>JAJJMB010012240.1:1218344-1238329 GCA_023531105.1 Papaver atlanticum
AGGGTTCTAAGAATTCCATTCAAGAAGGTTATGGTGGACAGATTGTTGTTCACCCCATCACAACTTAAATGTGTTAGTTGTGTATCTTTTCTCATGTTCCTGGTTCAAAAAGAGACAAGAGTTTGCACAGTTCAGGCTTTAGGAAAAGAGAAAATATTTTCTTTTTTCTTCTTTTTGGTCTTGTTTTCACCTTTTTGGAATTCTTCCATCTTTTCATATCTAATTGATATTGGAAGGACTTTACTCTGTTTGAGAAATAAAAGAGGGTTAAAATTAACAATTCTTCCTTCTTTAGGGTTGTGAGTTGTGCGAACGTGAATCCTTTAAGTGTATAAAGGTTCCGTAACCCTACTTTCCTTTTTCCTTCTCTGAAAACTCTTTTTGTCACAAGATTGCTTGTTGAGTCTGATTTGTGAATTCCTCTCACAATCTCATACTGGTATGGATAATCCAAGCATTATGTCTTCTGATGGAAAAGATGTTAATATGATTGTTAAGCCATCAATCATGAAGGAAAAAGATAAATCTCCTGTACCTTCAACTTTGAAAATAAAAAGGAGGAATGTGAGGAATGTAAGGAAACCAAGAGTTGTTCCTTCTAATCCACAGAAGTTTTCTGGGGTTCTTGAAGAGTTGAAGGAAACAAAAAAGGAGATTCAACAAATAAAGGCTATTTTTTTGAGGACTCTCGAAATTCAGAAGGCCCTGGTTCGACATCCGTCTAGAAGGTTTGTTGGAATTGACTCATTTCTTCACGAACCTTATGTTCCAATGGCTGTTGACGACAAGGAGTTCGGGGATGATAAAGAATTTTTTAGGGGCCTTAATGTCTAGGAAACTTCTTATGAGAATTTATTCTTTTGTTTTAAGAAGGATAATTGGGGGGTTTGGAATAGCAATTATTGTGAGTAAACATAGCTATTTCCAATGATTTTCATCTTGCAATGTTTTTAAATTTATTTATTTAAATTCTAAAGTTTATTTGGAAGATGATTTTGCAGTATTAATCTTTATGGTTTTATGTATTGCAACTTGTTATGGGATATGTGTGTTTGCGTTTGTGAACTATGATTGTAACATACTTGCTCAAACGTTGAGTCTATCATATGTCTTTATTGATAAAAGATATAATGAACTTTTTACAACAAAAGTTAAGCCTATTATGTCATTATGCAAATATTGATGGAAGATAGGATGAACTTTTGTCTACAAAGATTAAGTCTGTTATACGTTTCTATGCAAATATTGATGAAAAATATAATGTATCTTTGAATATTCCGCAGTATTGATGTTTCCCTGATCCATTTTTTGTGAATATATTGTGTGGCTCCGTAAGTTCTCTTATGTTGAACATTTCCTATAAAATTAATCATGGGTTCTCTTGTGGTTAATTTGATTGAGTATTTTGGATTACGAATTCATGTTTCACGTGATTTGTTAATGTCCAAAGAAATCCTTCTTTTCTTGTGAAAGTAAGGTCGCTCTTGTTGTTCTTTCTGGAATGACATTTTATGGGGGAGAGTTCTTTTTTAACTTGTGCTTAATTTCCAAATCTTTTTGGGGAGTGAGGTTGTGGAATATTGTAGGAGTTTTCTTGTATCTTTATAAACTCCTTGATGAATACACTATCTTCGGATATGTGAAATCATCAAAACAAGTTGATATGTTCTCTTTTGGTCATGAATTATCTCTATGAAAATTTCATTAGGATCCCACTAGTTTTCGTACCTTTGCCAATTTATATTGACAAAAAGGGGGAGAATTAATGTGTAGTTCACACTACAAATACATATGGTTTACGGATCATTATGTAAGGGGGAGTGGTTTTTATGTGAGATGAAGTATTGACTAAGGGGGAGTGATACATATCACCATAGTATTGTTGTAAAAGTTGTGATACAATTGAACTTTGATGCTGTGTAATAATACTATGACACTGTATAACAATTATTGAGAGCAACTATTTTATCATTGTTATAGCTACGGATCTTCAACAACTATGATGCTGAGTTGAACACGTTCAGAATCACTGGAGTACTTTGAAGTGACCAAGATTTCGAGTAATGTTGAAGAACCAAGGAGATCGAGCATTTGGATGAGAATCTACAAAGTTTATTTATTTTGTAATCCCATATATATTGATAGTTTTATCACTAAATTGACAAAGGAGGAGATTGTTAGAGCACTGCTCGGTCGAACTCGCAAGAGTTGCTATCTTAAGCTTGTTTGTCAAGTTTAGTAATCAAAACCATAACTCTTGATTTCTAGTCTACTTATAGTAATGTCTCGGACTAGGATAGATTATGTAGTTGAGCTTTACACTTCACGGCGTTCATCAATAGAAGACGAAGAACTACTAAGGAGAGCTTGTGGAACTTCATCGACAAAAGGTATGTGGAGACTGAAACTCATCTATCACTCAGAAAGTCTATTTCTACTCAATCTCCTTCTAGAGACAAAAGTCGTATTACTATATAGTATTCGATTATACACATTTGATATTTCGAGCTGAGTTTAACTCGCTTATATATTTCTCGAAATATGTGTTGGTAAGCTTTTGCTTCAACCAAGTTCATCTTATATTCTTGACGAAAGTCAAAAGATGATCAGGTGAAAATCGCCAAGTAACATCATACATGATTTGTGTGATACAGTCATTTGATGTAGACTCGGAATATTTTTTATTGATTATTTCAATAACTTGAAAATCGCTTTGATGCTAATAGTCAGTGAAAACAACTATTGTCATCCTTTAAGAATGTTTCAATGATTGAAATAGAGTTTAGAATACAAAATCATAATTGGATTATAGACATAGTATGCGTACTTACATATATGTTGATCCAATACCGGTATAGTATGCATACCCATATGCGTACTGGGAAGGTCAGGTAAAGTCCGGGAGCCTTGGTATGCGTACCCGTACGCGTACTGGCGAACTCAGTTGAAGTTCGGGAAATTTTGTATGCGTACCCGTACTCGTACTAATTCAACTGTTGTTTTGGATATGTGATAGTATGCGTACCCGTTCGCATACTGTCGGACAAAGTCCAAGTCCGGCTACTAAAGTATGCGTACCCGTTTGCATACTTTAGTGGGTTAAGTTCTAGAATCGCTTTGTTCATGAACTAATACATTTATATAATAAGGAATGTAATCTTTTTAAAACCGTGGCTATAATGTTCATGACTTTATTCGAGTGAATCAAAATCGATTTTGCTTCAATTGTGTCTTGTATACTTCTATGAGAATATAAACAATTGAACAACTCTATAACTAGTTTCATTTGAGTCATTTGAACTAGTTGTTGATAAGATGAATACGGTTGATAAGAAAGTATTCATATGGCCAACTTCGGTTAACTATTGTATAGCAAACAAGGTATACACGTTTGGGTACGGTTACTCATATCTAAATGAAGGTACATTTCATTTGTGTGTAACAAGCTAAGACCATCTAACGATGGAGAGATATTGCTTTGGTTTCAAGCAAACTTAGCTTTGCTCTTAGATCAGTTTTCATCTAACGGTGAATATTGATTGCTGTGTTTAAAAACTATATAAAGGAGAACTCTAGCAACCGGGAAACCTAATCCCCACACCTTCTGTGTGATACTAGTTATGACTAGAGCCGATTCTCCTTTAACCTTAGGTTTTTCACGAAACCCTATAGGTTAACGACTTGAAGACTTCATTAGGATTGTGAAGCCAGACACAACTATTTTCTCTGTAGTTGCGTGTTCTGATCATGCTGTTTTCTATCGTGATTGAGTACTATCTTCTCTAATATTTGCTCGATATTTAATCTACGATAGGCAAGATAAAAAGTAGTCACAAACATCTTTGTCTCATCGTTTGTGATTTCATAATATCTTGTTTCGCTACCATACGATTAATATTATTGTGAGGTTATTGATATTTCTAGGCCATTCTTCGGGAATATAAGTCCGGTATATCAATTGGTTCCTGTTCACCTTGATTTATCAAAAGACAAAACAAAACTCATAGGTTTATCTGTGGGAGACAGATTTATCAATATAATAGACTTTTCTGTGTGAGACAGATTGGTTTATCAAGTCTTCGACTTTGGGTAGTAGCAACTCTTAGTTGTGTGTGAGATCAGCTAAAGGAATCAAGTGGCCAGAATCCGGCGTAGTTCTAGAGGCTTAAGGAACGCGACTGTACCTTGATCAGTGTGAGATTGGTTAAGGCTAAACTACATTCCAGTCCAAATTAACTTGGAGTAGGCTAGTGTATATAGCGGCTTAATACTGTGTGGTGTTCAAATTTGGACTAGGTCCCGGGGTTTTTCTGCATTTGCAGTTTCCTCGTTAACAAAATTTCTGGCGTCTGTGTTATTTCTTTTCCGCATTATATTTGTTTATATAATAGAAATATCACAAGTTGTACGTTAAGTTCAATCAGTTCTTGAATCCGTCCTTTGGGTTGTTAATCGAATTGATTGACACTTGAACATTGTTCTTTAGTACCGTTCAAGTTATTTCTCTTATTCAATCGGGATCGCAAATTCCTATTTGTTTGATTGCGGATTGAATTGAGTAATTGAGATATAACTCTTTGATATACTTTTCTTAAGATTGAGTTTGACAGTCTAGTTGATTCTCTTGAAAGTATATTGGAGTTAGTCCATACAGATTGCTAAGCGAAATATTGGGTGTGGTTGTTAGACCCCCTATTTTCACAATTTTTTTAGACTTATTTGTTTAAATTCTAAAGTTTATTTTGAAGATGATTTTGCAGTATTAATCTTTATTGGTTTTATATATTACAAAAATATTTTTATGGGATATGAGTGTTTACATCCGTGAAGATTATCCCATATATGTCAACGGTTAAGTCTATTATATGTCATTATGCAAATATTGATGGAAAATAGAATGAACTTTTTAAAACAAAGATTAAGTCTATGGAATCATTATGCAAATATTGATGAAAATAGAATGAATCTTTGTATATTCCGTAGTATTGATCTTTCCCTGATCCATCTCTATGTGAAAGTACAGTGCGGCTCCGTAAGTTCTCTTTTGTTGAGCATTTCCGATTAAATTAATCATGGGTTCTCTTGTGGTTAATTTAATTGGTTTTTCTGGATACAAATTCATGTTTCATGTAATTTGTTAATGTCCAAAGAAATCCTTCTTTTCTTGTAAAAGTAAGGTCGCTCTTGTTATTCTTTCGGGAATGACATTTTATGGAGGGGAGTTCTTAATTGAACTTATGCTTAATTGCCAAATCTTTGTGGGGAGTGCGGCTGTGGAATATTGTAGGAGTTATCTTGTATCTTTATAAACTCTTGATGAATACACTAAGTTTCGACTATGTGAAATCATCGAAACAAAGTTGATATTTTCTCTTTTAGTCATGAAGTATCTTTATGAGAATTTCATTATGATCCCGCTAGTTTCCATACCTTTGCCAATTTATATTGACAAAAAGGAGGAGAATTATTGTGTAGTTCACACTACAAATATGGTTTACGGATCATTATGTAGAGGGGGTGGTTTTCATTGTGAGATAAAGTATTAACTAAGAGGGAGTGATACATATCACCATAGTATTGTTGTCAAAGTTGTGATGCAATTGGACTTTGATGCTGTGTAATAATACTATGCCACTGTATAACAATACGAAAACATCTTGTTTTTATATATTGTTATAGCTACGGATCTTCAAAACCTATGATGCTTAGTTGGACACGTTCAGAATCACTGGAGTACTTGGAAGTGACGAAGATTTTGAGTAATTTTGAAGAACCAAGGAAATCAAGCATTTGGATGAGAAGCTACAAAGTTTATTTATTTTGTAATCCATATGTATTGATAGTTTTGTCACTAAAATTGACAAAGGAGGAGATTGTTAGAGCACTGCTCGGTCGAACTCGCAAGCGTTGGTATCTCAAGCTTGTTTGTCAAGTTTAGTTGCCAAAACTATAAATCTTGATTTCTAGTCTACTTATAGCTAAGTCTCGGATTAGGATAGAAAGTGTAGTTGAGCTTTAGACTTCACGGCGCTCATCGATTGAAGACGAAGAACTACTAAGGGGAGCTAGTGGAACTTCATCAACAAAAGGTATGTGGAGACTTGAACTCATCTATCACTCAAAAGTCTATCTACTCTATCTCCTATTTGAGATAAAAGTCGTATAGCTATATAGACTTCGATTATACACATTTGATATTTCGAGCATAGTTTAACTCGCTTACATATTTCTCGAAATATGTGTTGGTAAGCTTTCGCTTTAACCAAGTTCATCTTATATTCTTAACGAAAGTCAAAAGATGATCATGTGAAAATCGCCTGGTAACATCTTACATGATTTGTGTGAGAAAGTCATTTGATGTAGACTAGGAATGTTTCGTATTGATCTATCGATCACTTAAAAATTGCTTTGAAGCTAATATTTTGTGTGAGACAGCTATTGTTGTCTTCTAAGAATGTTTCAATGATTGAACTGGGAGTTTAGAACAATTAACCATGATTGGATATAGCACAGTATGTGTACTTGTATGCTAACTGTTGCAAGTTATTCCAAGTGCGGGAACCATAGTATGCATACCCGTATGCGTATTGGTTGGATAGTTGAAAGTCCGGGAACTTAGTATGCATACCCGTATGCATACCGGCGTAAGTTCAAGTCAGGGAATTCAACTGAGTTTGGAGGTATGCGTACCTGTTCGCATACTGGCGAACCCAAACCTAGTCCGGCCACTTAGGTATGCGTACCCATTGCAAACTTGAGTAGGTTATGTTCTAAAATCGGTTTGTTCATGAACTAATACATTTATAAATTAAGGAATGCAATCTTTTGCAAACTGTGGCTATAATGTTCATGAATTTATTCGAGTGAATCAAAATCGATTTTTCTTCAATTGTGTCTTGTATACTTCTATGAGAATATAAACAATTGAACAACTCTAGAACTAGTTTTATTTGATTCATTTGAACTAGTTGTGTTAAGATGAACAAGGTTGATATGAAAGTGTTCATATGGCTAACTTCGGTTAACTATTCTTGAGCCAACAAGGTGTACACGTTTAGGTACGGTTACTCAAATCTAAATGAAGTCACTTTTCATTTGTGTATAACAAGTAAGTTCGATCTAATGGTTGAAATATATTAGATTGAGTCTAATAAGGTTTTCATCTAACGGTGAATATTGAATGTTTTGTTACCAAGGTAACATTAATTGCAAACCATGATTTGAAGACTATATAAGGGAGAACTCTAGCAACTGGGAAACCTAATCCCCACACCTCTTGTGTGATATTAGTTGCGACTAGAGTCGATTCTCCTTTAACCCAGGTTTTTCTAAAACCATTATAGATTAACGACTTAAAGACTTCATTGGGATTGTGAAGCAAGACCCAACTATTTTCTCTGTTGTTGCGTGTTCTGATCTTGTTGTATTATATCGTATTGAGTACTATCTTCTCTAAGATTTGCTCGAGATTTAATCTCCGATAGGCAAGATTAAAAGTAGTCACAAACATCTTCGTCTCATCGTTTGTGATTCCACAATATCTTGTTTCGCTACCATATGATTAAGATTATTGTGAGGTGATTGATATTACTAGGCTGTTCTTCGGGAATATAAGTCTGGTGTATCAATTGGTTCATGTTCACCTTGATTTATCAAAAGATATAACAAAACTCATAGGTATTTTTATAGGAGACAGATTTATCTATTCAATAGACTTTTCTGTGATAGACAGATTGGTTTATCAAGTCTTCAACTTTAGGTCGTTGCAACTCTTAGTTGTGGGTGAGATCAGCTAAGGGAATCAAGTGTGTAGAGTCCTGCTGGGATTCAGATGCGTAAGGAACGCGACTTTACCTTAATCAGTGTTAGATTGGTTAGGGCTCAACTACATTCCAGTCCGAAGTTAATTTGGAGTAGGCTAGTATCTGTAGCGGCTTAATACAGTATGGTGTTCAAATCTGGACTAGGTCCCGAGGATTTTATGCATTTGCAGTTTCCTCGTTAACAAAATTTATGGTGTCTGTGTTATTTCTTTTCCGCATTATATTTGTTTATATAATTGAAATATCACAGGTTGTGCGTATTTCAATCAATTAGATAATCCAACCTTTGGTTGTTTATATAAATTGATTGACACTTTAACAATGGTCTTTGGTACCGTTCAATTTGTTTCACATAATAATCAGGCTTGCAGATTTTTATCTGTTTGATTTGATGATTACATTGTGAAACAGAGATACTACTCTTGGATATATTTCCATTGATCGAGTCTGACTGTCTAGTTTATTCTCTTGGAATTATATTGGAGTTTGTCCATACAGATTGCCTAAACGAAATATTGGGTGAGGTTGTTAGACCCCCGCTTTTTCAAGTGTTAACGAAACGAATCGAATCATACAAGCCTTGAATTTCTGACAAACGTTGCTGAACAAACCAAGGTACAACTCCCTCCGTAAGAGCCTTAATTGCACTTGTAGAATCTGAACGAATTAGAATACGTCTCATACCCCATTAGTAGCCCACTCCAACCCAACAATAATGCCATATAATTCCGCCAAATAATTTGTAGTAATTACTCCTTCAACCCTTTCTTGAACAGAAACAATCCTAAGCCAATTCCTCATACTAACCCAAACTACCAAAATGTGGATCTATATCTCCCCCCGGGTTTCGGCCCAAATCCAAACACTACTCTTTCTCTTGAAACTCCTGCTGCAGAAACCAATCAGAAAAAAATAACTTGGTCTAGAATCCCCAAAGAGAAATTGGTTAATATTCCTCTCTCAATCTGTTGGCTGAACCCCTGCTCTCTAAGAGGAAAACTCTGACAGATGATCATTCATCTTATAAGAAGTTTAAATCTCCCCCCTTTACTACCCCAATAACTTTCTCCCGGTGCTCTGATGAATCAGACCGTCCTAATCCGATTTTCATTGAAGGTTCTTCGTCAAAACCTCAAAAAATTTACATATCCCGCTCTAAATCTAAGAAAAAGATGATGGTGTCTACTGTTAAACTCAGAGGGGATACTGGTGCTGGAAATCAGGGCTATGTATTTTGGAAGGACTTCTTATCTGATGAGTTGACTCCTCAACCACAAAATCAGGATTGGATTTAGATCCTTTGTCAAATAAATATCTCTAGTTTCTCTATTGCTTCTAACACCCATGCTTTTAAATTTTCTTTCTCTCGTACTCTCTTTGTTCTTATACCCTCTCCAATAATTTTGATTGCCTGCATAATTTCCCCTGATAACTTTGTTCATAACTTCCCTCTAAACCCCCTCATAATTTTATCCTATCCTATCATTTCATATTTCAGGCAGTTTATCAGTATCCTTTCCTAGAATTTTCAGGTTCTAGGTCCAAAAGAAACTATACAACAATTATCTAAATTAATCAGTGATTTAAACCCTAACATGGTCTTCCTTTCTGAGACTAAGCAACAATCGGAATTTGTGATTGATACCTTAAAACAAAACCTTTTCTAAAATATTTGCACTCAATCACCAATAGAAAAAAGTTGAGGTCTTGCAGTTTCCTGAGATAACTTCATTAAGCTAGATATAGTTCACCAGGATAAGAACCAAATTGATTGTCTTGTCTAGATGTCAAAAACCAAATCAGAATTGATGCTAACTTGTATGTATGACTCTCCTCACCCAGAAAAAAAAAGAGAAGAAAGATGGTCCCTAGTCAAGAAAATGTCTACTGTTGTTTCTACGCCTTGGTTAATTCTTGGTAACTTGAACTTGATCCTGTCCCCCATGAAAAAAAAGGTGTAAATATACCTAATAGAACTGTCATACCTAGCAATAACTCATTCTTCAGCAAACTAGGAATGAGTGATTTAGGTTTTGTAGGGTTTCCTTTTACCTGGTTGTAGTAGGGTAAAAACTGATTCTGCTGAAATGGTAAATTGGGTGTGTCGATGAGAAACAAATTCAAACCCTAAAAAAATGTACTGCACATGAGTACTTTAGATTCGAGAGATCAATCTGTACAATCCTGTCCCAAACAAAGAAATGGCCGTTCCACTCTTGTTTCGGTCACAAAATGAAGGAGAAGGGTTGATCTTAGGGAGGGAAGCAAAGAAAGTGTTGAGATCAGAATGATGAATTCTGTAAAATGTAGTTTTATGACTTGTATCAGAATGTAAAATTTGCTTGCAAAGTGTAAGCCGTGAATCCTGGATGATTTCTGAATACTTGTGTTGATAACCAATGTTGTCGTTGAAATAGATTGAAAATCTATTTTTATAAGTCATAGTTGAACATGCTGATCTCGTAGGAAGTGGGAGTAGTTGAATGATGGAGAAGTGGGATCGTGTAAAAATGATGAAAACCACGTCCCTACTATGAAGGGAAGACTGGTCGGTTTTACACCCACTACTTCTCTACTGCCATCAACTTCTCGCCAATCCTGACACTTTATCATAATGGGCGTGTTGCACGCCGCACGTTGTAAACCTCCGGACTAATACCCTGATGAGTATCCCCCAGTTTGTGACATGTTTGATGTCTCGAGCATTTTTGTAGAAAATATAGAGCAAGTTACATGAAGAATGGAACAAGTCCTGAGTGGGTCTTGCTGGCACGACCTATTTATTTCGACCAATCACGCGCAAGCTAGGCGGTAGGTAGTCGTATGATTGAGACTTGTGTAAGTCAGTGCTCAGAAAATAACATACAATGCTTTTAGGTTAAATAATTAAATTATTCGTGAAATCGATATTTATAAAATATCATTTATATTCGATGCATGTAAACATCGTTGTTAAGCAAGCAGCTCAAATTAGTCGATGCATATGAAATGTCGCTCTTAGGAGCGCGACCAGCCTTCTTTGGTTGAACGGTTGGCAGCAAAACAAATCAACTAAATATGGCATGACCGTCCCATGGAGAAGAGGTGCAGCTGACAACAATCATGGTGTCCCATTGGTCTCCCAAATTTGGACCTAAGCCGGTCAAATCATCTAGCCAAGTTGGATGATTGAGATGATTTATGGCAGTTGTTGATTATCGTTAAACCTATTCAAGATTCTTATGAGTAGCGAGACTAACCTACTTCGAGCAGCTGCCAGGAGATATTGAGTAAGTTGAGGAAAATTCGATCGGTCCTCATAGAAGAGGGGCGGCCGGTGATCACAACGGCACCTAATTGGTCGCCCAAAATCGGATCTAGGCCGATTGATTTGGCCGGCCAAGTTAGATGGCCGGGATCATTTTGCGATAGCCGTGTATTGCCGCTAACCTAATTTAAGCCGTGTGACCAACCTACTTTGGGAAAACGGTTCAAAGCGCTACTTGCAGGATGGGAGCAACGCGATTGGTTGAGGACAAAGGGTCACCGGTGAGTATATCGGCACCTCATTGGTCGCCTAAAATAGAATCTAATCCATCCGATTAGGCTGGCTAAGTTGGACGACCATGGTGTATTGAAGACTGCCATGGGCGGTCTTAACTTAATTAAAAGCCCTTTTTGAACCGTGCGGATAGCCTAATTTGGCTAGCGATCATGGATGCTGCCTGCAGGCTAGGAAAGTTCTGATTGGCTGAAATAAAAGGGGGCCTATCGGTGAATACCATGGAACTTGTTCGGTCATGTTTGTAAGACCTAGGGTTAGCTAACGGAGATTACCAAGTCGTGTGGTTGTGATCAACTTGCGACTGTCTTGGACGGCCAAGATGTATTTTCTTAAGGATTTAAACACGTCGACCATCCTATTTCCACCCTTAATTAAAAGTGTTGGTCACAACTTTGGAGCGATTTGATTGGTCAATGGGAAAGAGGGACCGACGAACAACAACGTGGGGCATGGACAATTATCAAGGAGAGGCGCCAGCTAGGGAAAACCGACCGTTTAAGTTGCACGGCCACGCCTACCTTGCTACTTTCCCATTTTGTCGCAGTTTCTCTTTCTTCCTTATTTTCAAACTTTTGGTAGGATTCTACTCCTACTAGCTATATGATAGCCTAGTTTCCTAGCTTTCCTAGGTTTGTTCTCAACCAATAGGGATCGAGATATCATGCAGGCTCCATTTTAGGGCGAAAACCTAATTTTTGTGAATTAACAAAATTAGGTCAAAAAATCGAATTTTGCGAGCTCACACAAAATTAATCAATTTTTGGTAAATTTTGCACGTTGGTACCAAATCATTAATTTTTGGCTACTCCTGCAAGTAGCGTCTGTTCTTGCTGGCACGACTTGCGGTGCCCTTTATGCATATCTTAATCTAAACATTAAGGAAATTCATGCTTTCCAGCTAAGAATGAACATAAATTTATTGTCAGCATTTAAGAGTTCAGCTGGGAACACAGCACATGATAGACGCTCAGCAAACCCTGCATTAATTAATAATGCAAGTAGGAGCTCAACAAAATCTACAAAATATTTGTGATTTTGCAACCAACATTATTCTAATTAAATTATATATATATATAAATATGTTGAATTGCTCTATACATATGTAAACGGAGTGGCGTAGGTGCTCGTCAGCTTTAAATGGCTCTTATTTCTTTGCAAAACAAGATTACATAAATTTGAGGTTTTATAGTTTTAGCCTTGAACTAAATACCACCATGGCTCTCGGAGGGGTGCATGTTACGTCAAGCTATGACATTCGGCCTACCTATCAGGGCCGGTTTTGATAGCATGAACTTTACAGGATCGGCGTTAGCTACAAGTAAAACTTTATCTGACAACATGTAATGGCTAAATTTTTGAATGGCATGGACTAAAACTAAACACACCTTTTCTGCTTTAGGGTATCTGAGCTCGGTATCTCTCAGAGTACGAATGAAGTAGTATATGGGGCACTCAATCCCTTCATCATCTTCTTAAGCAAGGAGCGCTCAGACGGCAGCGTAAATGGAAGCGGTGTAGAGAAAAAATAGTCTTCCTTATATAGGAGACTTCATAACGGTAGGTGATGATAATATTTGTAGGATTTTCTGAAAGGCTTCTTGTTGCATCGTCATCCAAATAAAGCTTGCTCCTTTCTTCAACAAGGGGGTGAACGAAGCAATAAGCTGAGCTAAACCCGGTATAAAACGCCGAATGTAGTTTATCTTACCCATGAAGCTTCGGAGTTCCTTTATTATTTGTGGATGGATATAGTGATGATGGATTGGGTCTTGGTTGGATCTACCTTGATTCCTTCAGCGGTTACTTGGAATCCCAGAAACTTGCCCGAAGAAACTCCAAAAGCACATTTCAAAGGATTCATCTTTAACTTGTATTTATGGAACCTTCCAAACACTTGTCGTAAAATGTCTGTGTGAGCCTCTAGAATTTTTGACTTGACCACTATGTCATCTACATAGTCTTCAACTTGCTTATGTATCATATCATGAAATATTGCAGTCATGGCGCGTTGGTAAGTAGCGCCAGCATTTTTCAGGATGAAAGGCATTACGGTGTAATAAAAGTTTCCAATGGGAGTTCGAAATGCTGTATTACTTGCATCATTCTCGTACATTTTTATTTGGTTGTAGCTGTTGTATCCGTCCATGAAGGAGAACATGCCGTGCCCGCTGGTAGCATCCACTAGCATGTCGATATTAGGAAGAGGGAAATCGTCCTTTGGGAAACATCTGTTCAGATTTCTTAAGTCGACACACCACCTGATCTAGCCATTCTTCTTCTTGACAGGAACCACATTTGCCAGCCAAGTAGGATGTTGAATGGGTCGAATGAAGCCTGCAGTTAGTAGCTTCTGCATTTCAGTTTTGATTTGCTCCTCAACGTCATGTCGAAATTGTCTTGGAGGTTGTTTGACTAGCTTGGATCCAGGAATTACATGCAGATGATGAGTGACTAGCTTTTCGTCTAAGCCGGGCATTTCTTCGTAGGTCCACGCAAATACATCTTGATACTCCCTAAGAAGATTTACGAGCTTTGTACGTTCTTATGCACACAGAGTTGAACTGATGGAGACAGGCCTCGGGCTTCTTCTGTTCCGATATTAACAGTCTCGAGTTCATCTGTAGTGGAGTCAGTACCATCTTGCAGCTGTCGTGGAGTGTCTGGCACTTCTTCTCCATGCATCGTATCATTGTGATTGCATTCTTCTTGGAGGGGAGGCCTCGTGACGGCCACAAAATCACGACTCGCTACAAAATTACGTTCCCTTTTGAAAAGACGTGGGTACCCAAATACACCATAATCTTTAAAATGTTCACATATAAGTCCTCTTACCGAAAGTGATTTTGTATGGAAAAAGTCGAGACAATACGACAAATCGGTATTCATACTTTGTGTGATCGTCTATGGATACGAGATCGACACAATACAACAATCAAAGTATGATTACTAGATAATAGGTTCGGACTTAACCAAACTCTATAGGATCACTATCAAGTAATACGGAGTTAACGTTTGTGTATTTTACTTTTAATTATAATAAACAATTATAATTGCGCAAATAGAAAAGTAAAAGACACAACAAGATTATGTTAATGAGGAAACCGAAAATGCAGTAAAACCCCGGGACCAAGTCCAGAATTGAATACTCTCAGAATTCAGCCGCTATACAAAATCTAAACAAACTTCGTATAGTTGAGACTAAGCAACTAAACCTAGTTCACTTAGTTTCTTCAGTATCCCTGCGGTTCCGACATTCAATAAGTGCACGCACTGGAATAATTCCTTTGGATCGTATTCCAAACAGTAAAGGAACAATAAATCTGTTTGGTAACAACTCTATTGATTCTTTTCAGATAAAGATATCTCAAGTCATGTACAAAGGCTCTTCCGTTTAAACTAATAAACTCATTTTCCTGGTTAGATCAATCTATCCAACAACTACCGAAGTAGAATATTTTAGATTTGCAATCAATCAATATAGAATCCAAAAAGAAACTATAAAGCGATGCCGATCTCACGCAACTAATCAATCGAATAAATCCAATTCTAGTTGGATCCCAGCTGATCAAGGGTTGTGCTACACAAAGATATGAAAAACCAATAAGAAATCTTCTTCGTCTTCAAATCTTCTTTAATCTTCAATTAAACCTGCACAACACCACTTGAATCTCTTGTGATAAATCACGCACAGAACGGAGTCTTTTAACAATGGATTATCATAAGATATCTTTAGATCTACAAATAGTTCTAAAGATCCCGTCGACACTTCGATCTAGTTTGAGAGAATCTTATATCAGAAGAGAAGATTCTCAAGAATAAACAAACTAGGTGCAATCAAAGTTCAACAACCGTTAGTCAATCAAATCAATCGAAAACTAATAAACTGCAATAATCTAGTTTCCCACCAACGGTACTCGTAGATCTTCTTGATCCCACAGAAGTCTTTAAACGAGCAGTCCTAAGAGATTTCGCCTAATTAGGGTACTTTCCTCTCCGGATAGATGGCTCCACCAGAAACAACAAAAAGATGAAGTTTTCCTGGCTCTTAGGATAGTTTGCTAGAAATGCAAAGGTATTTATAGACCAAGGATGTTTGGACACCAAGGAATTTCCAAAACCTAAATTATACTTAAGATATACAATGAATGCCAAAATTCGGTTTTCCTAATTCCAATAAATATTGTCCAATATTTCCGAAATTTCTCATAGAAAATCTCCAATTAGTAAATGCACATTACAAAGTTTTATTCTCTAGAGATATGCATTTAATTGCTGGTAATTAAAGCATATAAAACTAACAACCTTAATTAAAAGATTCTGAATTTATTTCGGACCAGGATCTCCTTGAGTAATTAAGGAATAACTTTGAACAATAAAAGATTAGAGTTACTGTTCGTGTTCAAAGTATGTTGACATCTTTTCTTTTTAAATCCTCTTTCATATTTACAATCTTGGAATCGATTATACCACACTTCCAAACAAGTTTAGAATTGGTTCATCTGTATTCCAAGACAACTATGTGATTGATCAAATATCAAATCACAATCATGGGTTCAATTAGTTCTACCAATCAATGGGATCGCTTATACCTTAATATGGATTACTTGTGATCAAACACACAATTTACCAGGACCGGTTACGTCAATTACCAGGACCAGTTACCATATACTCATGGTATTGGTTGTGATCGATTACACAAGTCACTAGGATCGGTTACACCAATTACTAGGACCGGTTACACCAATTACAAGGATCGATTACACAATTATTTTGTGGTCGGTCACACCAATTACTAGGATCGGTCACACCAATTACAAATATCGATCATACCATCTCAGGTGATTACTTAGGATCGGTTACACTAATTAATAAAAACTAGTCATACCAAATCATAAGTCATGCACTGTGATTAGTTATAAAAAGATACATAACAAGTTATGATCTGTTCTACTAACTCACACATATTAGTAATCCAAAGATATGCAACGAATAACAATACCAATAAGCCTAGCGATTTCCCTTTCGATTCATAAAACAAGTTCATGTATGTACTTCCTTTAAACAAATGTAAACATTGTTTCCTAGGATGAAATCTTCACCTTTACTCATACACAATCACAATAGCATTCATACGATTATGTCGATTTCATATCTACGAAGTTCAAAAGATAAGCGTTATACTTCGTAGTCTAATTCCTTAATACTATGATCATATGATCATGTCTCACTACTAGAGTAAAATAATCATTCACAGCTTCGCAGTATGTTTTCAATATAGCACGACTTGAAAGATACGTTAGGAATGAAACAGTTCAAGTCAATATTACTAACCTCAAGAGGAAGGATGATGTCGTTATTGTAGTTCGTTACTTCTTCACGTTCTTCAGGTCTTCGAGTAATACTTGTATGTCTCATAATCCTAGACTTTCTAGTCTAACCTATACGAAGTTGTCTATAGTACATAATCAAGCGACTCTTAGATCATTTTTGATTCACTACAATATGACAACCAAACTTGACATACCAACGTTTGGTGGGTTCAACTGAGCTATGCTCTAACAATCTCTCCCTTTGTCAATTTTAGTGACAAAACTCTTAATACATATGGATAAAAAAATTACAAGAATTCATTATACATACGCTTGATTCCAAGTTTCAACAGCACAATAACCTGCATATATTCAATTAATAAATGCCGTTGTTGACATTTGAATAACAAAGCTAATAATCCACCTAAAGGTAAGATAGGTAGATTTTCAATCCAAACATCTTTGTTATTCCCCTTTTGTAGTCAAGATAACTACACAACAATATGATATGTTGCCCCCCTTTAGTCAATGCTTTACTCTTTCGTTTGATATAACGTTTAAGCACAATTGTCCTTTCGTTAGTAATTGAAAATCACTTGTTTACTCCATATATTTCTCCCCATTTTTGTCACAAAATGACAAAGGTTCGAGCAAATAAAGGTCAAACCGAAAGGATCTTACAAATCTAAAAGACTTGTACAACCTATAAGAGTTAAACACGAAGGTTTCACATACCACTTTAGATAACAAATATCAAAACCGAAACTACAAGTAATTTAGTTTTAATATGTTATCAAGGAAAAAATTGCCCGAAACAATTTTCCCTAATAGTTTAACAAATTGACTAAGAAACTTAGTTCCCTTGTTAAACCGATTGTAAACATACAATCGCCTATTTCGATAAGACCAAAATAAAGATCAAAATTAACTTTATTTCTCTCATCAGGTTCTAATTATTCATACAATAACTTAGATCTTTCACTTTAGACAAGACAAGTACTAGATTAGTTAACTAGTATTTCTTGTCAAGGCATTCGAATAGACTTGAATAACCAAATCCTTTAATTTGATAAGTCTAACTAAGATCAGAATTAACTTAGTTTCTCTTATCCGGAATCAAATTGGACTAAACAAATAATCCCGTATTTCGTTAAGCCATAAACAATACATACAAACCAAAATAAATTGACTTGCATAATTATTTTCTTAACCGGAAGCAATTGAAACAAACATAGACATTATAGCACCGCAATTGCACTGAAATTTTGTTAAGAAAAACAGTTGATATAAAAAAATAAAGAAGATACCAAACAATAAGCCAAATAAATTGACACAGTTTTTCTTAACCGGAAACAATTGAATCACACACACATCCAAACACACATAATGGAATACATATCAATTATACCGAAATTTTTGTAAGCAAAAAAAAAATATATGCAATATAAGCAGGCTTTTTTTAAACAGAAAAACGATTAACTAACAAATTCGTTACCTCAGATTCCGCATCCTCTTCTCCCAAGAAAGATATATCATTAAGCGCAAGTTCAAGTTAGAACTCTCCCCCAGTATGTTGTCATCCTCTCGCAAGAACAAAAGAACAACAACAAAGAGCAACCTTTACCAGTGAAAGGTTGAATCGATTTTAACTAATGCGTGCCAATAGCAAAAGTTTAAACCCTGAAACACATATGTTTATGCTAAACACAAATTGATTCAACACATTGTGACTTTTTACATATGAGTTTCAATCGGAACACCTTATGATCCTTTGATAAAGCCTACCAACATGGGCTAGAACTTAATCCCGCTAAATCAAAAAGTCACACAAACCATAAGGGTTCACATCATATGAGATTGAATATTAAGGTTATGAAAACCGAAATCAGACATCCCATAAACCGAAAACACATTGCAATAATATAGACATTCAAGCACAGGCTATGTAATCAGAAACTATCACAAGAAAAATTATAAAATAATAATTTTATTCATAAATAATTGATAGTTTTATTCAAAAATAGACCTTATACAATAATTGAACTAAATCAAAAACTGATGTTTATTTTTAATTGCGAGTCTTGTGAAGATCGCTTTCAAATTCTGGATTCAGATTCTTTTGAGCACTTCCTTTTCCAGCAAAAGATTTGTTCATCTCAAGCAGTTGAGAATGAAGATCAGCTAATACTTCTTTTGAATCCTTTATCATTAGCTCATGATGTCTAATACAACTTCTAATAGTAAGAATTTGCATTCTCAGAGAATCTTGAAGATTATCATGTTGTGAGACACCCCGAGTTTCATTCATAACTGATGCACAAACTGCTAAATCATCAAGAGATGACCCTTCCTTTAACGATTTCTCCATTGATGCAAGATAGTCTTCTTTCAGACAATCAAGGGTTGATATAGTTTGGTTTATGGAAACCGAATATATTTATCCCAAAAGTAAAAGATATCGATTATGAGATTATTGTTACCTGAAGAACATATTTACACATTCTGCCCAGCTTTATGCCTCCTCACAATCAGAATTTGGGCAACAAGTGAGGATGCATTTTTAAACACAATCAGTGTGTGTTGAGGTGAGGATTAATCGCACCACAGGTAACAAAGACATCCTTAGGATGATTTATAAACATAATAGATTGTGTTTCTTTGTGTTATTTATTTCTCTTGTTATTGCAAGAGTCTGCAACTTCTTTTTGAGATCTAATAAACTCATCAGCCTTCAAAATCTTTATGCCCTTACGAACTTCCTTGATGAATTTATTTTGTTGGAGATTTCCATGGAAGATTGCAGTGTGGTTATTTTCTCCACATAAAGAACTTAACACATTATTAGAAGAATTAGCTTATGACCTTTTTGGCTTGTCAACAAATTTTTCTTGCTCAGATTTTACCTTTTGAGTTTTATCTGACAGGGGTTTCATAAGGTTTTCATGCTCTAGACTTAATCTTTGATTTTCCTTAATTCCCAACTCAAGTTTTTCTAAATAGTTCTTTAGGAGTTGATTAGACTCACAAGATACATCACTGTTAGATTTGACAAGAGGTGCATTATAGCTAGATATTCCTTAATATGGTTTTTCCTCCGGGATATCATCTAGAGTAGAGACGTAAGCCTTGTTGCTTTTCTGATCTTTCCTGCTAGAACAATGTCTTGCCATATGTCCGAATATACGTGATGTGATTTTAAAGTCGTTGTAGATATGAGGTTCAAACTCTCGGACTTGTGAAGATTCGAGTTTTTAAATTTAATAAAAATATATAAACAAAAATTATAAACAATGGGCGAGAGGTATTGGG
>JAJJMB010012240.1:1238339-1422345 GCA_023531105.1 Papaver atlanticum
AAATAAAATATGATATGGTGACTCTTATTTTTTCCTAAGTAGATTCTCAAAAGATTAGTTGTAAATCCTAAGCATGATGTATCAAAACATTTAAGCTAAACATACATCATCAAATTAAATGACAACTAATTAATTCAAATCATATTTCAAATTTAAATTAATGCAAAAGTCATAAAAAGAATAAATTAAATTTACCATATGATGAAAATCGACTCCCTCCGTCGTCCCAATGTTGGAGTTTAGCTCTTCATGCTCAAAACACACTCAAAAGATAGAAACATGGCTCAAAAGGTGTTTTTATTAAAGAGAAATAATAATACAACGAATCTGCAACACTTAATGATCGTTACAGAAGTCACCGTTACAATCAGGTGCTATTTATAAACGATAAATGTGGTCTTCTGTTGAAGAACGATACTTATTTGCGACTGTTCTTTGTGGGTCAATGTTCTTCGTCTCCCTCTTCTTCAGCAGCAGCAGCAAACAGCAGCAGGAAGCTTGCTGTTCGTCTTGATTTTTCACTCCTTAGCCCTCCTAAAGTCCCCAAACTCTCGACACCCTTTATATATGACCCAACCAATCTATTTATATCAAGAATACCAATTAAATCTCTTCCTTTCTCTTTACGGCCAAGTTGCGGCAATTTCTTGTTTTACTTGTTTCACGCGTTTCTGAGCATTCCAACTTATCCCAAACTCTTCCTTAGATAGAAACGTATCTTTGTAAAGAAAATCTTTCCTTTAGTCTCCCTAAAATTCCAAAAATAATTCATCACAGACCCGTGTAAACTCATCCCTCTGTTTTGCTCTAATTCGATCTCTAGCCAATTTGGGTTCAATCCAAAGACTTTAACAGGCCTGTTTAGGCCTAAGGAGTAAACCCAATCAATTTCAGCCCTTTAATCTCCATAAAAATCGATCAAAACTCCAACCCTAATTCTGTCCATGAGAACCATGTTTTCTCGCCAATTTTCTGTTTTGAATTTTGAGAAGAAAGTGACCTCCCCCTATCCAGTCCTGGTCTGTGTTTAGTAGCTGCTTGTAAATGGGTTACCCCTTATCCAAAGTGAGAGTCCGAATAACAAATGTTTTTCCAGGTGCCTTTAACAACTTTTCGAGCCAATTTCGCCGCAAAAGCTTATTTCTCCAAAAATACCTACAAAGAGATAAAATACCAAAATAAAAACAAAAATGGGTACTAACAATATACACAAAAGAGATGAAAATAGACACATAAATGCGTCTATCAATACGACACTTGAAACACTGGATTTCTTCATTATCTTTTTCATGACAAAAAGATAATATATCAGGATTAGAATTATCTTTCAATAAAACATCCTTAATCCATTGTGTTAGGAGTACAATTGTTGAGTTAAGCTCTGTTTCAACAAGTATTTCATCCTCTTAACAACGTTTCTCAGTCCGGTTTATACATACTTCTTTTGAAGATTGACTTGTATTAGCTGAGACATCATATCCAACATTTCAGTTCTTCAGCAAAGTTTCTTTGTCAAAGATCTTTAACTATCCTACAAGAGAGCTTAGAGAAAGTATAGAAAGATCATTGGCTTCTATTATGGCATGTTTCTTAGACTCGTATCTGGATGGTAACGATCTGAGAATCTTGCATATTATTTCCTTTTCAGGTATAGCCTTTCCAAGAGAGAAAGAAACATTGCCAATCTCAGAAAGTTTAGAGTTAAATTCCTCGAAAATATCGTTATCATCCATTTCAAGGAATTCTCATTCAGAAGAAAGAGATAGAAGTCGTGCTTCTCTTTTGGAATCATTTCCTTCAAATACTGTCTCAAGAGTATCCCATGCTTCCTTAGAAATTTCACATGACAGAACATGATGTAGAAGATCATGACTTACTGCATGTATTATGGCATTCAAACCATCAGAATTCTGCTTTGCAAGAGCTCTTTCTTCATAAGTATCAAACGCTAAGCGTTTAAACTCTGTTTCCTAATATTCCACTTTCGGTCGTTCATATTCGTCTTCGATTAATAGCCAAGTATTAAAATCTCGGGATTGAAGAAAAGTTCTCATAACAGATTTCCATAATGGGTAATTTGTCTAATTAAATCTTGGTGGTACGTTAACTGAATCAGACATAGATTCATTTCTTATATGTTGGATCGCACCAAACACAGAATGTTAGATCTTTTTGTGTTTGCCTACTCTGATACCAATTGAAAAGACGAGGGTACCCAAATACACAACAATCTTTAAAATATCAACCTATAAGTCCTCTTACTGAAAGTGATTGTCTATGGACAAATACGAAAAATCGGTATTCACACTTTGTGTGATCGTCTATCGATACGAGATCGAGACAATACAACAATAAAAGTGTGATTACTTGATAATAGGTTCAGACTTAACGAAACTCTATAGGATCACTATCAAGTAATACAGAGTTAACGTTTGTGTATTTTACTTTTAATTATAATAAATAATTATAATTGCGGAAATAGAAAAATAAAAGACACAACAAGATTTTGTTAACGAGGAAACCGCAAATGCAGAAAACCCTCGAGACCAAGTCAAGAATTGAATACTCTCAGAATTAAGCCGATATACAAAATCTAAACCAACTTCGTATAGTTGAGACCAAACAACTAAACCTAAATCACTTAGTTTCTTCAGTATCCCTGCGCTACCGACATTCAATAAGTGCACGCACTGGAATAATTCCAAACAGTAAAGGAACAACAAATCTGTTTGGTAACAACTCTATTGATTCTTTCCAGATAAAGATATCTCAAGTCATATACAAAGGCTCTTCCGTTTAAACTAATAAACTCCTTTTCCTGGTTAGATCAATCTATCCAACAACTACCGAAGTAGCAGATTTTTGATTTGCAATCAATCAATATAGAATCCAACAAGAAACTATAAAGCGATGCCGATCTCACGCAACTAATCAATCGAATAAATCCAATTCTAGTTGGATCCCAGCCGATCAAGGTTTGTGCTACAAAAACATATGAAAAACCAATAAGAAATATTTTTTGTCTTCAAATCTTATTTAATCTTCAATTAAACCTGCACAACACCACTTGAATCTCTTGTGATCAATCACGCAAAGAACGGAGTCTTTTAATAATGGATTATCACAAGATGTCTTTAGATCTACAAATAGTTCTAAAGATCCCGTCGACACTTCGATCTAGTTTGAGTGAATCTTATATCAGAAGAGAAGATTCTCAAGAATAAACAAACTAGGTGCAATCAAAGTTCAACAACCGTTAGTCAATCAAATCAATCGAAAACTAATAAACTGCAATTATATAGTTTCCCACCAACGGCACTCGTTGAGCTTATTGATCCCACAGAAGTCTTTAAACGAGCGGTCGTAAGAGATTTCGCCTAATTAGGGTACTTTCCTCTCCGGATAGACGGCTCCACCAGAAACAACAAAAAGATGAAGTTTGCCTGGCTCTTAGGATAGTTTGCTAGAAATGCAAACTTAGGTATTTATAGACCAAGGATGTTTTGACACCAAGGAATTTCCAATACCGAAATATTTTTAAGATATGCAATAAAAACCCAAATCGGTTTTCATAATTCCTGGAAATGCTTTGTCCAATATTTTTTAAAATCTCTCAATAGAAAATCTCCAATTAGTAAATGCACATTACTAATTTTTATTCTCTAGAGATACGCATTTAATTGCTGGTAATTAAAGCATATAAAACTAACAACCTTAATTAAAAGACTATTAATTTATTTCGGACCGGGATCTCCTTGAGTAATTAAGGAATAACTTTGAACAATAAAAGATTAGAGTTACTGTTCATGTTCAAAGTATGTTGACATCTTTTCTTTGTAAATCCTCTTTCATATTTACAATCTTGGAATCGATTATACCACACTTCCAAATAAGTTTAGAATTGGTTCATCTGTATTCCAAGACAACTATGTGATTGATCAAATATCAAATCACAATCATGGGTTCAATCGGTTCTACCAATCACTGGTATCTGTTATACCTTAATATGGATTACTTGTGATCGAACACACAAGTTACCAGGACCGGTTACGTCAGTTACCAGAATCGGTTACGTCAATTTCCAGGACTAGTTACCATATACTCATGGTATTGCTTGTGATCGGTTACACAAGTCACTAAGACAGGTTACACCAATTACAAGGATCGATTACACAATTCTTTTGTGATCGGTCACACCAATTACTAGGATCGGTCACACCAATTACAAATATCGATCATACCATCTCAGGTGATTACTTAGGATCGGTTACACTAATTAATAAAAACTAGTCATACCAAATCATAAGTCAGGAACTATGATTAGTTATACCAAGATACATAACAAGTTATGATCGGTTCTACTAACTCACGCATATTGGTAATCCAAAGATATCCAAAGAATAACAATACCAATAAGCCTAGCGATTTCCCTTTCGATTCATAAAACAAGTTCATGAATGTACTTCAATGAAACAAATGTAAACATTGTTTCCTAGGATCAAATCTTCACCTTTACCCACACACAATCACAATAGCATTCATACGATTATGTCGATGTCATATCCACGAAGTTCAAAGATAAGAGTTATACTTCGTAGTATAATTCCTTAATACTATGATCATATTATCATGTCTTACTACTAGAGTAAAATAATCATTCACATCTTCGCAGTTATGTTTTCAATATAGCACGACTTAAAAGATATGTTAGGAATGAAACAGTTCAAGTCAATATTACTAACCTCAATAGGAAGGATGTCTTCGTTGTAGTTCGTTACTTCTTCACGTTCTTCAGGTCTTCGAGTAATACTTGTATGTCTCATAATCCTAGACTTTCTAGTCTAACCTATACGAAGTTGTCTCTAGTACATAATCAAGAAACTCTTAGATGAGTTTTGATTCACTAAAATATGACAACCAAACTTGACATACCAACACCTTGTGGGTTCAACCGAGCTATGCCCTAACACCTTTTAGTAAGGAGGTGAGTCTAGTCTTTACCTGATAGACGACATTGTGCATGTCCTGTCAGTAGAGATGTCGTGGAAGACTCAGTCCCCTTGTTTAGTAATGACAACCTGTCCTCGTCCTCGATCGATGATTATGTATTCAATGGTGTGCAGTAGACCTTGTTTGATGAGTCTTGAGGATTCTCTTTTGGTTCGAAGAGTTAAATGCCATAAATTAGAGCATAAGGAGACAGAGATGCAGGTATGCAAACAACTTCTTCATTCAAAACAGTCTTCAATCACTGGTGATATGTCGAGGGAATGACTCTGTAATCATGGAGCCATGGTATTCCCAATATCATGTTGCAGTCTTGCTCTTTCTCCATCACGTCGAATTTCACCCTCGACCTGACAGGCCCCACTGCCAGATCTAAGCATACATGCCCATATGTGCTAGTTTGGTTTCCTTCAAAATCTGTCATCACAGTACGTTGTTGCACAATCTTACTTTGTCTTACCTTTGTTATCTTGAGAGTTTTAAGAGAAATGACATTTGAGGATGCTCCCATATCAATGAGAGATCTCTTTAATTCTGAATCCTTGATACGCGCAGTTACATGCAATGCTCTGTTATGGCCTTCTTCGGACATCATGTCATCTTCAGTGAAAGTGACGTTGTTTATGGACATTTATGATGTTCTCGAGGCTTTTGGAGACTAGGGAACCAAGTGCGTGTCTAGAGCTATTTTATTGATCGCAGCAAACGTTTCCGCCTGCTGATCTTTAGAGAGGTGCAGAAGCTCACATAGACTCCCTACCAGAGAAGCTGCTTCCGGGTCTACCGGCATCTTGTTGGTAGTGAAACTTCCAACTTGTGGAGGAGAGGGATCATCAGCCGTGGTATTTACTCCTTGTATTGGAGACCTCATATCTCTGAAAACGCCATGATGCCCCAAGTAACTTAGCAGCCTTTGAAAAATAGCGAGTACTTTATTCAAATTGTTTTCTATACGTGCAAGCTTTCTCGCCAGTTTTTCCTTCGTTTTCATCAATTCTTGCATAGTAACTTGAAGCCGTGTTGTTCTAACTTCTCTTGCTGAACCTTTGGCAATGATAGGGGTAACATCTTCATCCGTGTCATCCGCATCGCTGATAACAGGAGAAACAGGGTTGTTGACGTGAATGAAGTTGGTAAAGGATGTAACACCGTGGGATGTATTGATAATGCCACCAGGTGGTACATCGGTGTTAGCAGCAGGAATGGTGGCGCTGGGAGTATCGTCAGCGCCAATAGCATTAGGATTGGTTACTGATCAAGACCTAAGATCTACCATTTTAAAATTTAGAAAATTGAAATAAAAATTGAGAAATTGAGTTTGTAACCGAGAGATTAACCTCCCACTGTGGTCGCCAATTTGTAGTAGGGTAAAAACTGATTCTGCTGAAATGGTAAATTGGGTGTGTCGATGAGAAACAAATTCAAACCCTAAACAAATGTACTGCACATGAGTACTTTAGATTCGAGAGATCAATCTGTACAATACTGTCCTAAACCAAGAAATAGCCGTTCCACTCTTGCTTCGGTCACAAAATGAAGGAGAAGGGTTGATCTTAGGGTGGGAAGCAAAGAAAGTGTTGAGATCAGAATGATGAATTCTGTAAAATGTAGTTTAATGACTTGTATCAGAATGTAAAATTTGCTTGCAAAGTGTAAGCTGTGAATCCTAGATGATTTCTGAATACTTGTGTTGATTACTAATGCTGTCGTTAAAATAGATTGAAAATCTATTTATACAAGTCATAGTCGAACACGCTGATCTCGTAGGAAGTGGGAGTAGTTGAATGATGGATAAGTGGGATCGTGTAAAAATGATGAAAACCACGTCCATACTATGAAGGGAAGACTGGTCGGTTTTACACTCACTACTTCTCTACTGCCATCAACTGCTCGAACTTCCTGACACTTTCTCATAATGAGCGTGTTGCACGCCACACGCTGTAAACCGCCAGACCAATACCCTGATGAGTATCCCCTAGTTTGTGACATGTTTGATGTCTCAAGCATTTTTGTAGAAAATATGGAGCAAGTTACATGAAGAATGGAACAAGTTCTGAGTGCGTCTTGCTGGCAAGACCTGATTATTTCGACCAATCACGCGCAAGCTAGGTGGTAGGTAGTCGTATGATTGAGACTTGTTATAAGTCAGTGCTCAAAAATAGCCTATAATGCTTTTAGGTTAAATAATTAAATTATTCGTGAAATCGATATTTATAAAATATCATTTATATTCGATGCATGTAAAGCATCGTTGTTAAGCAAGTAGCTCAAATTAGTCGATGCATATGAAATGTCGTTGTTAGGAGCGCGACCAGCCTTCTTTGGTTGAACGGCTAGTAGCCAAAAAAGTCATCTAATAATGGCGTGACCGACCCATGAAGAAGAGGTGCAGCTGACAGCAATCATGGTGTCCCATTGGACGCCCAAAATTGGACCTAAGCCAGTCAAATCATCTAGCCAAGTTGGATGGTTGAGATGATTTGCGGTAGTCGTTGATTATCGCTAAACCTATTTAAGATTCTTACGAGTAGCGCGACTAACCTACTTCGAGCAGCTGCCAGGAGCTATTTTACTAGGTTGAGGATAAGTCGATTGGTCCTCATAGGAGAGGGTCGGCCGGTGATCACGACGGCACCTTATTGGTCGCCCAAAATCCGATTTAAGCCGGTCGTTTTGGCCGTCCAAGTTGGACGGCCGAGATCATTTTACGACAGTGGTGTATTGCCGCTAACCTAATTTAAGCCGGGTGACCAACCTACTTTGGGAAAACGGTTCGAAGCGCTACTTGCAGACTGGGAGCAACGTGATTGGTCGAGGCCAAATGCGGGTCACCGGTGAGTATATCGGCACCTCATTGGTCGCCTAAAATAGAACCTAAGTCATCCGATTATGCTTGCTAAGTTGGACGACCATGGTGGATTTAAGACTGTCATGGGCGGTCTTAACTTAATTAAAATCCCTTTTTGAAATGCGCGACTAGCCTACTTTGGCTAACGATTATGGATGTTGTCTGCAGGCTATGAAAGTTCTGATTGGCTGAAATAAAAGTGGGCCCGTCGGTGAGTACCATGGAACTTTTTTAGTCATGTTTATAAGACCTAGGGTTAGCTAACGTAGCTTACCAAGTCGTGTGGTTGTGATCAACAACTTGCGACTGTCTTGGACGGCCAAGATGTATTTTCTTAAGGATTTAAACACGTCGACTAGCCTATTTCCGCCTTTAATTAAAAGTGTTGGTTACATCTTTGGAGCGATTTGATTGGTCAATGGGAAAGAGGGACTGGCGGACAGAAACATGGGGCATGGCCGGTTGGCAAGGAGAGGCGCCAGCTAGGGCGAACCGAACTGCCAAGTTGCATGGTCACGCCTACCTTGCTACTTTCCCATTTTGTCGCAGTTTCTCTTTCTTCCATATATTCCAACATTTGGTAGGATTTTACTCCTACTAGCTATATGATAGCCTAGTTTCCTAGCTTGCCTAGGTTTAGTCTCGACCAATCGGGATCGAGATATCGTGCAGGCTCCGTTTTAGGGCGAAAACCTAAATTTTGTGAATTAAAAAAATTAGGTCCAAAAATCGAATTTTGCGAGCTGACACAAAATTAATCAATTTTTGGAAAATTTTGCACGTTGGTACAAAATCATTAATTTTTGGCTACTCCTGCAAGTAGCGTTTGTTCTTGCTGGCACGACTTGCGGTGCCCTTTATGCATATCTTAATCTGAACATTAAGGAAATCCATGCTTTTCAGCTGAGAACGAACATAAATTGAATGTCATCATTTAAGAATTCAGCTGGGAACACAACACATGATAGACGCTCAGCAAACCCTGCATTAATGAATAATGCAAGTAGGAGCTCAACAAAATCTACAGAATATTTGTGATTTTGCAACCAACATTATTCTAATTAAATTATATATATATATACTGAATTTCTCAGTACATATGTAAGCGGAGTGGCGTAGGCGCTTGTCAGCTTTAAATGGCTCTTATTTCTTTGCAAAACAAGAGTACATAAATTTGGGGTTTTACAGTTTTAGCCTTGAACTAAAAACCACCATCAACACTTGTTTAACCAACAGTATGGATTGAAACACATAAAAGAAAGACTAGATAGAGGTATGGAGAATGGTGATTGGCTCACTGTTTTACCTAATGCTAAACTTCAACATCTTCCTCACCTAGGATCTGATCACTCTCCCATCTTCCTTGACACGGATTCTCAACCTCACCCAGGCCATAATCCTTTCAAAAAAATTGGTCTTTTCCTCGAAGAAAAGAGTTGTAGAAACGTCATAAAATATAGTTGAGATTCTGGTGTCCCCGGGTCTCCCGCTTTCAGGTTTGTGAATAATCTTTCTAATGTCAAAGTGGAGGTTCATAAGTGGAATAAGCTCCATCTTGGAGATATTCAAACTAACATCAAACATCTGACATCCACTCTCAATGACTTCCTCTCTAATCCCTTGAATAAACTTGACGATCCTCTCCTGCTTAGTACTAGAGCTAATCTTAAGAAATTCTACGACTATGAGGAAGAAATGCTATAAATTAAAGGAAAAGAGAAGTTTATGGCTTTAGGAGACAAAAACACCAAGTTCTTACACTAAAATGTGATCATTAGAAATAGGAGGAATAATATAAATGGGTTGTATTCCTCCAACAACATCTGGATGGAGGGTAGAGCCAAAATTAGTCAGTGCCTCAACTCTTACTTTCAGGATCTTCTTAGTACCTCCTCGCCTACCATTAATTATGACATAGTAAACCTTGTTCCTACCACTATCACTGCTGAGGATAACAAGAAACTAATGTCAACCCCCTATGAGTCTGAAATCAAACTTGCCCTCTTTGGGATCCCCCCTAATGCCAGTCTAGGTTCGAATGGTTTCCCAGCCTGTTTTTTTCAAAAAAAAATGGAGTCTTGTCATCCCTGATCTCATTAAAAATGTTCAAGATTTCTTCGCTAGTGGCCATATGTTGATGCAACTGAATCAGACCTTCATCTCTCTGATTCCTAAAGTTCCTCACCCAACCAGCCCTAGTGACTATAGGCCAATCATCTGTTGTAACATTGCTTACAAGGTTATCTCCAAAGTGATAGCTAAAAGAATTAAGCTATACTTAGATAGTCTAATATCCCCTTACCAAAGTGCTTTTGTCCACCAAAGACAAATTTCTGATAATGTTCTTGTGGCTCATGAAATTATACATTCCATGAGAAAGAAAAGAGGCAAGAAAGGATTCATCCAAGCAAAAATAATTTAAGTTCTTTCACTTCACAATTATAAATAATAGTATAGTTGTAAGAATAGATTCGTTTCACAGAGAGATATGGGTTGTTATTTGTATTTGAAAACTTAAGTAACCTGGGGGGTATTTTTGATTCAAGTCTAAAATAATTAAACTAATAATAATAGCAAAGAATGAATAAAGAAAATCAATAAGTTGAGAATACTGGTTAAGGGTTCACCATCAATCATAAGACATGCACTTTGACTAACAATTAGAGTTTTCACTCAATCATTCATTATCAAGAGTCCTAGAGTACCCCATCGAGAGCATACTCCGGTAAATTCCTTATGTCATCACATACCATAACGATGAATATATGAATACTACTCAGTGAACAACCTAATGCAACGTGCTATTAGGTTTAATCCTCCAAGAGATTTAAGTTCTATTAATTACACTAATCCATACAATAGAAATACTACGATTAAACTATTTAACATACGTCAAGCTTCTACTTGCAATCACACAAGGGTTTTGAATACAATTGGTAAAACACAATATGCTACTTATGACAACGTTTATCAAAAATTACGTTATCTCGAAACCCTAGTCTAGCTATAGAAATGCATTCATGGTTATTTAGTAGCGCTCCTAAACAAACAATCATGCAATCATACATGGCGATAATAAATCGTTGTACAAAACAATAATAATTTGATTGAGATAACAAAACCAATGAATTAATTAGGTGACATGTTTATGATATCCAACTACATCCTTAACCAATATGAAGTATTTAGCTACTCATGGATTTCTCAAAACCCATGAAAAATATTAAAAAAGAATAGGTAAAGCAAACCCTAGAATCTTGATTGTCAATCGCAACTCCAAGCCCTAGCTCTTCTTCTTCTCTTCCCAAAAGTATATCATATGAGATAATCGATAGAGGATATAAATATCTCTCTTTATAGGTATCAAAATTGTAGTTGTTCCCATGCACCAAATCCAGGTCGAATGGTCCCAAGACTTGCAAAAATACCAAGTTAGGAAACCAAACCGTGTAAAGAAGCTGCTGCAAAAAAGATGGGCCTACGCGCAAATATCCAACTCCATCCCATTTAAATTCTTTTCTCTGTCAGATTCACGGAAACTCACCTAGCAGTGAGTTTTATAAATTACGGAATTAAAAATTCTCCCGGGCTCTACTCCCCCCGTGAAATATTTTTTACCCTGAGTTTTGATTTCCTTCCGACGGAATCACGAACACTCTGGTTGCCGTGGAAAATATTTTTCCCTGGATTTTCACTCCTGCAGTATTCTCTCACGAACAGTCTGGTAATCGTGAAAACATCTTTCATCTGAGATTTTCTAGTCTATCCTTTATTAGCGTCCATATTCCTATCTCTATCAACCAGCAGCCACTGATAATATCTCGAGCTCCATTTTCTTTATCACTGCCAACAGCTACTGACAAAGCTCAGACTCCATCGATCATTGTTATCATGATCATCACAGCGCTATAAACACCTGCAGCTATCATTAATCCATCATAGCCTCGAGTTCCTCCTTCCATATCTTCATTCAATCACTGACATGCTTGAATCAACTGCCAATGGCTACAACGTACTTCCATCGTCTTTTCATTGGCAGCAACCATCATTGTCTCATCAACACCATCGTGACTGTCATCGTCACTGCCAAGCTCGAGATAGAAAACTAGCAGCAACATGTTAGAGCATTGCTCGGTCGAACTCGAAAGCGTTGCTATCTCAAGTTTAGTTTCCAAAACTATAAGTCATGATTTCTAGTCTATCTACGGTTAAGTCTCGGATTAGGATAGATTGTGTAGTTGAGCTTTAGACTTCACGGCGTTCATTGATTGAATACGAAGAACTACTAAGGCGGGCTTGTGGAACTTCATCAACAAAAGGTATGTGAAGACTTGAACTCATCTATCACTCAGAAAGTCTATTTCTACTCTATCTCCTTATTGAGACAAAAGTCGTATAATGATATAGTTTTCAGTTTATACACTTTTGATATTTCGAGCTGGGTTTAACTCGCTTGCATATTTCTCGAAATATGTGTGGGTAAGCTTTTTCTTTAACCAAGTTCATCATATGTTCTTGACGCAAGTCAAAAGATGATCATGTGGAAATCGCCTTGTAACATCTTACATGATTTGTGTGAGACAGTCATTTGATGTAGACTCGGAATGTTTCTTATTGATCCTTCGATCACTTGAAAATTGCTTTGAAACCAATAGTTTGTGTGAGACAGCTATTCCCGTCTTCCGAGAATGTTTCAATGATTGAAAATGGAGTTTAGAACGATTAACCATGATTGGATATAGCATAGTGTGCGTACTTGCATATATGTTATCCATATCTGAAAACCATGGTATGCATACTCGTATGCGTACTGCTTGGTTTGGTGAAAGTCCGGGAACCATGGTATGCATACCCGTATGCGTACTGATTGGTTTTGTGAAAGTCCGGGAACTTAAGTATGCATACCGGTATGCGTACTGTCGTAAGTTTCAAGTTCCGGAATTTCGACTGAGGTTGGTGGTATGCGTACCGGTATGCATACTGGCGAACCCAAACTCATTCCGGATACTTAGGTATGTGTACCTGAGTAGGTTAAGTTCTAAAAGCGGTTTACTCATGAACTAATACATTTATATATTAAGGAATGCAATCTTTTGCAAACCGTGGCTATAATGTTCATGAATTGATTCAAGTGAATCAAAATCGATTTTTCTTCAATTGTGTCGTGTATAATTCTACGAGAATATAAACAATTGAACAACTCCATAACTAGTTTCATTTGAGTCATTTGAACTAGTTGTGATTATTATTATTTTGCTAAGTCCAATGGTTTATTTCAGCAAAAAAACGTAATTACAAGAATTACAAAATCCCCCCCCCCCCCTAATAAACCAAAGAGGTGACAAAAGAAAACAAAACATATAAGAGAATTAGAACCCTAAAAACATATAGCTAAAAAAACAACAAAAAAGAATAAAGAAAAAAGACTAAACACCTAATTTTCTTCAATTCTTGTATCGCCACTGATTTCCCGCATACACGCCTCTCTAAGAAAATCATTTTCAATGAAATCTTTTCTGAATTTCTCATCATCAACAAGATTAAGTGCTTCCACCTCTTCCTTTGTTAATTTTTTGCCACTAGCACTAACATAAGTTGGTGTTTTACGTTTCTTCTTTGGAGTTTTCATTCTCTCTAATTGTTGTTGAACTTCCTTAAAATAATCCTTTTTAAAAGCTGGATCTCTAATGAAATTTAGACGAACCTCATCATTCCTAATGTTTCCTAACACCTCCAGCTCTTCCTTGCTTAGTAACTCTTCAGCATTTTGTTGCCTTATAGCCTCTAGTTTGTCAAGAAAAGCTTTCTTATTTTCGGCTTCAACTCCTCTTTCCACAGACTATGAATTGGTAGCTGAATTACCTCTCACTGAAGCCTTAATCTTCTTTATTTTTTTTCCATCATGAACTGTACCCCACTCTTTGGAATTTTTAACTTCAGCTGCCATAATTGCCACATCCAAATCAGTATCTTCCTCATCTAAAATTTCAGTAACACTTTGAAATTCTTCCACAACATCTTTAAAACCCAAATATGAATTTAGGGATTCAAATATATTTGTGCTAACTATTTCAGAAGATCTTATCAAAGCATCACACATGGGCGTTAAAGATTTACCTTTATTTTTTCCTTTAACTTGTGTCCAACCATCTGTTGTATCATTAACAACCACCAAATCCTGCTTGGAACCGGACATTCCATCCAAATCCAATAAAGAATTTGATTTAGCAAGTGAGACATTAGTAGAAATATACTTGGACACGGAACCAGCGTTTTTGAAACTCACGGACCTTTCTAAATCAGAGTTTGTTGGTCCCGGCTTTGGTTTCCAAGTTTTGCATGGTCTCTAAAACATTCTCTTTACCTGACATCCCAACTCTTCGAACAGCAAGGGCTTCTTTAGCAGCAATGGCATTTTTGCATCTAATTAACTTCATTTGTGCTTCTCTAAATTCCAATTCAGAGATTGCAAGCTCTTTCTCCAACTGTTCATCATTCACAATATTTTCTTCTGCCTTTTCCATAGAACTATTTTTAGCTTTATTAACTACAGAAGCTATTATAATAATATCATCTGCATTATCAGCAAGAGACTTGTTTTCGTTATTTGCATGATCTGCATGGGAACCATTTAAATTTTTACTTCCCTGCATATTGTTTTTTCCACGAACTTCCTTCCAAACATACTTGATAGGTTTATCCCCTTTACCATCCTTGATATTCTGATCAACAATTGCTTTCTTTTCAGCTCCTAAAAGCTTACGAGCAGAAATACAGTTCTCAAATTTGTATCCCATAAATTTACGATGAGTGCAAAACTTGATGCTCTCTAAATCTTGTATTTCAACTTATTGCAGAATTCTTTACCATTATCTTTCAAACGTATTCTTTTAGGAATCAACTTAGCAAAGTCAATATCTATCAGCACAGCCGCATAGTTTTCAACATCATGATCCAATATTTTTTGATCAATAGCAATCGGCTTCCCAAGAATTTTAGCAATGGATAAGATAAAAAAAATTGTCCATAATTCTATGTACAAGCCAGGGAAACTAACCCAAACAGAAGCGTGAGTTGTATGTTGCCTCTTCGGATCAAAATTAGGGTAAAAGTTGAAAACCCTAAGCGTTTGTTGTTGTACCTTCCATGAATCACCATGCAAAATTTGTTCTTTGTCTTCCTTAGAGATCAACTTGATGATGAAAAAACCCTTTGTCACAGAAACAAGTTTGCACCTTCCAGCACCAATTCCCTATTGTTCTTCCAAACTTTTTTGCACCTCATTAAGTTTCAAGCCTTTAAAGTTTAGTCTTCCAATAAGACTAAACTGAAAAATATCACGCCCTTCTTATGTAAGTTCTAAAGGTAAATCCAAGGCTGGTTCCTCACCATACAAAGACACATCAGGAAGACACAGTAAATCTGAATCGTTTAGCATATAAGGTTTTTTACCCTTAACCAAATCAGGAAAGGATACGTTTTTATTCTCATTAGGATTCTTAGAAGAATCGGAAGTTTCCCCCATCTTGAATCACCTAAAAGATGATCCAAGATGAAGGAATAGACGTGAGAAAATTGAAAACCCTAAAATAAAAAAGTCGCCTACACCATTCGGAATACGCTTCAATTTCTAGCAAAACATAATAGCTTTTGTTAAATCTTCCCACTAGTTGAGATTGAGATGAACAAGGTTGATAAGAAAGTATTCATATGGCTAACTTCGGTTAACTATTGTTGAACCAACCGTGTGCACATGTTTAGGTACGGTTACCCTTATCTAAATGAAAGCACATTTCATTTATGTATAACAAGCTAAGTTCGATCTAACGGTTGAAAGATATTAGCTTGAATCTAATCAGATCTTCATCTAACGGTGAATATTTAATGCTTTGTTACCAAGGTAATTTATATTGCAAACCCTGATTTGAAAACTATATAAAGGAGAATTCTAGCAACTGGGAAACCTAATCCCCACACCTCCTGTGTGATACTAGTTGCAACTAGAGTCGGTTCTCCTTTAACCTTAGGGTTTTTTTCCAAAACCCTGTAGGTTAACGACTTGAAAACTTCATTGGGATTGTGAAGCCAGACCCAAGTATTTTATTTGTAGTTGCGTGCTGTGATCTTGTTTTATTCTATCGTGATTGAGTACTATCTTCTCTAAAATTTGCTCGAGATTTATTCTCCAATAGGCAAGATAAAAAGTAGTCACAAACATCTTTGTCTCATCGTTTGTGATTCCACAATATCTTGTTTCACTACCATATGATTAAGATTATTGTGAGGTGATTGATATTTCTAGGCTATTCTTCGGGAATATAAGTCCGGTATATCAATTGGTTCATGTTCACCTTGATTTATCAAAATACGGAACAAAACTCATAGGTATTTCTGTGGGAGAATGATTTATCTATTCAAAAGACTTTTCTGTGTGAGACAGATTTGTGTATTAAAGTCTTCGACTTTGGGTCGTAGCAACTCTTAGTTGTGGGTGAGATAAGCTAAGGGAATCAAGTGCGCAAAGTCCCGCTGGGATTCAGAGGCGTAAGGAGCGCAACTGTACCTTGATCAGTGTGAGATTGATTAGGGCTCAACTATATTCTAGTCTTAAGTTAACTTGGAGTTGGCTAGTGTCTGTAGCGGCTTAATACAGTGTGGTGTTAAAATCTGGACTAGGTCCCGGGGTTTTTCTGCATTCGCGTTATCCTCGTTAACAAAATTTCTGGTGTCTGTGTTATTTCTTTTCAGCATTATATTTGTTTATACAATTGAAATATCACAGGTTGTACGTAAGTTCAATCAATTAGATAATCCAACCTTTGGTTGTTGATATAAATTGATTGACACTTGAAAATTGGTCTTTGGTACCGTTCAAGTTGTTTCTCAATATTCAATCGGGCTCGCAAATTCATATTTGTTTGATTGCGGATTGAATTGAGAAATTGAGATACAACTCTTGGATATACTTTTCTAAAGATTGAGTCTGGCTGTCTAGTTGATTCTCTTGAAAGTAAATTGGAGTTTGTCCATACAGATTACTAAACGAATTATTGGGTGTGGTTGTTATACCCCCGGTTTTTCAATTGGTATCAGAGCAGGAAAACACGTTCAAGACCTTACAAGTCTGTGTTTGTAGCGATCTGGCTCTATGGACAGAGGTGCTATCTCTATAAATGTACCACTAGTCTTCGATGGCTCAAATTATTCATGGTGGAAAATTACCATGCGTTCTTTTATTCAAGCGCGTGATTTCTAAACATGGGTTTATGTTGTTAATGGATATGATCCTCCAATGGTTACAATAGAAGGTGTCTCTATTACGAAGGATATTGGTATATATGAACCTAATGAGATTCTTTCTGCAAAGCAAAATTCTGATGGTTTAAATGTTATCATACATGCCATTACTCCAGATCTTCAGCACCATATGACAATGTGCACCAAGTCTAAAGATGTCTGGGATATCTTAGAAACTGTATTCGAAGGAAATTTCTCTGAGAAATAAGCTAGGCTTATAAACCTATGTTCTGAATGGGAAAACCTTCGTATGGCTGACGAGGATTCATTTGATGAGTTTAATCACAAAGTGTCTGAAATTGTTAATGCATCTTTTGCGTTGGGTAGGACTATTCCTGAAAAGGACATTGTGATGAAAATTCTCAGAACGTTGCCATCCAAATACGACTCTAAGAAACATGCCATCGTTGAAGAAAATAACCTTAATACTTTATCCAGAAATATTCTGGTTGGGAAGTTAAAGATCTTTGATCGTGAGCATGTATCCAAATCTGAAAAGGATATTGCTTTCAAAGCATAAAGAACACTAAATTACTTGATAAAAGTAAAAGTGTTGGCATCCTTGAAGATGATCCTTCTGAGACTGATTCATCAGATGAAGATCTTGACAAGTCAGTCTCTTTGATCACAAGACAGTTTAGAGATCTTCTTTTGAAGAAAAGTAAACGGTTCACCAGAGATAAACCTAAGTCATCTGTTAAACCTCATAATCGTGTTCCTCCTAAAAACAGGGATACTGAAGATACTGATGACGAGGATATGCCACAGTGCTTCAAGTGTAAAGGTTTTGGTCATTTTGAAAATGAGTGTCCAAATCATAGAAAATACACTGGAAACAAAGGTCTTGCTGCAACTCTTGATGAAATGTCTTATCACTATTATTCTAATGAAGACGAAAAATCAAGTGTTGCACTCCTCTGTGAAAATATTGGTTTTGATAATTGTAGCAATATGTATATCAACCTCGATATTCTTCCGGTAGAAACTTCAACCACTTTGGAGGATAAAATGATTTTTCTCTATCTTCTGGAAAATCTAATTCTAATATTTCAGGTACCACATTTTGTCTAGCAGTTTGCTCCTCTATGGTGTCTGAACCGTCCTCCAGATTGACATGTTCTTATTGTAATTTTTTGGGCCATGAACTCTCTAAGTGCTACAAGTACAAACATAAAATAAGATATGTCAATAAACTTCAACGAAGAACAAATAGATTAGCAAACAAGCTCAAACTTGTTCAGAAGTCACCTGAGGTATGTAATCTTATCTCTTCTCCAAAGAAGTTAATTTCCAAAGAAAATATTAGACCACTAGAGAAAAAAATACTGTTTAAACAGTATGTGAAACAGGGTTCTAAGAATTCCATTCAAAAAGGTTATGGTGGACAACTTATTGTTCATCCCAGCACAACTTAATTGCGTTGATAGTGTGTCTTGTCTCAAGTGCCTGATTCAAAAGAGAATAAAAAGTTGCACACTTTAGGCTTTAGAGAAAAAAAAAATTGGTTTCGTTCTTTTTTGCCTACTTGGAATTTTTCAATCTTTTCATATCTAATTGATATTGAAAGGAGTTTCCCTGTTTGATCAAGAAAAGAGGGTTAAATTCGACAATTCTGCCTTTTTTTTTTAGGGTTGTGAGTTGTGCGTACGTGAATCCTTTTAGCTGTATAAAGGTTCCGTAACCCTACATTCCTTTTTCCTTCTCTAAAAACCTCTTTTTATCACAAGGGTGCTTGTTGAGCTTGATTTGTGAATTTCTCTCACAATCTCATACTTGTATGGAAACTCCAAGAATCATGACTTCTGATGGAAAAGAGGTTAATGTAATTGTTAAGCCATCAATCATGAAGGGAAAATATTTATATCCGGTACCCTCTTCTTTGAAAAGAAAAAGGAGGAATGTGAGAAAACCGAGGGTTGTCCCTTCAAATCTTCAGAAGTTTTCTGGTGTTCTTGAAGAGTTGAAGGAAACAAGAAAGGAGATACAGCAAATAAAGGCTATTGTTTTTAGGACTCTTGAAATTCAGAAGGCCCTGGTTCGACATCAGTCAAGAAGGTTTGTTGGAATTGACTCCTTTCTTCATGAACCTTAGGGTTCCAATGGTTGTTAACGACAAGGAGTTCGGGGACGATAAAGAATTTTTCAAAGGTCTTAATGTTTAGGAAACTTCTTATGAGAATTTTATTTTTGTGTTTTTAAGAAGGATAACTAGGGTTTGGAATAGCAACTATTGTGAGTACACATAGCTACTACCAACGATTTTTATCTTGCAATGTTTTTAGATTTATTTATTTAAATTCTAAAGTTTATTTGGAAGATGATTTTGCAATATTAATCTTTATGGTTTTGTATATTGCAACTTGTTATTGGATACGTGTGTTTGCGTCCGTGAACTGTGATTGTCCCATATTTTTATCAAAAGTTAAGTCTATCATATGTCTTTATTGATAAAAGATAGAATGAACTTTTGACATCAAAAGTTAAGCCTATAATGTCATTATGCAAATATTGATGACGATAAGATGAACTTTTGGTTGAAAAGATTAAGTCTATTATATGTCTTTATGCAAATATTGATGAAAAATAAAATGAATCTTTGTATATTCCACTGTGTGGCTCCGTAAGTTCTCTTATGTTGAGCATTTCCGATTAAATTAATCAAGGGTTCTCTTGTGGTTAATTTAATTGAGTATTTTGGATTACAAATTCATGTTTTCATGTTATTTGTTAGTGTCCAAAGAAATCCTTCTTTTCTCGTAAAAGTAAGGTCGCTCTTGTTGTTCTTTTGGGAATTACATTTTATGGGGGAGAGTTCTTAATTGAACTTGTGCTTAATTGCCAAATCTTTGTGGGGAGTGCGGCTACGGAATATAATAAGGGTTATCTTGTATCTTTATAAACTCCTTGATGAAAGCATTTAGTTTCGGATATATGATTGCATCTAAACAAAGTTGATATGTTCTCTTTTGGTCATGAAGTATCTCAATGAAAATTTCATTAGGATCCCACTAGTTTTCGTACCTTTGCCATTTTTTATTAACAAAAAGGGGGGGAATTAATGTGTAGTTCACACTACAAATACATATGGTTTATGGATCATTATGTAAGGGGGAGTGTATTGATAGTTTTGTCACTAAAATTGACAAAGGGGGAGATTGTTAGAGCATTGCTCGGTTGAACTCGCAAGCGTTGCTATCTCAAGCTTGTTTGTCAAGTTTAGTTGCCAAAACTATAAGTCTTGATTTCTAGTCTATCTACGGTTAAGTCTCGGATTAGGATAAATTGTGTAGTTGAGATTTAGACTTCACGACGTTCATCGATTGAAGACGAAGAACTACTAAGGAGAGCTTGTGTAACTTCATCAACAAAAGGTATGTGAAGACTTGAACTCTTCTATCACTCAGAAAGTCTATTTCTACTATATCTCCTTCTTGAGACAAAATTCGTATAACGTTATAGTTTTCAGTTTATACACTTTTGATACTTTGAGCTGAGTTTAACTCGCTTACATATTTCTCGAAATATGTGTTGGTAAGCTTTTGCTTTAACCAAGTTTATCTTATGTTCTTGACGCACGTTAAAAGATGATCATGTAGAAATCGCCTTGTAACATCTTACATGATTTGTGTGAGACAGTCATTTGATGTAGACTCGGAATGTTTTGTATTGATCATTCGATCACTGTAAAATTGCTTTGAAGCCAATAGTTTGTGTGAGACAACTATTCCCGTCTTCCAAGAATGTTTCAATGATTGAAAATGGAGTTTAGAACGATTAACCATGATTGGATATAGCATAGTGTGCGTACTTGCATATATGTTATCCATATCCGAAAACCATGGTATGTATACCCGTATGTGTACTGCTTGGTTTTGTGAAAGTCTGGGAACCATGGAATGCATACCCGTATGCGTACTGATTGGTTTTGTGAAAGTCCGGGAACTTAAGTATGCATACCAGTATGCGTACTGTCGTAAGTTTCAAGTTCCGGAATTTCAACTGAGGTTGGTGGTATGCGTACCGGTATGCATATTGGCGAACCCAAACTCAGTCCGGCTACTTAGGTATGCGTACCAAAGTCGGTTAAGTTATAAAATCGGTTTATTCATGAACTAATACATTTATATATTAAGGAATGCAATCTTTTGCAAACCGTGGCTATAATGTTCATGAATTGAGTCAAGTGAATCAAAATCGATTTTTATTCAATTGTGTCTTGTATACTTCTACGAGAATATAAACAATTGAACAACTCCATAACTAGTTTCATTTGAGTCATTTGAACTAGTTGTGATTGAGATGAACAAGGTTGATAAGAAAGTATTCATATGGCTAACTTCGGTTAACTATTGTTGAACCAACTGTGTGCACATGTTTAGGTACGGTCACCATTATCTAGATGAAATCACATTTCATTTGTGTATAACAAGCTAAGTTCGATCTAACGGATGAAAGATATTAGCTTGAATATAATCAGGTTTTCATATAACAGTGAATATTGAATGCTTTGTTACCAAGGTAACTTAGATTGCAAACCCTGATTTGAAAACTATATAAATGAGAATTCTATCAACTGGGAAACCTAATCCCCACACCTCATGTGTGATACTAGTTGCGACTAGAGTCGATTCTCCTTTAACCTTAGATTTTTTCCAAAACCCCTTAGGTTAACGACTTGAAGACTTCATTGGGATTGTGAAGCAAGACCCTACTATTTTATCTGTAGTTGCGTGTTCTTATCTTGCTTCATTCTATCGTGATTGAGTACTATCTTCTCTAAGATTTGCTCGAGATTTATTCTTCGATAGGCAAGATAAAAAGTAGTCACAAACATCTTCGTCTCATCGTTTGTGATTCCACAATATCTTGTTTCGCTAACATAGATTAATATTTTTGTGAGGTGATTGATATTTCTAGGCTGTTCTTCGGGAATATAAGTCCGGTATATCAATTGGTTCATGTTCACCTTTATTTATCAAAAGACGGAACAACACTCATAGGTATTTCTGTGGGAGACAGATTTATCTATTCAATAGACTTTTCTGTGTGAGACAGATTTGTTTATTAAAGTCTTCGACTTTGGGTAGTAGAAACTCTTAGTTATGGGTGAGATCATCTAAGGGAATCAAGTGCGCAGAGTCCTACTAGGATTAAGAGGCTTAAGGAGCGCAACTGTACCTTGATCAGTGTGAGATTGATTGGGGATAAACTATATTCCATTCTTAAGTTAACTTGGAGTAGGCTAGTGTCTATAGCGGCTTAATATAGTATGGTGTTCAAATCTGGACTAGGTCCCAGGGTTTTTCTGCATTTGCGGTTTCCTAGTTAACAAAATTTCTTGTGTCTGTATTATTTCTTTTCCGCATTATATTTGTTTATATAATTGAAATATCACAGGTTGTGCGTAAGTTCAATCAATTAGATAATCCAACCTTTGGTTGTTGATATAAATTGATTGACACTTGAACATTGGTCTTTGGTACCGTTCAAGTTATTTCTCAATATTCAATCGGGATCGCTAATTCATATTTGTTTGATTGCGGATTGAATTGAGAAATTGAGATACAACTCTTGGATATACTTTTCTTAAGATTGAGTCTGCCTGTCTAGTTGTCTTGAAAGTATATTGGAGTTTGTCCATACAGATTGCTAAACGAATTATTGGGTGTGGTTGTTATACCCCCGGTTTTTCAATTGGTATCAGAGCAGGCAAACATGTTCAAGACCTTACAAGTATGTGTTTGTAGCGATCTGGCTCTATGGACAGAGGTGTTATCTCTATAAACGTACCACCAGTCTTCGATGGCTCAAATTACTCATGGTGTAAAATTGCTATGCGTGCCTTTCTTCAAGCGCTTGATTTCCAAACATGGGTTTATGTTGAGCATTTCCGATTAAATTAATCATGTGTTATCTTGTGGTTAATTTAATTGAGTATTTTGGATTACAAATTCATGTTTTCATGTTATTTGTTAGTATCAAAGAGATCCTTCGTTTCTCGTAAAAGTAAGGTCGCTCTTGTTGTTCTTTCGGGAATATAATAGGGGTTATCTTGAATCTTTATAAATTCCTTGATGAAAGCATTTAGTTTCGGCCATATGATTGCATCTAAACAAAGTTGATATGTTCTCTTTTGGTCATGAAGTATCTCTATGAAAATTTCATTAGAATCCCAATAGTTTTCGTACCTTTGCCAATTTTTATTGAGAAAAAGGGGGAGAATTAATGTGTAGTTCACACTACAGATACATATGGTTTACGGATCATTATGTAAGGGGGGTTGGTTTTCATGTGAGTTGAAGTATTGACTAAGGGGGAGTGATACATATCACCATAGTGTTATTGTAAAAGTTGTGAAACAATTGAACTTTGATGTTGTGTAATAATACTATGACACGGTATAACAATACAAAAACATCTTGTTTTTATATATTGTTATAGCTACGGATCTTCAACAACTATGATGCTGAGTTGAAAACCTTTAGAATCATGGAGTACTTGGAAGTGACGAAGATTTCGAGTAATGTTGAAGAACCAAGGAGATCAAGCATTTGGATGAGAAGCTACAAAGTTTATTTAATTTGTAATCCATATGTATTGATAGTTTTGTAATTAAAATTGACAAAGGGGGAGATTGTTAGAGCATTGCTCGGTCGAACTCGCAAGCATTGCTATCTCAAGCTTGTTTGTCAAGTTTAGTTGCGTTTTGGGGTAAAAACTGATTCTGCTGTTTTTGGTAAATTTGGGTGTGTTGATGAGAAACGAATTCAAACCCTAAACAAATGTACTGCACAAGAGTACTTTTAGATTCGAGAGATCAATCTGTAAGACTCTGTCCTAAACCAAGAAATGTCCATTCCAGATTCAAATTGGTCACAAAGTGAAGGAGAAGGGTTGATCTTAGGGAGGGAAGCAAAGAAGGTGTTTGAGATCAGAATGTTGAATTATGAAGGTGTGCTGTTTTATGACTTGTATCAGAATATGTTTTATGGATACTTGTGTTGATAACACTTGTGTTCCCTGTTGAAATAGGTTGAAATCTTATTTATACAAGTCATTGAGCGCACCCCTGATCTCGTAGGAAGTGGAGGCAGTTAAGTAGTGGAGAAGTGGGGTTGTGTAAAAAGTGGTGATCACCATGTTTCCGTTATGAGGGAAAAACTGGTCACACTTTCACCCATTACTCCCATTGTTGTTAACCGTCCGTCCTTTCCTGATACTTTCTCGTAATGGGCACGTTGCACGCCGCACGCTGTAAACCGCCAGACTAATACCCAGTGAGCATCCCCCAGTTTGTGACATGTTTGATGTCTTGAGTAAATGGGTGAAGTCGTGAGATTCGCCGCTAAAAGCAGCACATAGTGCTTTTAGGTCAAATAATAAATTATTTGTGAAATCAATATTTATAAAACATCGCTTATAATCTATGTATATAAAGCATCGCTTTTAAAAAAGCAGCTGAAAATAATCGATGTGCAAGAAACATCGTTGTTATAGAGCTCGTTCGAATTAGTCGCGAATTGAACGTCTTAAAAAAGTAGCATGACCGTCCACCTTTGGGCGATCGTTTTAGAACCTTATAGGTAAACTACCGCTTGGTCGATCGTTCCCTAAGGAAGAGGGATGGCCGGTGATCACAGCGCTACCCTGTTGGATGTTTGAAAATAAATCTAAACCATCCGACTAGGCTAGCGAAGTTGGATGGACGATATGATTTGCGGCAGTTGCCTACTGCCGTTGATTTAAATTAGGGTTTAGAAGTCGTGTGGCCAACCCTATTTTGGATGATCGATTGAAAGCGTTGGGCGCTAGTTTGAGCAGGCCGATCGGCCATGTGCAAAGGTGGATTGACAGTGAGCACGCTGATATCTTCAGGGACGCCTAAAATTGAACCTAAGCCACTTGATTTGGCCGGCGAAGATGGATGGTTGTGATAAATTTACGACAGAAGCGCGCTGCCGCAACGCGACTTTATGTTTTCCAAAACAGCGCGTTCAGTCTACTTTGAGTGATCGGTTTGATGCGCTCTTGGCTTGCCATATGAAGATCGATAATCTAGGGAAGTAGTTGGGTCACCGGTGAGTACACCAACACCTCTTGGATCGTTCGAGGGAAGATCTAAACCGTCCAAGTAGGCTAGCTAAGTTGGGCGGATGTGATGAATTTGAGACCGTTATGGTCGGTCTTAGCTCGTTTGAGCTCCCTTTTCAACAGCGCGATCACCCATGTTCTGGCTAACGTTCAACGGCGTTGCGGGTGAACTAGAGTGAATCCGATCGGCTGGGATGCTAGTGATGTATTTTATAGTTGTAGTGGTAAAAAGATTCGAACTCTAAGACTTGTGAAGGATTTTTTAGACTCAAATTAAACTCAACAATTAAATAAAGTTGTATCAAAAATATAAAGAAAACACCGAGACTCTGGATTCCACCATTAACCAATTAAGTGATAAACTCTAATCAATATTCATGCAATTTTTTCTTTTAAAGTGATTCTAATATTTTTCCTCTAATAGATTTTTGAAGTAATAATTGTAACCATAAAGCATGAAACATCAGAAGTTTAAAAACCTAGCATGTTCCATCAAAACAATTCACAACTACTCAATAAAAATCAATTTTCCTATATTAGTTCTATGCAAATAATCATATAAAAAATTGCAAAAATAATTAAAATAGAATTATACCACTTTTCATGGAACAATGGCTTCCTCCGTCACCTCGGCTAAGGGGTTTAGCTCCTCATATTAATCACTTGCTCAAAGTACATATTTATAGCTCAAAAGTTGATTAAAAGAGTAAAAGAGTACACTGTAGTCGCTGAAGGTCTAAAACAGAAGACAGAATCGTCGGTAAAGGTCTTCTGTGACTGCAGGAAACTGTTTGTAAACGATACTCAGCTGCTGCTGTTGAACTACGATATTCGTCTGCGACGGGTCAGTGTGGGTTGTATGTTCTTCTTCTTCTTCTCCGGCAGCAGCAGAACTCGGTTTCCTGCAAGTTGATTTTTTTTGGCTCTGTGGTGTTCTAAACTTCCCCTAAAGTCTTCCTTCCCCTTCTTGGGACTCTCACCACCCTATATATACATCACAGGCTCTCTAAATCTGTCGGAAAATCTTTTTTTTCTCTTATACAGCAAGATACGGGATTTTTTCTTCCCTGTTTAATCTTCACGCGTATTCTTCTTCCTTTTTCAACTCAAAACTTCTCTAATTGATATCTCTTCAAGCTTGGTAACAACATCCTGTGAGAATATCTTCTCCTATCCAAAAATAGAACCAAACTTCACCCGTAATATATTTTTTTCCTGTTTTGAAGAAATAAAAATGGAAACTTGCTTTTCTTACGTTAAGAACTCATCTACCGGCTCTGTTTTAATCCCACAACTTCATGCAGATCCAAATGCTAGGAAATCACCGAGAAAATCTCACCCAAAGTCTCGCCAGAAAGTTGCGCATGTGAAGTTTTATCTTCCCGCCAAAACTCGCGTTCAAACGTAGGGGATGACATCCCCTTATCCGGACCAGGGGTGCGAATAACAAGTGGATACCCCTTAGTAATCTGGGTGCCCCTTAGTAATTTTCTCCCATGAGCGCAAAAACCACTTTTCGAGCCAATTTCGCCGCAAAAGCCTATTTCTCCAAAAACACCTACAAAGGGATAAAATACCAAAATTAGTACAAAAATTGGTACTAACACTATACACAAAAGAGATGAAAATTGACATATAAATGCGTCTATCAGCTAGTTGGCCCGCCGGTTGATGTCATGGAGATTGCCTAGTTCGATCTGGAAGAGGCTAAGCTTGTTGAATCGACTGGCCAAGTCGTGTGGCCGTGATTCCTTTTTTAAGACTTACATGGACAATCTAGGTTTTCTTAAGGAATTTAAGTGCTTCAATTGTGCCATCTTTTAATTAAAAAGCGCATTGGCACGAAAATTTCCTTATCAGAGAGTGGTGTAGCCTATGTGATTATTTTCATGAAGGTCTCAATACTGACACTTCGGGAGATTCATGCTACTCCGTTGCGAGTGAACATTAATCGTCATGTCATGCCAATATTGAGAGTTCGGATGGGAACATAGCATAAGAAAATACTAAGCAGACCATGCATTAGTGAATAATGTAGTAGGTTAAAATTTACAGAATATCTGGGATTGTTGCTTCATGCACCATTCTGGATAAATTTCATAAATATGTTGAATTGCTCAATACATATGTAAGCAAAGAGGTCTTAACACTCATTACTTTTGAATGGCTCAGTCTCTTTGCAGAATGACGGCGCATTAAATACAGGGTTTTGCGATTTTAGCCCTAAACTGAAAACCACCATCAACATTAAGTCCCCTGCTTAGTACGTAACAGTGACATTGTTGCGGGGTAAGCACTAGATGGTGATAGTCAAGAGATAAATGATCAAGTCTAAGTGAATAAACGTTACCGGGGAAGTGGTAGCTGTCTCAAAACAGTAACTCAAGACGCCAGACCACGATTATACCTCTCGGGTATGCTGATTACGGTCCATCCACACTAGCGAGTATGTTCTGTTAGGATTTTGAGTCTAACAGTCTTCTCCCGGCTTTAACTAGGGTTTCAACAAGAAGTACGACTTGGTTGGCGTTGAATCCTTGTCTATTGGATAAGTCCTGTTGAGATTGTTCAGCGTCCGCCTCTTCTTATGGTTTCTGCAGCGTATATACATATGCAGGTGAAATTAGACCATCCTTCTCGATTTGGAATCATGTCAGACAGAAGTGGGTCATCTTCTTCGGCTCAGTCAGATCTTTCTACCAAACGCAGGCGGCTTGCATCTAGAGTATGACTTTGAATATCTCCTGATTTTGAAGTGGTAATTCTTCCTTTTCTTTTGACGTCTAATCATCGTTTTCTTTTTTTAGAGTGGACGAATCCCTGAGCCTCGTGACAATTCCCATGTCCGGATCCTCCGAGTCAAGAAGATCATACCGGTATACTTTTTCACTGGTGAAAAGGTATTCGTCTGCCATGGCTCATAAGTAATAATAATGATTTTTTTGTAGAGGTACCCGATTGGAACATGTGTAACAGTGGTTGACGATAATAATCTGACCACTCCTCTTCCTTCAAGTTCAAACACGCATACTGGTGCAGTCCTGGAAGACGCTGACTTGGGTATCTTCTCCTATGAGTACCCAATGCAGGTTTGTTATTTGATATTCACATGAAGTGTTTATCCTCTAGTTACCGGACTGTTGGTGGATTTCTGGTACGGAAGGAGTTCGTGCCCTTGTACACGAAAATATGGAAGAAGTACGGCCACATCGCTACCAGGAATGTAGTGCGACATTGTTCGTCGGCTTTGGTCACTACGGTGAACTTTCTTATGCCCATGGTTGCGGAGATGGAAAGTACATCCATCCATGATGTTGCTGAATCAACTGTTGAAAAGTGGGAAAACATGGTATCTACCTGTGAATCCATGGAGTTCAACGTGAGCTGGTTGCGGCAGCGTATTGATATTATCAAAGTTGATCGAGCTGGTATCATCGCCAATGTCGTTCCTGCTGCGAAAGCTATCTTGGAAGAGGAAAAGGCCTTGGCTACGGAATCTGAGAAGGTGGAACAGGCGATCCAAAACTTGAAGAGTATGACTGAAAGGTATCTGGATAGGCTGAAAATGATGCTTTCAAGGAACTACAACTTGTCGGATGGCCTTTTTTGAGCCATATTATGTTTTATTGCTTTGAATAAGTAGGCATGAGAACGTTTGATCGTTCTCCTTTTGTTTAGGTCTTGAACATTGTTTTTGGAAAATGAATTGCATTGGGTTTTGGTAAACGAATGGAGTTTTCATTAATAGGATTTAACTAATGAAGAACTTGATAACTCAGATATGAGAATAACGAAAAATGCCTGATTGCCGTGTCGTGAGACAGCGAGGGGTGGAATAATGGTCAGGCGTAGTATGCCTTGAGCCACTTTTCATTGATGACTGCTTTCAATTTACCTCTATCCTCTTTGACAATCTTGTCCTTGGTGATCACGTAGGGAACCTTCCCATTTTGGAGAAAACTTTGGTGCGGACATGTATTGATGAATGTGCTTTGCAGTCTTAAACACCAGATCCCCCATTTTAAAAACTCGTGGTTTTACAGCTTTATCGTATGCTCTGGAGATCATATTTCTGTACGCTTGAGCGTGTTCTTCGGCTTTAGCTTTCCTGGAGTCCAGAATATCTAACTCCGCATTTATGGAACTTGATGCTTCGGCCTCATTCCATTGGACTCCACTTGCTGCTGCAATCCTAGCTGATGGGATTTTAATATCTGCTGGAAGAATTGCGTCTGCGCCATAGACAATCGAATAAGGAGAAACACCAGTAGAGCTCCTAGGCGCCGTTCGATATGCCAATAGCGTCATTAGCAGTTGTTCGTGCCACGTCCTGGGATTATAGTGCACTATTCGACTGAGAATTCGAATCAGAGTTTTTTGGTGCTTTCGGCTTGCCCATTCCCTTGAGGGTAATAAGGAGTAGAGAAGACTTGCTTAATTCCGTATTTCTCGAGCAATTCTTGTACTTGCTTGTTAGCAAAGGGAGTACCGTTATCAGTAATGATGTGTTTAAGAACACCAAACCGACAAATGATGTATTCCTTAATAAATGATGCGATTGTCTCTCCAGTGGTTCCTCGAAGAGGAATAGCTTCAACCCATTTGGTAAAGTATTCCGTCGCGGTTATGATATACTCATGTTGTTTTGATGATGGTGGATTGATTTTGCCAACAATATCAAGTCCCCAGCTGTAGAAAGGCCATGGACTACTTACTGAATGAAGCGGGGTGCAAGGCACGTGGATGAGATTCCTGTGGGTCTTACATTCATGGCATTTCTGAAAGAATGCTGCTGCATCAACCTCCATAGTTGGCCAGTAATACTTTTAGTGTACTTGGAGGAACAGCTTCTTCTTTCTTTGGTGTTCGCCTTCATGCGTCTCTCTTAACATAGTCAGGATTTCATATTTTGCCAAACATCATAGCAGATTTCCTCCAAAACTTTTAAGGTATAGGATTCCTTCATGGAATACGAATCTTTTGGCATTTTGCTTCATCTTGGCTGCATCCTTCTTGTTGGCAGGTAGCACACCGTCACGAAGATAGTTGATGTATGGTTCTCACCAGTCCCCAGCGTAGCCAACATTAAAGACTTCTAATTGATGTGGTGGTACTTGACAACTGGAGCAAAAACCTTGGAGTGATCGAGATTGGGTTTCCATATCCGTCCAGTAGTAGCCAAGGCGTTGAAGACGTCGGTAAAGAGTCACCACTAGTGTTTGTCTATAGATCTTGCCGTGAATACGATTAAGTTGTAGCTGTGCTAATTCGTCTCCGAGACATCTTGACAGGGATCCATATGGGTTCCGGTGGTATAGCACTCCGTGGAGCATGAAGAAGTTTTGTAGGATTTTGAGACTAACCTTTCCCTGGGAAAGCGAACTATTAAGCTCTTGAATAATCGGAGTTCTCCAATCGCTATTTTCAGTATCTTTGGACTGTAAAAGCCACGTTGACGCCACGGTCCGCCTCCTCACTGTCAATGTTTCTTCCAGATCTTCGAATTGCAGTTTTGAGGCTAATGTAGCTAAACAATCGGCGTGTTTGTTGTTATTGCGGCCGATATGAGTTATAGTTGCATCAACAAAGTAGTTTAATAACTTTTGCGCCTCAGATATATAGGGGGCAAGTGTTACCTCTTTGAGTGAGTATACTCCACTCATCTGGTTGACTAGTAGTTTAAAGTCGCCTCTTACTTCTAGATGTGTGGCTCCTGCTTGTTTGGCTAGCAACAATCCTATGAGGAAAGCTTTGTATTCTGCTGAATTGTTGGTGCATTGAAAGTCCAGCTTGAAAGAATGTGAAAAGACTTCATCAGTTGGAGACACTAAAACTACACCTGCTCCTCCGGTATTACTGCTAGGGGTAGCGGATCCGTCGAAATACAGTAGCCACGCTTCCTCTTTAACAAAAGAGATTTCTGGGAACTCTCCAAGAAGATCTTCATGCAGTGCAGTAGTACCTTCTCCTGGGAATGCCGCTAGTAGATCTGCCACTGCTTGTCCTTTAATAGCCCGCGGGGGAATGCACGTTATATCGAGCTCCGACATTTAGAGTAACCATTTATCCTGCCTGCCTATCAAGGCCGGTTTTGAAAGCAAAAACTTGACAGGATCATCTTTAGCTATTAGCACTACTTTGTTTGACAGCAAATAGTGTCTAAATTTCTGAATGGCGTGAATTAGGGCTAGACACGCTTTTTCTGCCTTAGGATACCTGAGTTCAGCATCTCTTAAAGTACGACTGAAGTAGTATATAGGGTGTTCAACTCCTTCATCATCTTCCTGGGCAAGGAGGGCTCCAACAACAGCATTGCAGGAAGCTGTTTAGAGACACAATGGTCTCCCTTGTATGAGAGATTTCATGATGGCCGATGACGACAATATTTGTTGAATCTTCCGAAAGGCTTCTTGCTGCTGCGTGGCCCAAACAAAGCTTGCTCCCTTTTTCAGCAAGGAGGTGAACGAAGCGATAAGCTGGGCTAATCCAGGTATAAAACGCCGAATGTAGTTTACCTTGCCCATGAAGCTCTGGAGTTCTTTTACAGTTTGCGGAGGATGCATCGTGAGGATGGCTTGAGTCTTGGCCGGATCTACCTTGATTCCTTCAGCAGTTACTTGAAATCCCAGAAATTTTCCAGAAGAGACCCAAAAAGCACATTTCAAAGGGTTCATCTTCAGTTTGTATTCATGGCACCTTTCGAATACATGACGCAACATGTCTGTGTGGGCTGCTCGATTTTTTGATTTGACTACTATGTCATCTACATAATCTTCAACTTGCTTGTGCATCATGTCATGGAAGATCGCGGTCATGGCGAGTTGATAAGTAGCACCAGCATTTTTTAAACCAAAGGGCATCACAGTATAATAAAAGTTTTCGATAGGGGTTCGAAAAGCTGTCTTACTTGCGTCATGCTCATACGTCTTTATCTGGTTGTAGCCGCTGTATCCATCTATGAAGGAGAACATGCCATGTCCGCTGGTAGCGTCTACTAGCATGTCGATGTTGGGAAGGGGAAAATCGTCTTTGGGGCAGCATTTGTTCAGATCTCTGAAATCAACGCAACACCTAATTTGACCGTACTTATTCTTTATGGGAACCACGTTGGCAAACCAGGTAGGATGGTGAATGGGCTTGATGAAACCTGCGGCTAGTAGCTTCTAAATCTCAATCTTGATTCGTTCCTCCACATCGTGTCTGAAATACCTTGGAGGTTGTTTGACTGGTTTGGATCCAGGTATTATATGTAAATGATGAGTGACCAGTTTTTTGTCTAAACCGGGTATTTCCTCATATGTCCATGTGAATATGTCTTGATACTACTTAAGAAGATTCACAAGTTTTGTGCGTTCATCTGCACATAGAGCTGAACTGATGGAGATAGGCCTTGGAGAGTCTTCATCCCCGATGTTGATGATTTCGAGTTCATCAGTCGTGGAGTCGGTGCCATCCTGCAACTGCCGCGAAGCATCTATCACTTCTTATTACATCTTGTTGTTATTGTTGCATTCCATTGGGCGAAGAGACTGAGCAACAGTCTCCCCTGTTAATTGCTAACAGCGGCGCCGGTATACAGTTTTCCCTTTTTGGTCACAACTCGCCATAAAAGTACGCTCCCTCTTGGTATGAGGACGAGCTAAGACTTTGCTTGATGAAGAAAGATTAGCGTGTCCCGTCAGCAGAGGCGCGCCGTGAGACTTGGTCTCTCTATTCAGCGATGCAAGCCGGTCTTCCTCCTCAATCGACGCCCACGTGGGGAGTGGAGTGTAGCAAACTTTGTTTGATGAATCTCGTGGATTTTTCTTTGGCTCGAACAGTTCCACGCTACAAATTGGTGCATAAGGAGACAATGACGCAGGAATGCGAATGACTTCTTCATTCAGCACAGTTTTCAGGCATTGGTGATACGTTAAGGGGATGATCTTATTATCATGAAGCCATGGCCTTCCCATATCATGTGATAATATGGCTCCCTCTTTATCACTTCGAATTTTACTTTCGATTGGACAGGTCCTACTGATAAATTAAGATTAACGTACCTGTACGTGCTGGTTTGGTTTCCTTCGAAATCTGTCATCATGGTAGGCTGCCGCACAACATTGTTTGGTCAAACCTTGGCTGTCTTGAGAGTTTTAAGAGTAATAACATTCGAGGATGTTCCTGTATCGATGAGAGCCCTTTTGAATTATGAATCCTTGATGTGCGCAGTAACATGCAGGGCTCTGTTATGACCCTTTTCTGCCATCATGTCGTCTTCAGTAAATATAACATTATTCACGGACATCTCTGATGTTTTTGAGGCTTCTGGATGCGAAGGAGCCAAATGCGTATCTAGAGCTATCTGGTTGATTGCAGCAAATATCTTTGCTCATTGATCCTTCGAGAGGTGTAGAAGTTCGCATAAACTTTCTACTAAAAAAGCCGCTTCTTGGTCCACCGGCTTCTGATTGGTAGTGAAACTATTGACTTGGGGACGATCATCTGTCGAGAGATTTGGATGTTCCACCACTTCTGCTCCTAAAATCCTTGTCACGTGTATCAGGCAGGTGAACAGGTTATCAATTGCTCCCTTCAGCCGGTCCACATTTCTTGACAAAATTTCTTGTCTCCGCGCTAGTTCATCCAGAGTTGGGATTTCTCCATCGATTGAATCAACAAAGACAAAGGAGGTAGTAAAATATGAAAGTTCATTTTAACCAGAATTGCTCGAAGGAATGTGAGGAACATTACCATTTGAGGGGTTCTGGCTGGAATTTGACGTGGTTGAATTAGCCCTAAGACCAACCATCTTTGCGAAAGCTTGAGATTGCAACCGAGAGATTAATCTCCCACTTTGGTCGCCAGTTGTTTTGGGGTAAAAACTGATTCTGCTGTTTTTGGTAAATTTGGGTGTGTTGATGAGAAACGAATTCAAACCCTAAACAAATGTAATGCACAAGAGTACTTTTAGATTCGAGAGATCAAGAAATGGCCATTCAAGATTCAATTCGGTCACAAAGTGAAGGAGAAGGGTTGATCTTAGAGAGGGAAGAAAAGAAGGTGTTTGAGATCAGAATGTTGAATTATGAAGGTGTGGCTGTTTTATGACTTGTATCAGAATATGGTTTATGGATACTTTTGTTGATAACACTTATGTTCCCTGTTGAAATAGGTTGAAATCCTATTTATACAAGTCATTGAGCGCACCCCTGATCTCGTAGGAAGTGGAGGCAGTTAAGTAATGGAGAAGTGGGGTTGTGTAAAAAGTGGTGATCACCATGTTTCCATTACGAGGGAAACCTGGTCACACTTTCACCCACTACTCCCATTGCTATTAACCGTCCGTCCTTTCCTAACACTTTCTCGTAATGGGCGCGTTGCACGCCACACGCTGTAAACCGCAAGACCAATACCCAGTGAGCATCCCCCAGTTTGTGACATGTTTGATGTCTCGAGTAAATGGGTGAAGTTGTGAGACTCGCCGCTAAAAGCAGCACATAGTGCTTTTAGGTCAACTAATAAATTATTTGTGAAATCAATATTTATAAAACATCGCTTATAATTGATGTATATAAAGCATCGCTTTTAAACAAGCAGCTGAAAATAATCGATGTGCAGGAAACATCGTTGTTTTAGAGCTCATTCAAATTAGTCGCAAATTGAACGTCTTAAAAAAGTAGCATGACCGGACACCTTTGGGCGATCGTTTGAGAACCCTATGGGTGAACTACCGCTTGGTCGATCGTTCCCTGTGGAGGAGGGATGGTCGGTGATCACAGCGTTACCCTGTTGGACGTCTGAAAATAAATCTAAACCATCCAACTAGGCTAGCGAAGTTGGATGGACGAGATGATTTGCGGCAGTTTCCTACTGCCGTTGATTTAAATTAGGGTTTAGAATCCGTGTGGAAAACCCTATTTTGGCTGATCGATTGAAAGCAATGGGCGCTAGTTTGAGCAGGCCGATCGGCCATGTGCAAAGGTGGGTTGCCAGTGAGCACGCCGATATCTTCAGGTACGCCTAAAATTGTATCTAAGCCACTAAATTTGGCCGGCGAAGATGGATGGTTGTGATCAATTTACGACAGAAGCGCGCTGCCGCAACCCGACTTTAGGGTTTCCGAAACAGCGCGTTCACCCTACTTTAAGCGATCGGTTTGATGCGCTATTGGCATTTCATGGGCAGGCCGATCAACTAGGGATGTAGTTGGGTCACCGGTGAGTACACCAACACCTCTTGGATCATTCGAGGGAAGATCTAAACTGTCCAACTAGGCTAGCTAAGTTGGGCGGATGTGAGTAATTTGAGACCGTTATAGTCGGTCTTAGCTCGTTTGAGCTCCCTTTTCAACAGCGCGATCACCCATGTTCTGGCTAACGTTCAAGGGCGTTGTGGGTGAACTAGAGTGAATCCGATCGGCTGGGAGGCTAGTTGGCCCGCTGGTGGACGTCATGGAGATCGCCTAGTTCGATCGAGAAGAGGCTAATATTGTTGAATCGACTGGCCAAGTCGTGTGGCCGTGATTCCTTTTTTAAGACTGACATGGACAGTTTCTTAGGAAAATACTAGGCAGACCATGCATTAGTGAATAATGCAGTATGTTAAAATTTACAGAATATCTGGGATTGTTGCTTCATGCACCATTCTGGATAAATTTAATAAATATGTTGAATTGCTCAATACATATATAAGTAAAGAGGTCTGAACACTCATTACTTTTGAATGACTAAGTCTCTTTGCCGAATGACGGAGCATTAAATACATGGTTTTACGATTTTAACCCTAAACTGAAAACCACCATCAACAAGTTTCCAAAACTATAAGTCTCAGATTAGGATAGATTGTGTAGTTGAGCTTTAGACTTCACGACGTTCATCGATTGAAGACGAAGAACTACTAATGCGAGCTTGTGGAACTCCATCAACAAAAGGTAATTTAAGACTTGAACTCATCTATCACTCAAAAAGTCTATTTCTACTCTATCTCCTTCTTGAGACAAAAGTCATATAACGATATAGTTTTCAGTTTATACACTTTTGATATTTCGAGCTGAGTTTAACTTGCTTGCATATTTCTCGAAATATGTGTTGGTAAGCTTTTTCTTTAACCAAGTTCATTTTATGTTCTTGACGCAAGTCAAAAGATGATCATGTGGAAATCGCCTTGTAACATCTTACATGATTTGTGTGAGACAGTCATTTGATGTAGACTCGGAATGTTTCGTATTGATCATTCGATCAGTTGAAAATTGCTTTGAAGCCAATAGTTTGTGTGAGACAGCTATTTCCGTCTTCCGAGAATGTTTCAATGATTGAAAATGGAGTTTAGAACGATTAACCATGATTGGATATAGCATAGTGTGCGTACTTGCATATATGTTATCCATATCCGAAAACCATGGTATGCATACCCGTATGCATACTGCTTGGTTTGGTGAAAGTCCGGGAACCATGGTATGCATACCCGTATGCGTACTGATTGGTTTTGTGAAAGTCCGAGAACTTAAGTATGCATACCGGTATGCGTACTGTCGTAAGTTTCAAGTTCCGGAATTTCAACTGAGTTTGGTGGTATGCGTACCAGTATGCATACTAGCGAACCAAAACTTAGTCCGATTACTTAGGTATGTGTACCGGTATGCGTACCTGAGTAGGTTAAGTTATAAAATAGGTTTATTCATGAACTAATACATATTAAGGAATGCAATCTTTTGCAAACCGTGACTATAATGTTCATGAATTGATTCAAGTGAATCAAAATCGATTTTGCTTCAATTGTGTCTTGTATACTCCACGAGAATATAAAAAATTGAATAACTCCATAACTAGTTTCATTTGAGTCATTTGAACTAGTTGTGATTGAGATGAACAAGGTTGATAAGAAAGTATTCATATAGCTAACTTCGGTTAAGTATTGTTGAACCAACCGTGTGCACATGTTTAGGTACGGTTACCCTTATCTAAATGAAAGCACATTTAATTTGTGTATAACAAGTTAAGTTAGATCTAACGGATGAAAGATATTAGCTTGAATATAATCAGGGTTTCATCTAACAGTTAATATTGAATGCTTTGTTACCAAGGTAACTTAGATTGCAAACCCTGATTTTAAAACTATATAAAGGAGAACTCTAGCAACTGGGAAACCTAATCCCCACACCTCCTGTGTGATACTAGTTGCGACTAGAGTCGATTCTCCTTTAACCTTAGGTTTTTTCCAAAACCCTGTAGGTTAACGAATTGAAGACTCATTGGGATTGTGAAGCCAGACCCAACTATTTTATCTGTAGTTGCGCGTTCTGATCTTGCTTCATTCTATCGTGATTGAGTACTATCTTCTCTAAGATTTTCTCGAGATTTATTCTCCGATAGGCAAGATAAAAAGTAGTCACAAACATCTTCGTCTCATCGTTTGTGATTCCACAATATCCTATTTCGCTACCATACGATTAAGATTATTGTGAGGTGATTGATATTTCTAGGATGTTCTTCGGGAAAAGTCCAGTATATCAATTGGTTCCTATTCACCTTGATTTATCAAAAGACGGAATAAAACTCATAGGTATTTCTATGGGAGACAGATTTATCTATTCAATAGATGTTTTTGTTTTAGACAAATTTGTTTTTTAAAGTCTTCGACTTTGGGTAGTAGCAACTTTTAGTTGTGGGTGAGATAATCTAAGGGAATCAAGTGCGCAGAGTCCTGCTGGGATTCAGAGGCGTAAGGAGTGCAACTGTACCTTGATCAGTGTGAGATTGATTGGGGATAAACTATATTCCATTCTGAAGTTAACTTGGAGTAGGCTAGTGTCTGTAGCGGCTTAATACAGTATGGTGTTCAAATATGGACTAGGTCCCAGGGTTTTTCTGCATTTACGGTTTCCTCGTTAACAAAATTTATGGTGTCTGTGTTATTTCCTTTCCGCATTATATTTGTTTATATAATTGAAATATCACAGGTTGTGCGTAAGTTCAATCAATTAGATAATCCAACCTTTGGTTGTTGATATAAATTGATTGACACTTGAACATTGGTCTTTGGTACCGTTCAAGTTATTTCTCAATATTCAATCGGGCTCGCAAATTCATATTTGTTTGATTGCGGATTGAATTGAGAAATTGAGATACAACTCTTAGATATACTTTTCTTAAGATTGAGTCTGACTGTCTAGTTGATTCTCTTGAAAGTATATTGGAGTTTATCCATACAGATTGCTAAACGAATTATTGGGTGTGGTTGTTATACTCCCCGGTTTTTCAGCAACTATCCTCCGCAGCTCCCTTATCTTCCATTAGCTACTACCCGAGTCTCTTTGCCATACTATCTTCTCAACCGAGACTACCAAAACTCACAAAACTTTCCCTGACTCTGCCATCATCGAAACACCACAGCATAACCATGAATCACCATGAACTATGGAAGCTGGAGTTCTCCGTCGTCTCACTGGTTTTCGTGGTCGATATAAATAAGAAGGAAAAGGTGGCCCTGAGTAACTCATGTAGGCGCCTTTGGCAATCTTCATTCAACCATCAGTCTTAGAAGACTGACAGTTCAGTTTCTGTTCCGTGGTTTCCCTGAGTAATTGTGTTGCGTGCCTATAACAGTTCTGTGATGTCTCGCTTTTGCGACAACTTTGACTTCATTTAGCCGATTCTAACTTCTTCATACGAGGTCGGAATGACCTCATTCTTTGGACGTTGCCTTCGTATTTTCGTCCTCTTCAAGATGATGTAAATAAATCCCGTATTTGAATGAGTTTCTCTTCCTTTTGGTTTAGATAGCCTCAAATACCTAAGAAACTCAAAAGCAAACAAAATCAAAGCATAATGATATAAAAACTATCAAGAAAGCAGAGCATTTGAGTACCTAACTAGTGCAAATATTGCACCTATCAAATTCCCCCACACTTTCCTTTTGCTAGTCCTCGAGCAAACTACAAAAATAAAATAAGGTACGACAACTCCTTTTCTTCGAGGACACGGTTACACTTAGCATATGCAACAAGCCTTTAAACACCTAGGTGTCCCTAGTGGACGAGTTATAGTCTCGTGAGGGTTTACAAGAGGTATACCCACAAACCTACTTTTCCAACTTACAAGTTCTCTGAAATGATAGCATCCAATGCGCTAAGAAGACATAAAGATTCTGCACACTATTCATAAGAAGTTAAACATATAAAAGAACACAATCTCATGCTCAAAAGTTGAGAGAGAAATAATCATCCCTTATCGAAAGAATTCAGGTTCGAGAGTGATCGAAAGTCTCGACTCTGCCTTACCAGAAAGGGTTTTATGAAATCGCTCTCAATAATAAACAGCTTTTTTATGGGTCACACATGTGTCCAGGTAGGTGTTGATGGTGGATTTTCGACAAAGGTCAAAATCGTAAAATCATGATACTGTATGTTTCTGACCCGGCTTCAAGAGCGCATGTGACGATTCATATTTTACGATCCGTGAACCGTTTCACGATCTCTGATCGAGTTCCTCTCAGAGCCATGATGAATATGTTTCTCGAAAGGCCTCCCACTAGCTGAGCGTTCGATGCTACGCATTTCATCATGCCCCCTATGTAGAATAATAGAATTGGGCGGTCCTCTGGACATAATTGTTTGTAAGAGGGCTTAACCCCTTCAAGACGTCGGCGATACTCGTTGTTCCCTGACTACATAGAGAGACCCCCCTCTACATATAAGAACGATTGGGCGGTTCTCATACATATCAGCATACCATATGGGAACGTTAAATCCACCAACTGATGTATGATATGGGAGTGACTCGCGGAATGGAGGATCACAAACAATCCCTGTATTTCATGCACTATTATATGTTTCTCAATTATAGGGAAAACTTCAGCAGTTGTGGGAACAGTTTCTTCTATTGTTAGAGTAGCTTCTTCCATTCCGGGTCCAGTTTCTTCTACCTCTGAAGTGATGATGATTCGATCTTCATTCTTCTCAACAACTTCAGTGGAAACACTCTCATGGCATTGAGGTACAGAGATGGTAACATCATCAACTCGATTCTCCATATGGTTTGAATCATCATTAGCTCCGTTATTCTAAACTTCGATATTTGAAAACTAATACGAAGATTACATGAGATTAGAGCAATCCAAAATATGAGCAAATAGTGTGGAAATCATAAAACACGTTTTTTCAACAAGCCCGTCTGAAGAGATTTTACACTTCCTTGTATAAGACGACGAACTGGGAGCAATTGGTAAGTAATCTAAGTTTTAATCATATACCATTCTCTTCGTATGGATGTCCTTTACAACATATCAAAATTTCATAACAATTGGATAAGCGAGAAAAAAGATGTGGCCAAAACATTGAACTACATGCCAGTTGAGAAATTTCTGAAAGTCTCCTGGAAGTTTACTTTTTCACTGATTTCGACCCCTAAATGTTCTCAAAACTCAAAAAGATTCTTTGGTAAAGTTTGGAAATCTCCTGGGCATGAGAAACATGGGTAGATCACGAAAATCCGACATCGGATAAGGATTTTATGGCGTTTTTTCCAAGAAAACTGAGTTCTGAATTTTCTGGTGATGTAGTTCGGTAAAACTTTTCATTTATTCATTAGAAGTCTCATTCACTCATCAAAAAATCAGACATATTATACTTCTATGAAGAGAATACCAAATGGATACTTACTTGAGGGGTCTCCAAGTTGTTCAAGAGATTAATATGGTTGGCATCAAAATTGGGAGCATCATGGCCTTCATTCGGTCCTGGTTCTTGAGAATTCTCTTTCTCACCGCCGTTCGAAGACGAATGGAAGGCATAACCATGTCGGTTTTCCATGACAATATCTTCCTGGATGTATCAACAACAATCACTATTATTTCATTCAAGAAGTATCATGATTGATTACGCGAAGGAGTACTTACATCAACTTCATCTTCATTGCTGGACTCATGAGTTGTTGGCTGAACAAGACGGAGGCCGTCAATACTTGATGGAGCAAAATTCTGGAACAGAAACAAACATTGGTTTCATGATCCTAATTATGTGGACAAAGAAAAGTCACGGTTGAAGGAATATTAACAACTCACCAAAGAAGCGACTGGGGACTGCACATTATTCGGTATCATCCTATAATTCCTCCTACTTCTGCCTTCTCCACCCTGGGGACTGTCTTGCACTTCCGAGAAGTCTACATGAATTCGAGATCTCACAACACGTCCATCCTACGGTAAAGTTAATGAAATAATTAAGATGCCATTATCATGCCTTTGCCAGAATCATAAGGAGAATATTTACATGTGAACATTCTAGAGGCGTTTTTCTTTAATCACCACTAGAAAGATGTTTCAATCTTGGTCGATCAGAGATCATGTCAACAGAAGGAAACTCCCGTACCAGAGACTTAACATCCATCGTAAACTTATGCAAGCGCTCAAGTTGTTGATGCCAGAAATCTATATATCCTGGAGTCACATAGGTAGCTCGGTCGAAGCAAGGAAACAAGTAATTATTTTCCTTCCACACGTGTGCAATCTAAGTGATCCTTTAAATACTCAACTGATGGCTTATTCATTCGATGACCCAGAGCACACTGATCAAGACCCATTTGTCAAGATATTTTGTCGATGTTATATTCTTCCACCTGGAACTTTCCTTGCATTACTGACACTAAATAACCAGGGGTGCAACTCAGTATGAAAGATTTCTCTCCATCACTCAGGCCGATGCCAGACTTCAATATGGCATTTTCTTCACCAGCATTAAAAGTGATCAATTGTGAGAATAGAGGAGGAACCGACACCCAGGGGCAAAAATTAAACTCCGACTCGGTGTCTAAAATACTAGTGAGGCGTGTCTTGTGTCGTGGCTGCTTTGTAGACCAGCGCATAATCCTGGCATTATCTTTCTCGAGGAAAGCATGACGAGTATCAACATTGGGTCCTTGCAAGACGCTACGAGGAATTGGATCATAATTCTCAAGGTGCTCCCATATCAAAGCTTGGAGAAACATACTATTAGCATATGTTTCAATTTTCATGAAGCCGTTGGAAACGCTGGAGTCTATGACTAAGGAGTCTAAATTGGGAAACAGTGAACCCAAAAACAGACTACCGATAGGAAGTTTCTCACCTTTATCCATCTTTATGGCAAAAGGAATCACAAATGGCTTTAACAAATGTCCAATATCTTCAAGAACGTCTTGGGAGAGCCACAAGCATAAGAAAGCAGCAACGGTTAAGGTAGCATAAACAGGTTCTTCAGGAACTCCATCTTTCGGCCACCAGTGCTTCAACCATCGAGCATAGCAAAATTTGTGTGACTTGTTGAAATCATGCATCGTAGCTTTCAATATGTCAAATATTACAGTCTCCTCTGCTGAGAGCTCTTCAGGGAAATTACCAATAATCAGGAGATGCAATAAAACGACTATATCTTCCAAAGTGATGGTGAATTCTCCCCATCTGCATATGAAAGTATGAGTAGAAATGCACCAACGAGCAAGCAAAGCAACCATACCTCGTATATCATGATGAATGATTAAATCCCCAACTGCTTGAATGGCTCGTGTCACCTGTGCACGATCCAGCATAGTCCTTACACGGCTGTAACCCAACATATGTCTAGCCCATCCGAAAAAATCTGTCAAAGGTCTTCAGGAAAGCTTGAATTCTACATGTGAAGCCGAATAGTGTCTCCCTTGCAGGCAGAATCGAATTATTGCTTGAGGAGATACCAATTTGTTATGAGTAGTACTTCTGGGATTTATGAGCATCCGAAACGAGGAACCTGAGGGACGCTTTTCGGGTTTATACTGAAACACAAAGAATTCATCATCAGTATTTGGATGTTCTTAGTTCTAGGAGTTTCCTCTTCTTCCCTGGAAGTCCCAGAATCATCATTTCCAGAAGATACATCTGTAGAAGCATCCTCTCCAGAAGACCCCTCTCTAGAAACATCGTCTTCAGAAGCACTACCATGGGAATTTGTCATCTTTGCAAAATTGTTGTGGCATCCATACAAAGATTTCATCAACACAATGGAATTAGAACAACAGAATAATTATGATGCTCACATCAGTGTCTACAAAAATGGTAATTCTCAACTCTTACCTATTTACTGTTTCGCTAGTTGTAGTGATAACGTAAAAACTTTGAAACTCGCTCGCTTCTTTAGACCTGCAAAGACGAGCAAAATTCATTATTTAAAGTCAACACCTGACTTTTCACGAAATTATGAATAATTCACATAATCCCTTCATGTGAACATTCACTGGTTTTCTGCCATGTGTATACACACTATAAAATCACAAAACTCATATAGACATTATTTCGTCACATACAATTGTTTGCTTCCAACAATTACTCAAAAGTCAAAATTTGATTTCTTTAACAAGATTATTTTCTTTCTTTCTTTAAACTCACGCACACAAAAAAAAAAATTTACGTGAGTTATTTATAAAAAAAAAAAAAATTATAATTGTTTTGCTCAAACGAGTGTTCGTCTATGAAACGAGGGTCTTTTATACTTTTGTAAAGGTCCACATGTTCCAAATAAATTTTATCATGAGACGCAGGTCTATTTCAAAAATCTCTTTATTACTAGGGATTGTTGTTTATTATTTTAACCACGAAAGAATGAATGTTCCTAAAAGGTATTTGTGTGAAAGTTCATGCTTTGAAAATAAAATTCTGATTTTCGTGGAACTTCATAGACAAAAAAAATTGTACTGCAATTAGATCATATTTAATCAAATAAAATATATACATATCTCTTTCATGTTAGGGATTATTGTTCGTTTCCTAAACCGACGGACGTACGTCTGTTTGCTAAGACAAATTTTCATAAAACCTACGCATGCATGCATACATGGAATTTTGTTTTGAACAACTTAGGAACAACTAACACCACAGTAAAAAAGAAAAGAAAAAAAATTTCGTACCTGGTCGGTGCAGGCCAGAAGTTGATCGGCTGGTGATCGCCGGCGGTGACTTTTCCGGAGGAAAATTTTCTCCTCCTCCTCTGGTTGTTCGGACGTGAGATCAAGGGGAAGGTGGTCGGTAGTTCAAAAAAAAATAATTTAGGGTCTCTTCCCTTTTATATCAAATTTATTTCAAAAACATAATAAAACATGGATTATTTTTTTTATTTTTTTAGGCTTGAGCCCATAAATATTAAACCGACAAAAACTGGATGTCCGACCGTCCAAATCAGCAGTCCCTCATCTCTTCGTGCTCACGGGATGACGCTCTATCACACTATCAGGGTCCTTAGGTAAGCATTTGCTCATACATGACACCATTGGAGCAAATCGAAGACTCTGAAAATACCTTTGTACAATCGAGTTTAACTGCTTATCTCGTCAATAGGAAAATCACCATCTAATGCTTACTACGGAACATGACTGTCCCTCACTAAGCAGGGGACTTAATGTTGATGGTGGATTTTCGATAAAGGTAAAATCGTAAAATCATGATACTGCATGTTTCTTACCCGGCTTCAGGAGCGCATGTGACGATTCATATTTTACGATCCGTGAATCGTTTCACGATCTTTGATCGAGTTTCTCTCAGAGCCATGATGAATATGTTTCTCGAAAGGCCTCCCACTAGCTGAGCGTTCGATGCTACGCATTTCATCGTGCCCTCTATGTAGAATAATAGAATTGGGCGGTCCTCTGGACATAATTGTTTGTCATAGGTACAGAGGACGTCGGCGATACTCGTTGTTCCCTGATTACATAGAGAGACCCCCCTCTACATAGAAGAACGATTGGGAGGTTCTCTGGACATAATTGTTTGTCGGAGGGTTTAACGCCTTCAGGACGTCGGCGATACTCGTTGTTCCCATACTATGTAGAGAGACAGTGTATAGATTTAGGCGGCTCTCTAGACATAATTGTTTGTTAGAGGGCTAAACGGCTTCAGGACGTCGATGCTGCACGTTGTTCCCTGACTATGCACCTTTTAGAACGAGTATGATGCTTCAACTATCTCATATATCGATTCTACAATAGATTAATTCCACCGTGACATTCACCGACTGAATTCCTAGAAAATAATATATTTTATCTCATTACTCTGTTCCATGGCTATTCCCGGCTGATTCCATGGATTAGTAATAGATAACCATCTTATCTCATTACTCCGTTCCTTGGATCCCCGGTTGGATTCATGGATTAGTAATAGATACTCAATTCGTTTTTATTACTCCGTTTCATGAATCATTCACCGCTGAATTTCATGAATTAGTAATAATTACTCAACAATCGGGCATCTGGACTATCACCGAGTAAGCCCCAAGAAAATGGTGCAAGTGTACTCAACGATGATGCACGAATGAGCACCCAAATGCACAAACGGGCATTCGAAAGTATGGACAAACGAGGAATCCTACACAAAATAGGAGATAAAAGAGGCGCCTAGGGACCGGGCCCACCGTCCGGCCGGTCCCCCACGCCTCCTCCTTTATTTTTTATTATTTTATTATTTTTTCATGAACTCATGAAGACTCCTTCATTCGAGCAACTTTCCTTATTTGAGCAAAACTCACGGTTTCTCCATATTTTCATGAAAAATAATAAAAATAGGGAAGGTGTCGTGGGACCAGGCTACTTAGCCGGCCGGCCATGCCCTAGCCGTCGGTCCCACACCTTGCAATCCCTTATTTTCATAATTATTATTTCCCTTTTCTCATGAAACTCCTCCGTTTGAGCAAAAATCATGGTTTCTTCATATTTTCTCAAATATTGCTCAAACCATGAAAAAGTCAAAAAGTTAAACGATCAACCGACTAGGCTACTCACGAAAAATATTAAAATATTATTATTTTAATATTCTCAAAATTTTGATCAAACGAGCAAAGTTCTACTTGCTCATTCGAGCAAAATCAAGAATTTCAGTCAAGATCAAACTCTTTTGAAAATCCAAAATATTGCTCAAATGCACATCAGAAAATACCAAAACTCTCAGGATTGAGACACGGAAATTATGGTGACACGGGCATGCTTCCTTGACCGACCAAGTCCGTACCTAAGGCTCGCAAGGAGCCGGTCCCACACATCTTCATAATATTGACCTAATTTGCTCAATTGCTCATATTGGGTCCAAACTCTTTTCAACCAACTTGGAATTTGCTCAAACGACCAATAGCTGGTCCCACGACCACCAAGGGCCGGTCTCATGCCCTCTTGGTCGGTCCCTCACTTCTCCATAATTAGGTTTTATCACCTAACGCTCGCACGAGCATTATTCTAATAAATGATCAACACCAGCGTGCGTTTGATCATTCTTTCACCAACCGGTCAACTAAAGACCCTGGTGCACGCTCACTCGAGCACTTGGGCACCACATGGTCGTCCATCATCCTATGTGGTCGGTCTCTCCTTCACTTAGTGACCTATTTTCAGCGATTCATCAATTGACGAACAATTTATCAAAATTAGGGTTTCTAACAAACGCTCCACAAATCATCATTCTGAGCAAGTTCAAACACTAATAATTTTATGTTGATCCAGTAATCGACATCCATATTAATTATATAATATTTGGTAGACTACCAATATTTTAATTAATATTTTATTGGGTCACGTTACTAGTAATTCATCGAATTGAGCAATACTTGCTTAGTTTCTCGAATATTGATTAATCTATCAATATTCAGTAATTTATCAATATTCATTAATTCGTCGAATCGAGCAATACTTGCTCAGTTGCTCGAATATTGATCCAACTATCAATATCAATATTCATTAATTCGTTGAATTGAGCAATACTTGCTCAGTTGCTCGAATATTGATTCGACTATCAATATTCAGTAATTCGTCAAATCGAGCAATACTTGCTCAGTTGCTCGAATTTACAATATTTTCTCAGACGAGCAATATCAACATAAGAACTATATGTCTTAATCATGAATCACTGAGCATTTGTCACTCATTCTCAATTCAACAAAACTTAAACTCACTGTCTAATAAGTCAATGACTGACTAATCAAATACACGTCTGCTTTGCAGACTCCGCGTTCGTGAGACATCAATCACGTCACATGGGGGATATTACTTAGGGTTTTGGTCTGGCGGCCTACGGTATGTGTGTTCATCCACGATGATAAATGTGAGTAAGTCGTGCAAACGGTTGAAGGAGTTAGCAAAGTAGTGGGTGGACGGTTAACCAAGTCTCCACACGACCTGGAACTGGTTTCACCACGAATTCCCACTTTCCCACTCTTTCACTAAAGAAACCGTCACACTTACTGGGATCAATGTGTTCACTATTCTGACAATATAAATAAATTGCTGAATCCATGATTGAGGAAGATCCAGAAAATCCACGAGATGTTGAGCAGACAATCCATCGTCTAACCAAGAATCATCGTGTGAGCAACACTCTCTCAATCATTCGAACTTATTCATCATTTGCAGAAACCTACAGCACATCCACAATCCTTGATCATCATTGATCCCACAATTCTCAGCTTCCCTCCTACAGATCAACCCATCCCCTTCTTTGTGACCGAATTGACTCTGGAACGACCATTTACTTGGTTTAGTCCAAAGTCCTACAGATTGATCTCTCGAACTCAAAGCACTCCCGTGCAGTGCATCTGTGTAAGGTTAGGCAGTTTTCTCAGTTGAGGAGTCTCGTCTGATCGGTCGTCTCTTCACTTTCCTAAAAAACCAGCAAATCATTTTTCCCCATCTACAGTAGGAATGAAGAGAGAAATCCCGCGACATGTTGAATGGTAGGAAGGCAAAACCCTCCGAATTGTTTTGAAAACCCACATCTTTTATTATTTTGAAAACCCTTTTTTTTCTGACGATCTCTAAGAAAGGAATTTAACCACTTAACGAAGGTGGGAATATGCTTACTACCTTGTTATCCGTTCAACATGCAGTTAGCACCACTCTCACAGCATCCATAGAAACGTCTTCAGTCTTCAATCTTCTTCTTCGGTCTTCGGTCTTCAACTGTTGATGATGAAATCTTGAACTTTGTAGAATCTTGACAATGTAACTCTTTTTCTTCAAATCCTTTTTGCTTGAAACTTCATTATGAATATTTCTTCTTCCATTGGCTTTATTGAAAGAATATAAAACTAAAAACGAACTAAAATGATACAAACCAAAATATGATACAATGGATTTTTCTTGTCTTTTTTTTTTTATTGAGACAAGAAACATAAACAAATACAAAATGAAATCAAAACAAAATAGTAAAACTATTAATGAACCTAACACAATTTTTTATTTTTTATTTTTGATTAAGAGAAAATAAAATACAAACTAACAAATAAGAATAAAGATAAAATAAAAAATGCAAGTACAAAGGCCATGGTGTAAGTACTTTACCGCATGATTCTTCACAACTTGTATCGTCTCGATATCATTAACTTCTTGAACTTTCATCTTGATAATCTTCGCTCTTGTACATAAGTCTTCAACTTGTAAAAATTCTGCTCCTTGTCTTGTTGCTTTACTTGAATCTGAAATATGCTCATTTCTGTACCGTTTCTTGTAAACCTTGAACGTTTTCAACTTTCCTTCAAATTTGGGATGCTCCGCTTGTTGATGATGATGGTGTTTCTATGGACCTATTGGTGTAGAGAGAGATAGAGTGGATGGTGCTAACTGCAAACAAGATTACAAGTGGTACGTAAGCTAGCAATTCGATGTCACCCCCATGATTGATAAAATAACACTCAAGAGATCAGAGTAGTGCTTCTATTGGTGGTAGGTTGGGTAGCTCACCATTCTACCCGGAATTAACGTACGGTGACACACAAAGAAGTGAAGGTCGGTGCCTCGCTTGATGTAACAATGGGTAGTCTCCACTATAGGGGATCAAAACTCTAATACTAAATTCAGTCCGCACCTCATTTGTCACTCGCACAGTTAAATCCAACTTTAACTCTCATACAACTAAGCAACCCGATCACGTTCTCTAGCATGTCTAAGTTCAGTCACTCTTGTGAGAATTTCGATGTAATCTTAGCGACATGTAAACTATGTGACTCTAAACTAACTACAAGTTAGAGTTTTTCATGCACTAATTTACACAAAAGTTGAAAAAAAATTACAATGAAAATGCTTAACCACTCCCCCACACTTAAACTTTACATTTTCCTCAGTGTAAATTGAGTCATCCAAGTAGAGTCAAGGTGGGAAATACTACATGAAATGTGACAAGAAAATCAGAAAAAGTAAACACAAGATAAGAAAAAGCTAAAAACAAGACAAGAAATATTCATCCAATGGGTTTCCTCCCATGTAGCATTTGGTTTAACGTCTTTAGCTCGACTTGGCATTCGCCTATTACTCCTCCAAAGGGAGTGCATCAACAAGGTTGATCTCTTCCACAACTTCAGATGTGAACGATTCATAATATGGTTTCAATCGATGTCCATTCACCTTTAGCTCCTTTCCCGTTTCTAAACTTCAAATGTCTATTGCACCATGAGGAAAAACGTGAAGCACAATAAAAGGACTTATCCAACGAGAACGTAATTTACCAGGAAATAAAGTAAGACGAGAATTAAACAACAAAACTTTATGTCCAACATGGAAGTGTTTTTTAGAAATCATCTTATCATGAAAAGTCTTTTTCTCCTTGTAAATACGCGAACTTTCATACACGTCATTACGAATCTCTTCCAATTCACTTAGCTGAAGCTTCCGTTGATTACCAGCCCCAACCATCTCCATGTTGCATTGTTTAAGAGCCCAAAAAATCTTATGCTCGATTTCAACAGGAAGATGACAAGATTTACCATACAAAAGTCTAAAAGGAGACATCCCAATAGGAGTCTTGTATGCAGTCATATACGCCCATAATGCGTCATCGAGTCGTAAACTCCAATCCTTTCGTGTAGGATTTACTGTTTTCGCCAAAATAGACTTCACTTCTCGATTAGAGACTTCTGCTTGCCCGTTTGTTTGTGGATGATATGTTGTAGCAATCTTGTGAGATATGTTGTACTTTTTCATCAAGCCTTGAAAGAACTTATTTCGAAAATGCGATCCTCCATCACTGACTATGGCTCTTGGAGCTCCAAACCTTGTAAAAATATACTCTTTAACAAAATATGTAACCACTTTAGAATCATCAGTAGGGGTGGCCTTAGTTTCCACCCATTTTGAGACATAATCGACAGCTAAAAGGATATAATATTTGCCAAAAGAATTAACAAAAGGCCCCATAAAATCAATTCCCCAAACATCAAATATTTCAACAAAGAGTATGGGAGTTTGTGGCATTTTATTTCGAGCAACTAGATTTCCCGTTCTCTAACATCGATCACAAGTAGTGTAAAATATATATGCATCTTTAAATAAAGTTTGCCAAAAGAATCCACTCTCAAGTACCTTGAGTGCGGTTCTTTTAGACCCAAAGTTTCCTCCACAAGCATATGAATGGCAAAAAGATAATATAGAATTGAATTCAGATTCAGGTACGTACCTTCATATAACTTGGTCTGAACAATGTTTCCATAGGTATGGATCATCCCATATATATTGATACGCTAATCTCTTAAGTTTGTCCCTCTCAGCACGAGACAAATTCTTTGGTATTTGTTTAGACACTAAATAATTCACAATATCAGCATACCATGGTTCTGAAAATGCAATTGAGAAAAGTTGCTCATCTGGGAAACTTTCACGCAACGGGATAACTTCTTCGTCTACAGTAAGATGACTCAAGTGATCCAGAATTGTGTTCTCAATGCCTTTCTTGACTTTAATTTTGATATCAAACTCTTGTGAGAGTAATATCCATCGAATGAGCCTTGGTTTTGCCTCCTTTTTTGCAAGTAAGTACCTAAGTGCTGCATGATCAGAAAACACAACAACTTTCGTACCAATCAAATAAGAACGAAATTTTTCCAATGCAAATATGATTGCTAATAACTCTTTTTCTGTGGTCGTGTAATTTTGTTGAGCATCATTCAACGTTCTGGAAGCATAATAAATGGCATGAGGAAACTTCCCAGTACGCTGGCCAATACTGCACCAACCGCATAATCACTAGAATCACACATTAGCTCGAATGGCTTACTCTAATCTGGTGGTTTCATGATAGGGGTTGTTATCAAAAGTTCTTTCAAACGATTGAATGCCACCAAACACTTCTCGTCGAAGTTAAAAACCACATCTTTTTGTAAAAGTTGGCATAATGATGCTGCAACCTTGGAAAAATCCTTGATAAACCTACGATAAAATCCTGCGTGACCAAGAAAAGCACGAATTTCCCTCACTGTAGTGGGAGGAGTTAGAGCACGAATAAGATCAATCATAGATTTATCAACTTCTAATCCTTTAGAAGATATAATATGGCTTAAAACAATGCCATGAGTTACCATAAAATTGCACTTCTCCCAATTTAGCATAAGATTAGTTTCAATACATCGTTTAAGAATTAATGTAAGGTTATCCAAGAACAAGTCAAATGAATCACCGTACACAATGAAATCATCCATAAAAACTTCGATAATGTTTTTGACATATTCAGAAAATATACTTACTATACACCTTTGGAAGGTAGCCGGTGCATTACACAAACCAAATGGCATCCTTCTATATTCAAATGTTCCGAATGGACGCGTAAAAGTAGTTTTCTCTTGATCCTCAGATGCTATAGCAATCTGATTGTAACCTGAATAACCATCAAGAAAACAGTAGTGAGAGTGTCCAGACAGACGTTCCAACATTTGATCCATAAAAGGTAAAGGAAAATGATTTTTTTAGTGGTTGCATTCAGTTTTCTGTAATCTATGCAAACCCTCCAACCGGTTCGCACACGAGTTGGGACAAGCTCGTTATTATCATTTTGCACCACTGTGACGCCCGACTTATTTGGTACTACTTGTACCGGGCTTACGCATTTGCTATCAGAAATGGGGTAGATAACTCTATCATCTAATAACTTTAATATCTCTTTCTTTATGACTTCCATCATTGGAGGATTCAAGCGGCGTTGTGCCTCCCTTGTAGGCTTTGCTTCATCCTCAAGCCGTATTTTATGCATGCACGTCGATGGGCTTATTCTCTTGATATCAGCAATTTTCCATCCTATAGCAGTTTTGTGCTCCCTCAAAACTCGAAGAAGTCTTTGTTCCTGCAATTCAGCTAGTGCATTCAAAACTATTACTGGTAACTCTTCATTATCACCCAAATACATGTATTTTAGGTGATCAGGCAGAGGCTTTATTTCTAGTTTCGTAGCTTGCAAAATAGATGGCAATAATTTTTCATAAGAACATGGTAAAGAAATAAAAGAAATACTTGAGTTTTGAGGTACTTCTTTGGTTTCTTCTCCACACTCAAATCTTCTATCAATGGGTGTAGTTAACAAGGTTTCAAGCACATCTTCCCCATTCATATTGAACATCTGCTAAGCCAAGGCATCAATCACATCCACGGAGAAGAAAGAGTGGACATCACTAGGATATCTCATCATTTCGTAAATATTGAAACGTATTACTTCTCCATCAAATTCCATGGTCAACGAACCATCATGCACATCAATTTTAGTTCTAGCCGTGCTCATAAATGGTCGACCAAGAAGCAAAGGTAGAGATGTGTCATTTGATCCGTCCGTCATCTCCAGCACACAGAAATACGCTGGAAAAATTAGTTGGTTCACCTGCACAGGTACATCCTAAATAATACCTCTAAGGTATACATTAGAACGGTCAGCTAAGTGTAAGGTAATTCCAGTTTCTTTCAAGGGACCTAAATTGAGAGATTCATATATAGATGCAAACATAACATTTACTGATGCTCCTAAATCAAGCATAGGATTATTAAACTTAGTGTTACCAATAACAATAGGAATATCAAAACTACCGGGGTCTTTACATTTAAGTGGGAGTTTCTTTTGCAAGATAGCCAAAGCATTTTCCCCCACTTTTATTACCTCATTACCGGTTAACCTTTGCTTATTGGTACACAAGTCCTTAAGAATTCTCGCATGCTTTGGGACTTGTTTAATTGCATCTACCAATGAAATGTTCACATGAATCTTCCTAAAAATATCTAAAATCTCCTTATCTTACTCCACCTTTTTAGAATTATCAAACCTGCGAGGAAAAGGTAAAGGAGGAACATAAGTAGAAACATGAGGTTTAGAGTTCGTTTTAGGTACCTCATCGTTTTGGGAAGAGTCAGTAATCTCTTTTTCCGATACCGTCCCCTTAGGGTCTTTGTTTTGCTCAGTATCTTCTGGTTGCACAGTTCGTGTACCAGTTCTCAATGTCACAGCGTTGACAGAATCTCTTGGGTTAAGAGGTTGATAAGGGAGTTTCCCACTATTCTGCGTCTCCAAATGGTTCAATCTACCTGTCGTGGTGCTCATTTGTGTCTGCAACTCCTTGATTGCACCATCGGTCGTTTGTTGATTCTTTTGCACCATTGTGGTTAGATTCTTCATTATAGCAAGCATCTCTGATGATTCTGAGTTCTTCGCTGGTTGTGGTTGTTGTTGGAAACCACTAGGGAGATTAAAAACCATCCCTGGAGCTGCTGCTTGCTTGTTTGCATAACTGAAGTTGGGATGATCTCTCCATCCTGGATTGTAAGTGTTGGAATAAGGATCATACCATTGTCTCTGCTTATTCGGAAATACTACATTCACTTGTTCAGTTTATTCCTCATAAGAGGGAATGATTACTGCGGCCATTTGTTGCATCACCTTCTCCATATTACCAATCCTATGTTCTAAGTGCGGTGAAGAAGTAACCTCATTAACCTTTCGAATCATTGACATACCTCTTGTGTTGAATTGCAACGTGTTTGCAGCCATATTCTCGATCAATTCTGTTGCTTCGTCAATGGTTTTGTTTGTCAAAGCACCACCACTATCTGCATCGATAAGATTTCTCTCGAATTGGAGCAAACCATCGTAAAAATACTGCACTATGAGTTTCTCAGAGATTTGATGATGTGGGCAGCTCACTAACAACTTCTTGTACCGTTCCCAGTAGTCGTAAAGAGTCTCACTAGTAATTTGTTCAATCCCATTAATTGCTTTACGAATAGTTGCTGCTTTAGAGGCGGGAAAGTACTTTTCTAAAAATACTTTCTGCATCTCATTCCATGTTGTGATACTTCCAGGTGGAAGACAATAAAACCATTCTTCTGCAGAATCAGTCAAAGAGAATGGGAAAGCTGTCAGTAAAAATCTTCTCTAATTAGTTCCAGTTGGCTTCAAACTTGTCAACCTATGTTGAAACAGTTGCAAATGACGATTCGGATCGTCTCCTGGAATCCCTTTGAACTTCGGTAACCAATGAATCAACTGAGATTTGAGTTCAATTAAATCTTCCAAGTTGACACACAACTTCTGTTGATCAAACGATGGGGATGTCAGATCTTTGAGTGTCTTCTTGGAAAGTAGAGGTGGTGGAGCGGCGTCATTTCCCTGGTTCCCCCGGTTTCCCTGGTAACCAGTGTTTTGGTTGTTCGTTCCACCAACCATCTCTTCTTGTTGTGATTTTTGAGGTTCTTGTAATATTGTTCCTCTGCGAGTTGAAATTCCACACCTTTGGTAATCCCAACGTTTGGATGCCAGAGATCAAGTACCTGAAACAAGATTCTCAAAAACAAAATTAAAAACTAAAAATAAGAAATCAAAAACAAAATAACAATCCGCTACGCCTCCTCGGCAGCGACGCCAAAATTTGGTCGGTTGTCAGCCAAGCAAAAATAATTTAAGTTCTTTCACTTCAAAATTATAAATAATAGTATAGTTGTAAGAACAGATTCGTTCCACATGGAGATATGGGTTGTTATTTGTATTTGAAAACTTAAGTAACCTGGGGGGTATTTTTGATTCAAGTCTAAAATAATTAAACTAATAATAATAGCAAAGAATGAATAAAGAAAATCAATAAGTTGAGAATACTGGTTAAGGGTTCATCATCAATCATAAGACGTTCACTTTGACTAACAATTAGAGTTGTCACCCAATCATTCATTATCAAGAGTCCTAGAGTACCCCATCGAGAGCATACTCCGGTAAATTCCGTATGTCATCACATACCATAACGATGAATATATGAATACTACTCAGTGAACAGCCTAATGCAACATGCTATTAGGTTTAATCCTCCAAGAGCTTTAAGTTCTATGAATTAGACTAATCCATGCAATAGAAATACTACGAGTAAACTATTTAACATAGGTCATGCTTCTACTTGCAATCACACAAAGGTTTTGAATACAATTGGTAAATCACAATATACTACTTATGACAAGTTTTATCAATAATTACGTATCTCAAAACCCTAGTCTAGCTATAGAAATGCATTCATGGTTATTTAGTAGCGCTCCTAAACAAACAATCATGCAATCATACATGGCGATAATAAATCGTAGAACAAGACAATAATAATTTGATGGAGATAACAAAACCAATGAATTAATTTGGTGACATGTTTATGATATCCGACTACATCCTTAACCAATATGAAGTATTTAGCTACTCATGGATTTCTCAAAACCCATGAAAAAGAATAGGTAAAGCAAACCCTAGAATCTTGATTATCAATCGCAACTCCAAGCCCTAGCTCCTCTTCTTCTCTTCCCAAAAGTATATCATATGAGATAATCAATAGAGGATAGAAATATCTCTCAGTCGAATGGTCCCAAGACTTGCCAAAATACCAAGTTAGGAAACCTAGCCGTGTAAGGAAGCTGCTGCAAAAAGATGGGTCTGTGCGCAAATATCCAACTCCAGCCCATTTTAATTCTTTTCTCCGTCAGATTCACGGAAACTCACCTAGCCGTGAGTTTTATAAGTTGCAGAATTAATAATTCTCTCAGACTCTACCTCCCCCCGTGAAATATTTTTCCCCCTGAGTTTTGATTTCCTTCCGACAGAATCACAGACACTCTGGTTGCCGTGGAAAATATTTTTCCCTGGATTTTCACTCCTGCAGTATTCCTCTCACGAACAGTCTGGTAATCCTGAAAACATCTTTCATCTGAGATTTTCTAGTCGATCCCTTCTCAGCTTCCATATTCCTATCTCTATCAACCAACAGCCACTGAAAACATCTCGAGCTTCATCTTCTTTATCACTGCCAACAGCTACTGACAAAGCTCAGACTCCATCGATCATTGTTATCATGATCATCACAGCGCTATAAACACCTGCAGCTATCATTTATCCATCATAGCCTCGAGTTCCTCCTTCCATCTCTTCATTCGATCACTGACATGCTTGAATCAACTGCCAATGGCTACAACGTACTTCCATCGTCTTCCCATTGGCAGCAACCATCGTTGTCTCATCAACACCATCGTGACTGTCATCGTCACTGCTAAGCTCGAGATAGAAAACAACCCAAGCTCTACAGCCCGATTCTCAACTCTTCATCCTTATGATATTCATTGCCAAAAACTAGCAGCAACTATCCTCCGCAGCTCCCTTATCTTCCATTAGCTACTAACCCAGTCTCTCTGCCATACTATCTTCTCAACCGAGACTACCAAAACTCACGAAACCTTCCCTAACCCTGCCATCATCAAATCACCACAGCATCACCGTGAATCACCATGAACCATGGCAGCTGGAGTTCTCTGTCGTCTCACTAGTTTTCGTGGTCGATATAAAGAAGAAGGAAAAGGTGGACCTGAGTAATTCATGTAGGCGCCTTTGGCAATCTTCATTCAACCGTCAGTCTTAGAAGACTGATAGTTCAGTTTCTGTTCCGTGGTTGCCCTGAGTAATTGTGCTGCCTGCCTATAACAATTCTGTGTTGTCTCACTTTTGCGACAACTTTGACTTGCTTCAACCGCTTCTAACTTCTTCATATGAGGTCGGAATGACCTCATTCTTTGGTCGTTGCCTTCGTTTTTTCATCATCTTCAAGGTGATGCAAAGAAATCCCGGATTTGAATGAGTTTCACTTACTTTTGGTTTAGATAGCCTCAAACACCTAAGAAACTCAAAAACAAACAAAATCAAAGCATAATGGTATAAAAACTATCAAGAAAGCAAAGCATTTGAGTACCTAACTAGTGCAAATATTGCACCTATCATTAATCACCTCCTTTTCGCCGACGATTGCTTGATTTTTGGATAAGCTTTTATCAAGCACATTAAGGGTCTCCTCAACACCTTAGAAACTTATACTAAAACATCGGGCCAAATGATAAAAAAATTCAAATATGGAATCTTTTTCTCTCCGAAAATCTCTAATAGTTTTGGCTAGAAGATCATTAATATCCTTAAGGTTAAGAAAATCTCCCTAAATGACAAATACCTAGGCACCCGTTGTTTACCAATAGGTCCAAGATTTACCTGTTTTGATAGTTTTTAGGAAAAATGGAAACTAGACTCAAAGGCTAGGGTGGCAGTAACATGTCTCCAGCTGGCAGAAACATATTAGCAAAAACTACACTAGAATCCATCCCAGTTTACACCATGTCCACTTTCATCCTTCCTAAAGCCATCACCCAAAAAGCTTATGCCATCGTCCGTGATTTCTGGTGGGGCAAAACTGTTATTTCTGGTGGGGCAAAACTGTTAGAGAAAAAGGTTTCTACCCTAGAGCTTGGAAGGGTCTTTGCAAAGAAAAAGATAATGGAGGAAATGGAATAAAAGACATGGAGAAAATAAATATCTCTCTCATTGCTAAGAATGGCTGGCGGCTTTTCTCCCAACCAAATTCCCTCTGGGCTAAAAATATGAAAGTTAAGTATTTTCCTCTTTCCAACCCCTTCCATTCCACCTGCAATGCCAACTCCTCTTGGGCATGGAAAGGTATTCACAAAGGATTAATGATCCTAAAACAACATTGATGTTGGGAAGTTGGAGACAGCCTCAGCATTAATATGTGGAAAGATATTTGGTTTAAAACTCAGTCTGAACCTCTTGATCAAACGAAAAATGATGCTGATGCTAACGGTATCTTCCTGGCGGCTCACCTTTTTGATGGCGGGAACTGGAATGTTCCTCTCCTCTCTACTTTTCTTTCCTCGGAACAAATCCAAAGTGTCTTAGCCATTAGCCCCAATATTGATCACCCAGACACTCTTCGATGGAACCACACTCAAAATGGTATATTCTCTACTAAATCCATGTATAATGTTCTAGACAATAAGGCTTACCAACATCTTCATAAAACCGCTTCTAAAATATGGAATCTTAAGGTTATCCCTAGAATCCAAGTCTTTGCTTGGAAACTGTACTCAGATATCCTCCCCTGTAGTGGTCAACTCAGCAAGTTTATTAGGCACATAGATCCCATATGCACTATGTGCAACAACGCCATTGAAACTCATGACCATATCTTTATGCACTGTTCCTTCACTAAAGAAATTTGGGCTAGCTGCAGTCTTAACCTAGAGAACATAACTAATCAATGTACTAGCTTCTCTAGTTGGTCTAATTCTTGGTTCTCGGCTAATGTTTGTCATACTCCTCTAGGTGGCTGTCCAGATTTATGTGCCACCATTTCCTGGTTCGTCTGGAAAGCTAGATGTGTTTGGATTTTCCAAGAAACTAAACTAGATCCTTCCCTTACTGGTCAACAAATCTTAAACCACTTACAGTCTGTCACTGCCAGTTCTCATCAAAAACATCAAAACCTTAGTAACAAAACCATTTATGCCCAGCAACCTTGAAACAATCACTGGCCTACTTTTGCCTACATTACTCACTTTGATAAGGTCACTGAATTAACTGGTATTGGGTCAATAATGTATGATTCAACAGGAAGGACAATTGGAAAAAGAAGCAACACTATCAGAGCTTATAGCAAGGAGGAAGAGTACTGCATAGCGTCTACACAAACTTTGGAATGGTCCTCTCAACTAAATTGCAGCAACTTCAATTTTCTGGGAAGCAACTCAAAAATCAGGATAGCTATGCAAGGAGGAAGAAAAACTATGAATTGGAGGACTAATGCAGTTCTAGACAATCTTTTGAATTTATTTAAGAATTTCAGTAATGTTGTGTGTATGGATTTACAATCCAAAAACCATGTAGACTTAACTTATCTAGCTAAAAGAGGAAGACCCATCCATGATCCAATTGTCTGGATTCAGGAGGATCTCTTCCCTCTCTAAGTTGTCTGTACTTTTTTCCTCTATCAAAAAAATAAATAAATACAAGTGGTACGTTTATGGGTGCCTAGTCTACCGGATGTCATGAAAACAAAGGACCGGTTTACTTTGGGAATATGAACACTAAAGAGTTAACTCCAACAGTTCATTTTGAAAGAATAATTATGATTGTGCGACTCACAAGTAGTCTACCAAGAGGGCAGTGGACAGATGGACTTGGTATAAGAACTTTATGGGCCTCACATGGGTTTTTGATGGCGTTGAGCGTATTAGGCTTCTCATGTGTCTGGGGGTGTGCAACAACTACTATCTATATCTTCCACCAGGCGCTGACTCTCCAACTTTTAGTGCTTCGCTTAATCTCATCCTTGAGGACAAGGATGTTTTCAAGGAGAGTGGAATGTCATGTGTATGGGGGTTCCCCATATCTTAATTGTGTCCATCTCCAGTAGTTGTAATGTGGGTTATGATTGGACTACCTTGTGGATATCTAGCTGTAGATTCAAGGGTAGTAAATGAGAGTTATATATGGTCTTGTGTCTGTAATGAAAAGATTATCAAATTATTAATCCAAATAGAACTTTGTTCTTAGGTTGTGTTCTTCATTGAACCAGAGAGGCTTGATTCGTGGGAATCAAGAGAGTTTATTCTTAAACTATCACCCTAATCTTGTCATTGTACTTAGGTACATGACAGATAATTGGATTAGTAGACCTACTAATAGCCGAGAAATGATCGTTAAGAGTATTAGCAATATCAACTCTATCAGTGAGCCAAACACCAAGACTATTCTGCAAAGATTCAATTTTGAGTTTTTATCCTCCTATAATTAACCATATCATGAAAATATTTAGTGTTCCTATCATCATAAGCTACGGAATCATCTCTACCCTCTGTTGCCAGTAATTATGCTCAATGTTAAGCCAATATTTAAGTCTATCTTGCAAGTCCTTCATTCTTCTACACCTATCATCAGTATTGGATAAACTACTAACCCGTTTAATCTCATCTTTAATATCCCTAATATATCTTACAAAATTGCCAAAAGCACTAACATTCCACTGTTTAAGGCCATTTTTAACATTAGCTAGGGACTTAGAATGCTTGTAAGCATGAGAATCGGATAAATCATGATACCAATTAGATGCAACAATATCTTTACAGGTGTCATCTTTTAAGAGATATTTATTGAACTTGGAGGGCCTTCTAGTAGAGTTATTATTAATAGAAGTGGTAAGTAAAATAGGCACATGATCACTTCCAAAGTATGTGAGATGATAAAGCTAAGAATTGGGAAACACATCAAACCATTGGGAAACAAATCAAACCATTCTACTTTGATTAATTTACGTACAACCTGTGATATTTCAATTATAAAGATAAACAATATAATGCGGAAAAAGAAATAATACAGACACCATAAATTTTGTTAGCGAGGAAACCGCAAGTGCAAAAAAACCCCGGGACCTAGTCCAGTCTTGAACACCAAACTGTATTAAACCGCTACAGACACTAACCTACTACCAATTAACTTCGGACTGGAATGTAGTTGAGACCGAATTAAACCCTCATAACAATTCAGTTATAATCGCGCTCCTTACGCCTCTTGAATCCCAGCAGGACTCTGTGCAAATGATTCCCTTAGATGACGTCCTTTACAGCCTAAGAGTTACTTCAACTCAATTGAAGAATTTAAACTAATCAGCCTCCCATAGATAATCCTATATGTGATTTCCTTTCTGATCGATAGATCAAGGTGAGAGACTAGAAATCGATAGCAATAGACAAAGTCTAGCTAACCTCAAAATCCAAACTTATGCTTCTCGAAGAGCATCCTAGATGATTATTCACCTCACAAGTATTGAACCTGTGGAATTACAAAGTCTGAGACGAAGAGAACTTTGCGATTTCTATCTATCTTGTTTGAGTGAGCAGCTCAACAATCAAACAAGATTAGGATACTCGAACTATCAAGATAAAAGATAGTTGGACCTGGCTTTACGAATCCCTAGGTGAAGTCTTTTTTTTCGCTAAACCCTAGAAGGGTTTTAGGGAGAGGATGACTTTAGTTTACAACTAGGACACACAAAGAATAGTGTAAGGATTCAAAAATCCCAGTTGCTTGATGTTCTCCCTTATATATACTTTCAAAGTATAGGTTGCTTTAGGTTTAAGCTAAGATAGCTTTGGAACCAAGCAAACAATATCCAATGTTAGATGAATCTTTGAAATGAGATTAACATAACAAGATATACACTCTGGTGAGGATGAACCGTAACTGAACCGTGTACAAATACATTGGTTATGGACGGTTAGCCGAAACTAGCCGATTGAATCATAAGCTTAATCATTTTCATATAACACTTAAGAATTTAAGTTTGAGTCACAACCATAGGTTATAATGTGATCAATCATGTCTATATAGTGTTTTTATAGATTTATTCAAATACCAATTATCTCACAGAAATAATTTTTGTGCATCTGAAAATATTTGATAGGTTAAGTACATGTACCAGGTACGTGTACTCTACCTTGTTCGTGATTATTTTTGTCATGGTATATGTACCGGGTATGTGTACCCTTAAGACAAAAACAAGTTCAGAAACTCGCAGAACTTTTTCGATTTGCGTACCGAGTATGGATACCACACCGTTTTCAAAACCAACAGTTCCTTTACGGTATGCATACTTGGTATGCGTACCATTTCTGGTTCACGAGCAACGTATTTTTTATGGTATGGATACCAGGTATGCGTACCAAAAAATTTCTATCGACATATAGCTACGCCGGTACGTGCACTGGGTACATGTACTACGGCTCCGGACCTATAAAAGTTTTCTCAAGTATGTGAACTGGTATGTATACTTGAAAACATGGGGGTACAATAACCACACCCAACTATTTCGTTTGGAAATCGGTATGGACTAAACTACAATATAATTCCAAGAAGGATATTAAAGAGATTTATCTCTTTCTCAACATAATCAGTCAATCAAACAAATAAAAATCCGTGAACCTGATTGTTATGAGAATAACTCGGATGGTATCAAATACCAATGTCTAAGTGTCAATCAAGTCCTATCCAACAAACAAGGTAGGATTTATCAACTATGATTGAACAACGCACAACTAGTGATATTTCAATTATATTAAGAAAATATAATGCGAAAAAGAAATAACACAGACACCAGAAATTTTGTTAACGAGGAAACCGCAAATGCAGAAAAACCCCGGGACCTAGTCAAGACTTGAACACCACACTGTATTAAGCCGCTACAGACACTAGCCTACTACAAGTTAACTTCGGACTGGATTTTAGTTGAGCCATAACCAAGTCTCATTCCGATTAAGGTAGAATCGCAGAATCGCGTTCCTTACGCCTCTTGAATCTCGTAAGACCCTGTGCACTTGATTCCCCTAACTGGCGTCCTTTACAGCTGTAGATGGTGGCTTTTTGACAAGGGGAAAACTTGTTAAAATCGCCTCTGAACCTACACCAGATACATATCTATAATTATATAATAGAGCTTCGCCCAGCTGAACTCTTGGTATTCTATATATATGTGTGTCTATAAATATGTATAAATTCCTGACCCGGCATCAGAATTATAGATTCGTACTTCTACATCATACTCCGCAAGAGAATTGAAAATGTGTATCCTGCTAATGGACATACTGGCCTTCAATATGCCTGCAAGATTTTAGAGCTTCACCCAGCTCAACTCTCATTATTTTATGCATGGAAATATGGATTGTCATGCATTGATCAGTCTACACTGATGCTGCAATTATAAATATTCAGAATCAGCTACTAAGCTATTCTGAATTACAAGAGCATAATATTTGGAATATTACTTCGAGTCGCAGAACTTCCACGGTTAAATTCCTCGAATATGTTCCGTATGCTACAAACGAAGTGCCAACGCCAACATGGTCGCACTCCATAGCCAGGCTAATCTGGTTGGATCTCATAACCTAGCCACGGCCACCAATGTCCTAGCTATCCAACTAGCAATCCTAGCCAGGCCGTGGCCACCAACTTCCTAGTTATCCAACTAGCTATCCAGGATGTGGCCACCAACTAGCTAGCAAATTAGATAATCAGGCCACGGCCTCCTTGTCTTCCTAGCTAGCAAACTAGCTAATCAGGCCATGGCCTCCTTGTCTTCTTAGCTAGCCAACTAGCTAATCAGGCTATGGCCTCCTTGTCTTCCTAGCTAGCCAACCAGCTTATTTGGCTACGGCCTCCTTGCCTCCCAGCTACGGCCTTACTGTTTCTCAGTTTGGCCTGGCCCACGGCTACCTTGCTCTAAGCCTAGCCTAGCCGGCCACCTTGCCTTTTAGGCCACGGCCTCCCTATCTTAAGGCCTGACCTAGCCTGGCCATGCCTCCCTGTCTTCAGGCCTGGGTAACCATGGCCACGGCCTCCCTGTCTTCAGTCCTGACAACGGCCTCCTTGTCGATTAGCCTGGCTAACCATGGCCACGGTCTCCTTGTTAGCTTGCCTAGCCTAGCCTGATCACGAGAACGACCTCCCTATCTCCTGGCTTGCCCTATCTAGCTATCCACGACCACCTTGTCCCTATCCTAGATAGCCACGGCCACCTTGCATCGTAGCCTGGTCATGTCTTTGGCAACAGCCTCCTTGCCGCTCGGCCTAGCCTAGCCATATGGCCACGGCTATATTTCTCCAACCCTAGCACCCATGTCCATTCCGACTCGGCTAGCTATCAATTAGGTCGCGCACGCGCCACGACTTAGCAGCCATTGGCTTGGAACCCATATCTTGGTGAATTATTATGGCTAGTTATTTACGATGCCATCTTATGACAAGCTCGTTAGTCACACATACTCTTGGATCGAGTTGTTTCTTCAAGCTACGCCGACAAAGTCTGGCTAGCTTAGGCTATTACTCAGTCATGTATCGTGACAATCTAGACAAGACTAGAAATAAGTCCATGACTCTACTAATTCCTACAGGAAATCAAAATACGTTACATGGGGGAATTATTCATGGGTATTAGTCTGGTGGTTTACAGCAACATGTGGCGTGGAAAAACCCCATGATAAGGAAGTTACAAGTGATGGAAGTTGTTGAGAGCGGTTAAAGGAAGTGGCTAAGTAATGGAATGATGGTTTACGATTTCCAGAAACTTCCATAATGGGAGTAACCATACCATTATCCCACTATCTCCATATCTCCATCTCTCCACAATCTCCACTACTTACGAGGAAACAGTGAGTGTTCCAACTATAAATAGATTACCTTTTCTACTAACGGTTTACAAGCTTATCATTCCCAAGCTCTTCTTCTTCCATAGTTCAATAACCTCACACCCAATTCAATCACCACTGATTTCCTCAACTTTCTTTGCTTTCCCTCCCTTAAGATCAACCCATTTCCTCTCTTTGTAACCGAAGAAAAACGTGAACGGCCAACTCCTTGGTTTAGGATCGTTTTGTACGATTTTGATTTTCGAACCTAAAGAAAGTACTTTGACAGTACATTGTTTTACCTAGGAGCGATTTTTGGGTGTTAACAATTGGTGACCACATCCGGAGATCAACCTCTCGGTCACAAAATCAGTTCTTCAACCATTTGAAAAACAAGGGTGGATCTTAGATCTAATTCAGTCATTAACCTCAATTCTGGTTCAGTAACCTGTCTCAATTTCGGTAACACCAGCAAGTGAACAACATAGAGTATTCTTTAAAACGCTTTCGCGTAAAACACCAAAGTTCCTCTTTCATGCCATTGGAGGCGCCATGTGTTGCCAAACATCACCAAGCCTCTTAAAATAGATGAAAAGACAAGAAGTTATTGCTGAAACAAAAGAAGGCACAACTACAACCAAGAAGGAGAACCTCGCATATCTGAAGGCACTCACGAAGCAGATGTTACCAGAACAACGCCAACTCCAGAAGGAGCCATCCAGGAACACCTCCAAGTCTACTGCTGGTTCTAACTCATCAAAGTTTAACTCACAAGGAGATACACCTCATCAACAACGTCACCCACGGTAATCTCCAAGACTCCCTCATGTCTTTCTCTATTTGGGTCGTTAGCAAAAAATGGTTCAAGCATAGAAATTCAAGTTCAAACCATAAAATTCATAAAACATGTCCTTTAGCAACCTAAACATTCTTTAAAAGGTGTTTTAGGACATGTCATGTAGTTTAGAAAGGTTACGGGTTGTTTTGCAAGAACTCCGTCAGAAACGTTGTTACACTTCCCTCTGGAAGAATTGAAACTGGCGCTAATTGGTGAAGAATCTGGGAGTGAGACATATACCAAACTATTCGTATTGAAGTCTTTCACAATATACTAAAAGTTCACATTAATCCGATGAATGAGATATAAATGGAAGCCAAAACTCTCGACTACGTGACAGCAGAATACCTACATAATTCTTCTTGGAAACTTATGAATTCTCAGTGTCAGGTCCTTTTTACCCACCAAACGGACTCCGAATCAATAAATTCTTTTTGAATAGGTTAGATCTTCCTCTTATCTAAATAATGAGAGGTAAACCACCTCATTCCAACTTCGGATGAAGATTTTGTGGTCGTTTTGGCAAGAAGACACAAATCTGAATTTTTTTTATCAAGTTAATACACCAAGTTCGCACTTACGATCAAGCAAGCAAGAACGGGCGAATTTCCAGAGACATAAAATCATGGGAGAGCTACTTCACTGAAAAAAAAAGGAAGAGAAAAGAAGGAGAAGAAGGAATAAACTCACATATGTGAGTTATATGAAAGGAAGAAACCCTTCCTTTGGGCCATCATGACCGATCAAAGCCCGTAAATATTCGTGGCCGTGGTAGTCCAAGGTTCGTGCTCGTAGCCACCACTCCTCCTTCCTTCCAAGGTTCATGCCCGTAGCCGCCACTCATTCCTGCCAAGATCCATGGTCGTAGCCACCACTCTTCCCTGCCAAGGTTCGTGCCCGTAGCCACCACTCCTCCCTGTCAAGGATCGTAGCCTGAAAAGGTCCATGTCTTAGTCACCACACCTCTCTCTGCCAAGGTTCATGTCCGTAGCCTCCACGCCTCTCCCTGCCAAGGTTCATGCCCGTAGCTACCACTCCTCCCTGTCAAGGATCATGACCGTAACCATCCAGGCTCCAGCCAACCTGTTTTGTTCCCACGACAATGCAGTCTCTTCTGATCACAGCTGCTGCCAAGAACCGTTGCTGCTCGTTTGTTGATACCATCTAGAGCTTCACCATAGCAACAACCACTGCAGAAAAAGGTTATCCGAACTTCTCCATATTTTAGTTTCCCATGGAAGAAGTAATAGATTCACCGGTACGGATGCATGAAGGTGATATCTTTATCATGCTCAACCCACCGACCATACAAGATAGAACCACGTAAACCACACTTGGGGACTTCTCTACACGGAATCCCTTCACTTTCAAAGCTCAGAAGAGACGGTCAACCAAAAAGTCATAACCGCGACAAGGTCATCCACTTTTCAAAGGTGTAGCATAAGGATATCATCACCTCCCTGTCTGTAAGGCGCCTGCAACACTTTACGAGGACGAGACGGATCCCAAGCCTACTCAGAGAAAACAACTTCAGTAACTAAAGAGAAGTGCGACTGGGGACTGCTCACCACAGTTCATCCCCAAAAACAATCAAAGATTCATGAGATGACTCCAGAGATCACTCCTTCAAACATGTCCAATGAAAACAACAACACTCCTCCCCGCCGAGGATGCCAGGAACGATGAGCAGGCACCTCCAACCATAAAGGGAAGTTCTCACCTATCTGAAGACTTTAATGGAGCGGTTAACACCCGAGAAATGCCATCACCAAATGGAACAATCTTGGAACGCATATATCGGCGGAGCTAGTACCTCCAGAGGATGATGAGGCACGTGTTATCATAACCAGTTGCCCCACACCCGATCAAGACTTGGGGACTTGACCCGGATATCAACCCCAATATGACTCGGCGATGTGAATGGGAAGATGATCCTTTTTAATATTTTATTAAGTAGGTAGGAATCGTTTCTGCCGAAAATAAGAAAACTAGTAACTCAACTATCCTCGGGATATGCGATAAGCCTGAGGTACCAAATCCCAACTCCTTCCAAGTCGGAGACACGGTCAAGAAGGTTACTCCTTCACCTGAAGAAGAGCCATATCTGGTCACTGAAACCATATTAGGTGGTTATTACAAACTCATCAAGACAGATAAACCAGAAGGGATGGTCATACATGGCAAGTGGCTCAAAGCATTCGAGGCTTAAACATTCTACCATCGCTTTACAATATTTCTCTATTTTCTGGAACCTTTCAAATTCCTCCAAAATGTTTGCGATATTTTGCATTCATACTTAGGATTTCCATTTATTAGCCAAGCAAAGTATTATTCCCTTTTCAAAATACCTTTGTAAATCATTCAAAAATCTCTTTACCTACAGAAAAATCCCACAGAAAACAAACCATATGTTTCAGAAGCATAAGAAACTTTCAATTCCTTCCAAAGCTCGTGGCCGTGGCCACCTTTACTTGCGTACACGGCCAGCCGATGTCTTCACTCGAACAAACGGTTATGCGTTCTCTAACTTGGTCGCGGCTATTATCAAAGAGGCTTTCCTAACCAGTCTATTAAGACATATCCTTTATGACATCGAAAGAAAAGATAAGTATTCACTCTTTGTCTTATGAATATCCAATCTTCTGTACTATCAATGTCACCATCTATTGCATTTCACGAAACATTATTGTTCCGCGCTAAGCAAGGGACTTAATGTAGATGGTGGTTTTTTGACAAGGGGAAAACTTGTTAAAATCGCCTCTGAACCTACACCAAAGATATATCTATAATTATATACTAGAGCTTCGCCCAGCTGAACTCTCGGTATTCTATATATATATATATATATATGTTTATAAATATGTATAAATTCCTGACCCGACATCAGAATTATAGATTCGTACTTCTACATCATATTCCGTAAGAGAATTGAGAATGCATATCTTGCTAATGGCCATACTGGACTTCAATATGCCAGCAAGATTTTAGAGCTTCACCCAGCTAAACTCTCATTATTTTATGCACGGAAATATGAATTGTCATGCATTGATCAGTCTACACTGATGCTACAAATATAAATATTCAGAATAAGCTACTATGCTATTCTGAATTACCAGAGCATAAAATTTGGAATATTACTTCGATTCGCAGAACTTCCATGGCTGAATTCCTCGAATATGTTCTGTATGCTACAAACGAAGTGCCAACGCCAATGTGGCCGCACTCCATAGCCAAGCTAATCTGGTTGGGTCTCATAACCTATCCACAGCCACCAATGTCCTAGCTATCCAACTAATTAGCAAGGCCGTGGCCACCAACTTCCTATCTATCCAACTAGCTAGCCAGGCCGTGGCCACCAACTTCCTAGCTATCCAGGTCGTGGCCACCAACCTCCTAGCTAGCCAACTAGCTAATCAGGCTACGGCCTCCTTGTCTTCCTATCTAGCCAACTAGCTAATAAACCCACGGCCTCCTTGTTTTCCTAGCTAGCCAACTAGCTAATCAGGCCACGACCTCCTTGTGTTCCTAGCTAGCCAACCAGCTAATTAGGCTACGGCCTGCTTTCCTCCCAGCTACGGCTTTACTGTTTCTCAGTTTGGCCTGGCCCACGGCTACCTTGCACTAAGCCTAGCCTATCCAACCACCTTGCCTCTCAGGCCACGACCTCCCTGTCTTCAGGCCTGGCCATGGCCTCCAGGTCTATTAGCCTGGATAACCATGGCCACGGTCTCCTTGCTAGCTGGCCTAGCCTGGCCTGATCACGACAACGGCCTCCCTATCTCCCGACTTGCCCTATCTAGCTAGCCACGGCCACCTTGCCTCTTAGCCTGGTCATGTCTTTGGCAACGGCCTGCTTGCCTCTCGGTCTAGCCTAGCAAAATGGCCACTGCTATACTTCTCCAAGCCTAGCACCCATGTCCATGCCGACTCGTCTAGCTATCAATTAGGTCGCTCCCGCTCCACGACTTAGATAGCCACTGGCTTGGCACCCGTATCTTGGTGAATTATTATGGCTAGTTATTTACGATGCCATCTTATGATAACCTCGTTAGTCACACATACTCTTGGATCGAGTTGTCTCTTCAAGCTACGCCGACAAAGTCTGGCTAACTTAGGCTATTACTCAGTCAAGTATCGTGATAATCTAGACAAGACTAGAAACAAGTCCATGATTCTACTAATTCCTACAAGAAATCAAAACAAGTTACATGGGGGAATTATTCATTGGTATTGGTCTAGTGGTTTACAGCAACGTGCGGCGTGGAAACACCCCATGATAAGGAAGTTACAAGTAGTAGAAGCGGTTGATAGCGGTTAAAGGAAGTGGCTAAGTAATGGAATGATGGTTTACGGTTTCCAGAAACTTCCCAAACATAATGGGCGTAACCATAAATAAACTACCTTGTCTCACTATCTTCATCTCTCCATATCTCCACAATCTCCACTACTTACGAGGAAACAGTGAGTGTTCCAACTATAAATAAACTACCTTGTCTATTCAGAAGACAGAACAAGCTTATCATTCCCAAGCTCTTCTTCTTCCATAGTTCAATAACCTCAAACCCAATTCAATCACCACTGATTTCCTCAACTTTCTTTGCTTTCCCTCCCCTAAGATCAACCCATTTCCTCTCTTTGTAACCGAAGCAAAACGTGAACGGCCAACTCCTTGGTTTAGGCTCTTTTTGTACGATTTAAATTTTCGAACCTAAAGAAAGTACTTTGACAGTACATTGTTTTACCTAGGATCGATTTTTGGGTATTAACAACAGCCTAGAAGTTGCTACAACCCAAAGTCGAAGACTTATAAACAAATCTGTCTCCCACAGATAAGTCTATTCTATTTGTTATATCCATCTTAAGATAAAGATCAAGGTGAACAGGAAACATAACTAATAATCCGGTCTTATACTCTCGAAGAGCAGCCTAGAAATGTTAGTCACCTCGCAATCGCCTAACTGATTAACAGAAGAAGTTATTACGGAATCAAAAGAGTCTGAGACGAAGAAACTGTTGTGATTAGTTTTTATATCTTTCCTATCGGAGAAAAATCTCGAGTAAACCTTAAAGAAGATTAAACTCAATACGATAGAGAAAGTAAGATCAGGATACACAACTACATATAAAATAGTTGGACCTGGCTTCACGAATCCCAAGCGAAGTCGTTAAGTCGTTAAACCTAGTAATAGTTTTCAGAAGAACTGGAAACCTAGGTTAGTGGAGAATCGACTCTAGTTTGCAACTAGGACACAAGAGAGTATCAGTACTAGGTTTCCCAGATGCTAGAGTAACTCCTTATATAGTCTTTCAAATCAGGGTTGCTTACAATCAAAGCTAAGATAGCTTGGTAACAAAGCAATTAATATTCACCGTTAGATGAACACCTGATTTAAGATTCAAGCTAAGTTTGCTTAGAAAATAAGCAATCAATCTCCACCGTTAGATGGTTTAGCTTGAAACATACAAATGAAATATACCTATTTATAGATATCGATGAACCGTACCTAAACGTATATAACAAGTTGGCTCAATAACAGTTAACCGAAGTTAGCCATATGAACACTTTTAGCTTAGCTATATTCATCTAACACTTCTAGACCAAATATGATGATCAATCAATCATGATAGATAATCAAATGTATATAAATGTGTTTCAAGAGAGTTGTTCAAATTTTCAATATCTCATAGAAACATCCATGAACCGTTTGAAACATATTCGGCTTGGTTTGTAAGTGTACAAAGTACTTATACAAGAACCAATTCATGAACATAATGCCACGGTTTGCAAATCAAGTTCTCATACCTTAATACATTAAAAATCCAGGGACTTTAGTTCGCAAACGAATCCGAGTTCATGAGTATAGACAGTAGTTAGCATACAGAGTATGTGAACGAGTTGTCATACTTGTCGATTTTAGAACCTAACCACTTAGTTCGCAAACCGATTTAGCGAACTACCGTTCATGACCTTTCCTAGTCTTTCCACTCGCAAACACTGTTCGAAAACCATAGTTCCAGACCTATCACAGATAAACTCGTTCGCAAACACAGTTCGCAAACAAGAGTTCCGTACCTGAACTAGCACTTCACAGTTCGTATTCTGGGTACGCATAATGTGTTGTATCCAGACATTGGTAGTAGTTCTAAAACTCTCATTTAGTCAATTTGAAACATCCTTAGAAGACAACAATGGTAATCTTACACATACCACTAGCTTCGAGTAATTTTCAAATGATTATTTGATCAATACGAAACATCCCGAGTTTACATCAAATGATTGTCTCACACAAATCATGTAAGATGTTCAAGGTAATTTTCACATGATCATCTTGACTTAATATTTAGTTTCCAACAAATGAATTCTTTACAAATAAAGTTGTCAAGTAGACGATGAAACCAAGACATGGCTAAAGAATGCTTCAAACTCGTATTTCGAGAATTATATAAACGAGATCAACTCGTCTCGAAATTTCAAATGTGTATAACATAAAGTCTATATAGCTGTACGACTTAGTCTTATTAGTAGATAGAATTGAATAGACTTCTGAGTGATAGATAAGTTTTAGTCTCCACATACCTTTTATCGACGAAGTTCCTCAAAGCTCTTCAGTATATCTTCTTCTTCAATTGGTGAACGTCGTGAAGCCTAATGCTCAACTACACACTTCTATCTTAATCCAAGATGTTAGAGCATAGCTCGGTTGAACTCACCAAGGGTTGGTATGTCAAGTTTGGTTGTCATATTTTAGTGAATCAAAACTCAATTAAAGAGTCGCTTGATTATGTACTAGAGACAACTTCGTATAGGTTAGGCTAGAAAGATTGGATTATGAGACATACAAGTATTACTCGAAGACTTGAAGAATGTGAAGAAGTAACAAGTTACATCGACGACATCATCCTTCCTCTTGAGGTTAGTAATATTGTGACTTGAACTGTTTCATTCCTAACGCATCTTTCAAGTCGTGTTATATTGAAAACATAACTTCGAAGCTGTGAATGATTATACTCTAGTAGACATAGTATTAAGGAATTAGAATACGAAGTATAACGCTTATCTTTTAAACTTCGTATATAAGACATCGACATAATCGTATGAATGCTATTGTGATTATGTGTATGGGTATGGGTGAAGATTTCGTCCTAGGAAACAATGTTTACATTCGTTTAAAGGAAGTACATTCATGAACTCGTTTTATGAATCGAAAGGGAAATCGCTAGGCTTATTGGTATTGTTATTCATTGCATATCTTTGGATTACCAATATGTGTGAGTTAGTAGAACCGATCATAACTTGTTATGTATCTTGGTAAAACTAGTCACAGTGCCTGACTTATGTATTGGTATGACTTTTATTAGTATAACCGATCCTAAGTAATCACCTAAGATGGTATGATCGATATTTTTAATTGGTGTGACCGATCACAAAAGAGTGTGTAATCGATCCTTGTAATTGGTGTAACCGGTCCTGGTAATTGGTGTAACCGATCTTGGTAACTGGTGTGACCGATCACAAGTAATACCATGAGAATATGGTAACCCGTCCTGGTAATTGACGTAACCGATCCTGGTAACTGATTTAACCGGTCCCAATAACCATATTAAGGTAGAACCGATCCTTGTGTTTGGTAGAACCATAAACCCATGTTAGTGTATTGATATGATCAATCACATAGTTCTTGGAAATCAGATGAACCAGTTCTAAGCTTGTTTGGAAGTGTGGTATAATCGGTTCCAAGATTGTAAATATGAAAAAGGATTTACTAAGAAAAAGATGTCGACATACTTTGAAAATGTTCAGTAACTCTTATCTTTTATTGTTCAAAGATATTCCTTAATAACTCAGGGAGATCCTGGACCGAAATAAGTTGAGAATCTTTTAATTAAGGTTGTTAATTTTTATATGCTTTTAATTACCAGCAATTAAAACGCATATCTCTGGAAAATAAAAATTGGTAATTGATAAGCACGTAAGTGTGACACATTTTCACCCATAACTACATTATCTAGGACTCATTTTATTTCTAATAAAGTTGTTTTAAGTCTTTTCTAGGGAATAAGCTCTTGCGACAAAATTGGCTCGAAAAGTGGTGTTTTACACCCCAGGATAAAGTACTAAAGGCACCCCAGAAATGCACCGGAGGAACCCCGAAAAAAGTGTTGAAAACACCCCAGAAAAATTACTAAAGGCACCCCAAGGGAATGTGTTATTCGGACTCCAGCAACGGATAAGGGGCGACCATGGATAAGGGGTGACTTTCTTCACAAAATTCGAATTTTGTGGTTTGGCGGGAAAATAAACTTACTTCTCTGGCAGATTTTCGATCGATTTTTGGACGTGATTTAGTGAGATTCAATCCCTGAAACTTAATGGGTAGACGTGATATGACCATAGAAAGCTGTTATGGGTGTCTGTTTGGATTAGAATTGGCTGTAATCATCGCAAGGAACAAAACAGAGTTACACACATTTTCACGGGATAACATGAATTACAGTGAGTTTGATGCGTGTAATGCACGAGTTTGGAGTGTGTTGGATCGTAATGGATATAAATAAGGAGATTTGACTTCTAAAAACGCGTGGAGGAGCTAAACAGAGAAAGAAAATCTTGATTATTCCCGTACCATGAATAAAAGATATCATGAATATTTTGGAATTAATGGAGGAGATTCAACGCCTGTTTTTGGTATAAATAGAGTCCCTGGGAGACTTAGAAGGGGGTCGAGAGTTTGGGGAGCTGAGGAGAGCCAGAGAAGAAAAAATCCGAGATTTACCAAACTCGGTTTCTGCTGCTGCTGCTGATGATGAACATCAAGAACACGAAGAACAAAAGCCTGTAAAGGAAAGTCGTTGCAAACTGTCGCTTAATTGCGACAGTTCCCAACTCCTTTCCAGCGACTGCGGAACAGTGTTTACAGCACTTATCTTTTATCGTTCATTTTGTGACGAGTTTTGTGCGTCACAAAATCCTGTTTTTCACTATTTTCTCCATTTTCACCATTGTAAACACTTTTTGAGCAAATAAAAAATGTTTTGAGAGTGTCTATAATATGAGGAGCTAAACCCCAATACTGGGACGACGGAGGAGGCCGAACTGCATACATGGGTAAATTTATTTTATTCTTTTTTATGACTTTTGCACTAATATTAATTGAAATATGATTTGATTTAATTAGTTGTCATTTGATTAGATGGGTCATGCTTAGCTTAGGTGATTTGATGTCCCATGCTTAACATTTACATCTAATATTTTGAGAATCTACCTTGGAAAAAATAGAGTCCATGTTTATATTTCTTGAGCTAAAAATTGTGGAGAATAAATAAGTGAACCTTATGTTATGAAGATTGGCTAAATCCTTAGTCCCGGTACCTCTCGCCCATTGTTTAATATTTGTGTATATAATTTTTATTAAATTTAAAAACTCGAATCTTCACAAGTCTCAACGAACCTTTTACTACAACAAAGTTGAAATCACATCAGTAATGTGCATTTACTAATTGGAGATTTTCTAGTAGGATTTCGGTTATTTTTCGACAGAGCATTTCTAGGAATTATGAAAACCGATTTGGGAATTTATTGCATATCTTAAGAATATTTCGGTTTTGGAAATTCCTAGGTCTATAAATACCCAAGTTTGCATTTCGAGCAAACTATCCTAAGAGCCACCAAAACTACCTTGTTGTGTTGTTACTGGTGGAGCCGTCTATTCGGAGAGGAAAGTACCCTAATTAGACGAAATCTCTTACGACCGCTCGTTTAAAGACTTATATGGGATCAAGAAGCTCTACGAGTACCGTTGGTGGGAAACTAGATAATTGCAGTATTATTAGTTTTCGATTTGATTTGATTGACTAACGGTTGTTGAACTTTGATTGCACCTAGTTTGTTTATTCTTGAGAATCTTCTTTTCTGATATAAGATTCACTCAAACTAGATCGAAGTGTCGACAGGATCTTTAGAACTGTTTGTAGATCTAAAGACATCTTGTGATAATCCATTGTTAACAGACTCCGTTCTGTGTGTGATTGATCAGAAGAGATTCAAGTTGTCGTGTGCAGGTGTTTATTGAAGATTTAAGAAGATTTGAAGACAAAGAAGATTTCTTATTGGTTTCATAATCTTTGGTGTGCACAAAACTAGATCGGACGGGATCCAACTATAATCAGTTTATCTTTATAGACTTTATTGATTAGTTGCGTAGATCGGCATCAGTATTTAGTATCTTGGTAGATCCTATTATTGATTGCAAAATCTAAACTCAACTACTTTGGTAGTTGTTGAATAGATAGATCTAAACCCGACAAAGGAGTTTATTGGATTAAACAGAAGAGCCTTTGTCTAACTCATATCACTGAGATTGAATAGATTTGTTACCGAACAGATTTGTTGTTCCTTTACTGTTTGGAATACGAAGAAAAGGAATTGTTCCAGTGCGTGCACTTATTGAATGTCGGAAGCGGAGGGATACTGAAGAAACTAGGTGAACTATAGGTTTAGTTGCTGATAGACGCATTTATGTGTCTGTTTTCATCTCTATTATGTATATTGTTAGTACCCATTTTTGTACTTATTATGGTGTTTTATGTGTTTGTAGGTATTTTTGGGAAATAAACATTTTTGGAAAAATCGGCTCAAAAAATTATGCGGAGCACCCCTGGAGGATATTTGTTATTCGGACTCTCACTTTGGATAAGGGGAACCTCAATTACTAAGGGATACCTTCTTCGCTATTTACACCCCACGGCTATTCGCACCCCATCTCTGTTAAGCGGCGACCATCATCTTCCCCATTTGAATCTTTTTTTTGGCGGGAATATTGGGCAGAAATTAGGGTTAACATTTTGGAGGAGATTGAACGAGATTAAAGGGCTGATTTTGTCTGGGATTAATCCTTAGGACCGAACAGGCGTGGTATGCTCAACGGTTTGGATTAGAATTGGCTGGAGATTCCGATTTAGTAAATCAGGGAATTACGTGTTTTGAGAACCCGATATTGCTGTTTTGGTTTTGGACGACTTCTAGTGAGGTTTAAACTCTACAATCAGTTGGATTGGGATTATTTCAGCTAAACAGGACAGGTAATTGCATCAAATTCGAAAGAATTGGGTTGGAGAATCATATTTGAGCAAAACAGGGAGGATATATCTTCTCGGGTTTATTTCCGGGAAGTATGTGCTGTAATTGGAGGTTTGCGTGTGGAAGCTGGGGTTCTGGAGACTTTTGGAACGTGTTTGTAGCATGAGAGCTAAGGAGTAACGCGTGGGAGATAAATCAGGGAAGAAAATCCGTGACTGGCAGTGAAGAATATTATCGATTAATGGAAGAATATATGGAGTTATGACGCATGATTTTGGTGTCTGGAGGAGTATATAAGGTGTGGTGGAGTAATAGAGTGGATACAGAGAGTTTAGGGAGAATTGGGAGAAGTTTAGAGCATTACAGAATCGGAAAATAAAAGTTGCAGGAAGAACATTATTTCTGCTGGTGAAGAACTTACGAAGAACATAAGACGCTCAAAGACAGTCGTTCCTCAACAGTGCTTGTGACGGTTATTTGTTATCGTTTCCTGTAACAATTGAGTTTGTAACAGATATAAGTGTTACAAACCCGGTTTTTATCATTTTTCTCTCATTTCATCATTTGTGAACCATTTTTGAGCATTAATAAAGATGAATTTTGAGCATGTTTCCATGATGATGATGAGCTAATTCTCGCGTAATCAAGGCACGGAGGAAGCTATTGATGCATGAATAATTGGTAATTATTTTACTTTTCTCTAATTTGCATTTTATAATTAATTCAAATCACTGCTTTGCAGAATTTTAATTGTTTGCATAATTTTCTTAATTAGTTGTGATTCAATTAGATTGGTTATACTTTGTTTAGATAATCTATGCTTAAGGGATACAATTAATGTTTGAGAATATGCTTGATTATTTGTGAATTAAGAAAAAGAGATTTTAAAGATAATTAGAGTTTTGGAATTTTTACCATCATTCATTCATGTGTAAAAGTGGAATATAATGTCTTGGTTATTTTCAATCTTAAAAACAAATTTGGATTTAAATTTTCTCTATTTTTAGTTTAAATAAGTCTAAAATCAATTGCTTTCACAAGTCTCAACGAACCTTTTACTACAACAAAGTTGAAATCACATCAGTTGCTTGGTATCAACTATACGAAGTTGGTGTGATTTTGTATAGCGGTTTTATTCTGAGAGTATTCAATTCTGGACTAGGTCCCTAGGTTTTTCTGCATTTGCGGTTTCCTCGTTAACAAAATCTTGATGTGTCATTTACTTTTCCTTTACGCAATTATAATTGTTGTTATTATAATTTAAAGTAAATTACACAAACGTTAACTCCGTATTACTTGATAGTGATCCTATAGAGTTTGGTTAAGTCCGAACCTATTATCAAGTAATCACACTTTGATTTTTGTATTGTCTCGATCTCATATCCATAGACGATCACATAAAGTGTGAATACCAATTTGTTGTGTTGTCTCGACTTAGTCCATAAACAATCACTTTCGGTAAGAGGACTTATAGGTGGAAAAGTTTAAGATTGTGGTATATTTGGGTACCCTCGTCTTTTCACGAGACATAGCTATAAGTAGAATAGAAATCAAGATATAGTTTTGATAAACTAAACTTGACAAACAAGCTTGCAGCAACGCTTGCTAGTTCGACCGAGCAGTGCTCTAACAATCTCCCCCTTTGTCAATTTTAGTGACAAAACTATCAATACATATGGATTACAAAATAAATAAAATTTGTAGCTTCTGATGCATCACGCTTGGTTTCCTTGTGTTTTTGGGTAAAAAATGATTCTACTGGAAATGCTAAATTTGGGTGTGCCGCCGAGAAACGAATCTAAACCCTAAACAAATGCACTGCACGGGAGTAATTTAGATTCGAGAGATCAATCTGTACAATTCTGGCCTAAACCAAGAAATGGCCGTTCCAGTCTTGCTTCGGTCACAAAATGAAGGAGAAGGGTTGATCTTAGGGAGGGAAGCGAAGAATGTGTTGAGATCAGAATGGTTAACTCTGAAGGTGTGGCTGTTTATGACTTGTATTAGAATGTGGAACTTTCTTGCGGAATGTAAGATATAAGTTCTTGGTGTGTTCTGGATACTTGTGTTCATAACCGTTGTTTTGAGGGTGGTTTGATTCGAAGCCAACACGTTGTGTGCGTAAGGTGAATGCTCCACCATTATGCTGCATCTCTCATTTGTGACATGTTTGATGTCTCGAGTATTTTATAGAAAAATATATAGCACGCTGCTGAGTGGGTCTTGCTTGCAAAGACCTAATTATTTTGACCAATCACGCGCAAGCTAGGCGGCGGGCGGTCATATTTGAGCAGCTGCCATGAGCTATCCATGTACATTAAAGATGTGGTGATCGGTTCCTATAGGAGAATGATGGATGGTAGCCATTTTGACATCCTATTGGTTGGCCAAAATTAAATCTAAACCGGTTAAATTGGCTAGCCAAGTTGGATGGTTGAGATGATTTGCAGAAGTTTGTGTTAATTCATGAAATTTCGTAATCAGAAAATTCAGATGTGAGACCCTCACTAAAACTGCTGTAGAATTCTCATACAAACTCGGATTTTGATGATCCGCCCCTCCATTCTTATAAGAAAAGAATTTCATATCTTCTTTCGAGGGAATATTTAGGTTTTGATCTCGTTTAGGAGGTGAAAACAGCCCGACAGTAAAAACTCAGGAAAAATTCAAGGCGAATTCTGTCAGTTTTCAGCCATGACCTAGCTCGCCTTTTAAGCTATATCTTTTAGCTCGTTAATCCGATTGATGTGATTTTTTAGTATATTATACTAGACATCCATATTAAACTTTTTGCATGTAGCGCATACTCAAATTGTTTACCAAATGCTCCCAGCTGTTCGTCCAATCTTGAGTGACCTTTTGGATATCGCCCGACCAAGTTGAAGAGATATGATTGGTCAAAGCCAAAGACGGGCTGCCGGCCAACTTTAATTAAAAGTGTAGACCGCATATTTGGAGCGATTTTATTGGCTGATAGGAAAGAGGGGCCGACATACAACCATCTTTAATTAAAGTGCAAGCTGCGGCTTTGGAGCAATTTGATTGGTCGATGGGAAAAAAGGACTGGCGGCCAGCAACATGGGGGATAGTCGGTTGGTGATAGGCGGCGCAAACAAGGGCAACCGGTCGGCCAAGTGGCGCGGCCGCGCCCCTTTGGATGTTGTCCTCACTTGTCTCTGTTTCCCCTTTATTTCTTGTTTTTCGACTTTTGGTAGGATTTTCCCCTACTAGTTCCATTGTGGATCAACTTCCTAGTTTGCATAGGTTTGGTCTCGACCAATAGGGTTCGAGATATTGCGCAGGCCGCAAAAACCTAATTTTTTCAAATTGATAAAATTAGGTTAAAATTAGGTTTGAAAATTGAATTTTGCGAGCTGTCACAAAATCAATCAATTTTGGTGAATTTTGCGCATTGATGCAAAAATCACTAATTTTATGTCGGAGGGCAGCGTAACTTGCGTGCCTCTGATTGAGTACTTCCATTCACATCTTAATCCTGACACTTCGGGAAATTTATGCTACTCGCTGTGAGCGAACATTAATTGTCATGTCATGTCAATATCAAGAGTTCAGCTGGGGAACATAACATAGAATAAATACTCGGAAAGCCATGCATTAGTAAATAATGCATGCGAGATGTTAATAAAATTTACAAAATATTTGGGATTGTTGCTACATGCACCAATACTATTCTGGATAAATTTCATATATGAGTATACTGAATTGCTCAATACATATGTAAGTAAAGTGGCATAGGCACTCATCACTTTTAAATTGCTCCTTTTCATTAGTGAATAATGCAACTAGGATCTTAGATACTCATTAGGCTCTATACTAGTGAACAATTCATCTAGGAGCTTGAGTTTCAATACAATATGAGGAGCGGCATAGGCACTCATCAGATTTTGATATATTCTTCAAATTCCTTGCATAATATAGACATATCAAGGTCTACTACTTCTGATGCCAGGTCAGGTAGAAACTTTTACAGTTTTCGCCATAAACTAAAAACCACCATCAACATTAAGTCCCCTGCTTAGTACGTAACAGTGACATTGTTGCGTGGTAAGCATTAGATGGTGACAAACGAAAATAAAATTAACAAGACAAAGTATATAGATATTACCAGGAAGAGAGCAGCTGGCTTGGCCTTCCTTAGCAGCGCTGGTGAGGCATTTATCGATCCACAAGAGAGGAGGAGGCAACAAGCATGTCAGGAGAGTCCATCACAGGTAGCACGGCTCGTTAGGGCTTTGATGTTGGTTAGTAAATATCTAATCCCATGTGTATGTAAGGGGGAAGCCATTTCCCCCTTCTTGTATTAGAAAACCGATTCGGCATAAAGACGCACATTCCTTCCTTCTTTTATTTAGCATGCATCTTGCAAATCGTGTGCCAAAAGTATAAACACTTCCCTTTTTCTGACGAGATGTGTAGCTGAGATATCGCCGGCCGAGATGTGTATTGCCCGCCATCAATAAAAAGACGTTTATAGACTGGGAATTCCACTTGGAGGCGTCTAAAAGCTAGGCTGGCTTTATCACGAAGCAAGGAGTTGCAGGCAGCATCAGATAGTTGTGCAATGTAGTTAGCAGCAGCAACGGGATAGAGCGGTGATTGTAGCGTCTGGTTAATACACCTATGAATTATAATTTGAGCTAGTATCGCCAACATCTACTTACTCCTTTCGTTCAACAGTTTCTTTCTATCAATTGATCCGCTTTGAATTTCTGAGTATCTTGCTCCACCGTGAGAAGAATAAAGATGTTTTGGATGTTGCGTCGTACTTCCGCTAGTAGTAGTTATCGCCAGTAGATGATTAAGGAGATGAAAAATAAGAATCTTCGTGATATCACCCAGGCTGCAATTGAAGACCTTGAGTAGGCGACTGATACTCTTGGTGTGAAGACTCGAAGTTTGATGTGACGTTTACTTCAGCGGTAAATCAAAACAACATACAAACTTTCCCTTTCATCACTTTTCTACTCTGCTGGCGTGATATGAGACAAAATTCGTCCCCCAGATTACCACAAGAAACCGAAAATTCTTGACATAATCAACAAGAGGCTCTAAAGGAGTTGAACGCATGTAGGTAGTCAGAACCTTCTGGTTGAAATTGATGACTGCATCGGGTAGGCATCAGTCCCAAAATAGATCACCACCGGACATGAGATGTTTTGATGCATCCATCATGCATGATTCTAACCACTTGATCCTTTCATAGAGTTTTCTTGTGTATCTGGTTGATGTTGACGCATTGGGTCTCTGAAGAAATAATTTGTATGAGAGTTGGAGTTGGATCCAATGTTGAGCTGTCAATCATGGAGCTGTCTTCGGGTATGTATTATTCTTCATAGACGGTCAGGCATATCACTTTGGCAATTTGTCTGTTCTCTTGAGTACGTCTGCGTCTTTGGACATCTTGGAATGACAATGATAGCGTGTCTGCGTCTCTTTAAATTCAGCATCTTTGAGATGAGTAATGTCGAGCAGTCCCCGGCCACATTCTTTTGCCTTTATCATCTTTTCCTGACATGGAGAGATTCTATGTGTACCCCTTCAGTCCCCAGGTGCAATCTCCTCCAGTAGTTCAACTATTTCTTTACATAGGAGAGTAAATTCTGAAAGCGTTTCTCTAGTAATTCTTACTGAGGCAGCCGCGCCTGCGGTACTGGAGTGGAGTTAGAGATGGTAGTGGGAATGTCGGGTAGGTTCCATCTCTGAAATGGTGGTTTTCCTATTGCTCCTTTAGTAAAACTGCTCGCAGAAGGTCGAAGGTTGTATCGTTCATTGATGAGACGTATGCTTCCACGATTCTCATGAGGCTCTTTAGTTTTCAGGAGAGGTTGGGATTTGGGAGCAGCTTCTCCAACTGAAAACAGTCGCTTTCCTGATGCAACACGGTTGAGGGCTGCAAATATGTCTTAACTTTGCGCCTTGGAGAAATAAAGAATCTCACATAAATGTTCCATCATAGACTTCACGGTTTTGTGGATGGAGTCCCCAGAAAGCATACAGCTCCTAACAGGAAGAGGATCTCTGTGAACTCCCTCAGTGCCCAGTTGAAGCTCCCCTGCATCCACCTTCTTTTTGAAAATGCACTTCAATTCGTTGCAATCATTGGTGAGGTGATTGACGAACCCATGGTAATGACAGTACTTGGGGTCTTCCATTTCTTTATCGGTTGGTAGACGTCTGATAGAAGGTAGCTTGATAGCATCATCTCGAATCCATGCCTCCGGGAGCTCGATTACCTCTTCGATTGGAAATGGGAAGTTTGGAACAACCTTTCCAGTTTCTTGCTGCTATGCATGAGTTTTAGTCATAACCTTCCGGGGTTGAGTTGTTTGTTGTGATGGAGCCTTTCTCTTTCCTCCTTCACCCAGCACACTTACAGAGGGTTGAGTATTGTATTGTTTGTTGACGAAATGTCTACTTCCTCGAGTCTAGTGTGCATCTTCATTCCTGGTGGGTCTGGTTATTTCTAGCAAGGCTGGTGCTGTTATAGCCGACCGCTTCGCAGCTTCAAGGAGTTCAGAGAATGTTTGGAAGCGCAGGTTCTCCAGTAAAGCACGATAGACGGGTACCATACCATTAATGCATAACTCCACCAATTGTTGTTCAGTCACATTTGGATTGTGACAATCCAGTGCGTGAATTCTAAATCTATTGACATAATCATTTGAATGCTCATTGTTTCGCTGAAACATTCTTTCCAAGTCTGATAGAGTGATTTGCTCAGACACAAAGAAATATTTCTTGTAGAAAGCGGTAACCATCTCACACTAATTGGTTATGTTGTTTTGTGCAATGTTGTTATACCAGGTGTATGCTCTCCCAGTGAGTGATTTTGAGAACTCTTTTAGGCAGAAGACGTGGTTGTATTCATGTTCTTCTAGTGATTCCAAAAAATGAGAGACGTGTTCACGAGCATTACCAGTACCGTCATAAAGGGAGAATTGAGGAGGAATATCCTCTTGGAAGAGGAACTCTTTGTACATCAGGAGGGTAAGGAGGTTGGTGCAGGTGAATGGTAGCCGGATTTTCCTTGCCTCGATTTTGGAAAAGTCGTTCCAAGTCCTCACGTGTTATTGGATTGTTGATTCCTCTCTGATGGACGTTTAGGAGCAACGCGATCTTCTTCATCAATAAAGGCACGCCCGGTTTAAGTGCTTGCGCCGGGAGTCATGAAAGCATTACTTGTCTACTCCACTTGGGGTTGACGCGGCTCCGGTGGTAACCTCTTTGTTAGTGTTTTAATAAAAGTGAGTACCTCTTTCTGAGTTGTGAACATGTCTGTCTGAGCTTTAACAAGAGCTTCCTGTCTCTCCGTTAAATCGACGATGGTAATGGGAGGTTGGTTTCCTCGGGCTCCTCCAGCCTCTCGTCCTGACGAAGAAGTGGCAGCAGCTCTGGTGATGATTGGGGGTGTCACGCTAGAGGGAATGTTTCCGGTGCCGCTGGTGTTGGTGGTGGAGGATGTGACACCATGAGATGTATTGACAGTGCTGGCATGCGGTACATTGGTGTCAGCAGCAAGAATATTGACGCCGGGAGTGTTGTCAGCGCCAGTAGTATCTGGATTAGTTATCGACCCAGACCTAAGATCCACCATTTTGAAATTGAGAAAATTGAAATGAAAATTGTGAAATTGACTTCGCAACCGAGAAATTAATCTCCCACTTTGGTCGCCAGTTGTTTTGGGGTAAAAACTGATTCTGCTGGAAATGGTAAATTTGGGTGTGCCGCCGAGAAACGGATCTAAACCCTATACAAATGCACTACACTGGAATACTTTATATTCGAGAGATCAATTTGTACAATTCTGGCCTAAACCAAGAAATGGTCGTTCCAGTCTTGCTTCGGTCACAAAATGAAGGAGAAGAGTTAATCTTAGGGAGGGAAGCAAAGAAGGTGTTGAGATCGGAATGGTTAACTCTTAAGGTGTAGCTGTTTATGACTTGTATTAGAATGTGGAACTTGCTTGCGGAATGTAAGCTATAAGTTCTTGGTGTGTTCTGGATACTTGTGTTCATAAACGTTGTTTTGAGGGTGGTGTGATTCGAACCCAGCACGTTGTGTGCGTTAGGTGAATGCTCCACCATTATGCTGCATCCCCCATTTGTGACATGTTTGATGTCTCGAGTATTTTGTAGAAAAATATACAGCACGCTGCTGAGTGGGTCTTGCTTGCAAAGACCTAATTATTTTGACCAATCACGCACAAGCTAGTTGGTGGGCGGTCATATTTGAGCAGCTGCCATGAGCTATCCATGTACATTAAAGATGTGGTGGTCGGTCCCTATAGGAGAATGATGGCTGGTAGCCATTTTGACATCCTATTGGTTGGCCTAAATTAAATCTAAACCGGTTAAATTGGCTAGCCAAGTTGGATGGCTGAGATGATTTGCAGAATTTTGTGTTAATTCATGAAATTTCGTAATCAGAAAATTCAGATTTGAGACCCTCACTAAAACTGCTGTAGAATTCTCATACAAACTCAGATTTTGATGATATGCCCCTCCATTCTTATTAGAAAAGAAATTATATCTTCCCACGCTGGAATATTTAGGTTTTGAGCTCGTTTAGGAGGTGAAAACAGCCCGACAGTAAAAACTCAGGAAGAATTCAGGAGGAATTATGTTAGTTTTCAGCCATGACCTAGCTCACCTTTTAAGCTATATGTTTTAGCTCGTTAATCCGATTGATGTTATTTTGTAGTATATTATACTAGACATCCATACAAAACTTTTGGAATGTAGATCATACTCAAATTGTTTACCAAATTCTCCCAGATGTTCGTCCAATCTTTGGTGACCTTTTGGATATCGCCCGACCAAGTTGAAGAGATATGATTGGTCAAAGCAAAAGACGGGGTGCCGGCCAACTTTAATTAAAAGTGTAGGCCGCATATTTGGAGCGATTTTATTGGATGATGGGAAAGAGGGGCCGACAGACAACCATCTTTAATTAAAGTGCAGGCTGCGGCTTTGGAGCAATTTGATTGGTCGATGGGAAAGAGGGATTGGCGGCCAGCAACATGGGGGATGGCCGGTAGGTAATATGCGGCGCAAACTAGGGCAACCGGACGGACAAGTGGCGCGGCCGCGCCCCTTTGGATGTTGTCCTCACTTGTCTCTGTTTCCCCTTTATTTCTTGTTTTTCGACTTTTGGTAGGATTTTCTCCTACTAGTTCCATGGTAGATCAACTTCCTAGTTTGCATAGGTTTGGTCTCGACCAATAGGGTTCGAGATATTGCGCAGGCCGCAAAAACCTAATTTTTGCAAATTGATAAAATTATGTTTGAAATTTAATTTTGCGAGCTTTCACAAAATCAATCAATTTTTGTGAATTTTGCGCATTGATGCAAAAATCACTAAGTTTATGTCGGAGGGCAGCGTAACTTGCGTGCCTCTGATTGAGTACTTCCATGCACATCTTAATCCTGACACTTCGGGAAATTTATCCTACACGCTGTGAGCGAACATTAATTGTCATGTCATGTCAATATCAAAAGTTCAGCTGGGGAACATAACATAGAATAAATACTCGGAAAGCCATGCATTAGTAAATAATGCCGGCGAGATATTAATAAAATTTACAGAATATTTGGGATTGTTGCTACATGCACCAATACTATTCTAGATAAATTTCATATATGAGTATACTGAATTGCTCAATACATATGTAAGTAAAGTGGCATAGGCACTCATCACTTTTAAATGGCTCCATTTCATTAGTGAATAATGCAACTAGGAGCTTAGATACTCATTAGGCTCTATACTAGTGAACAATTCATCTAGGAGATTGAGTTTCAATATAATATGAGGAGCGGTATAGGCACTCATCATATTTTGATATATTCTTCAAATTCCTTGTGGAATATAGACATATCAAGGTCTACTACTTCTGATGCCAGGTCAGGTAGAGACTTTTACAGTTTTTACCATAAACTAAAAACCACCATCAACACCTTGGCTCTTCAACTTCCTTGAATTCTTCGTTACTTCAAGTTCTACATCGATTCTGAATGCGTTCAACTTAGCATCATTGTTGTTGAAGATCCGTAGCAATAACAATAAGAAAACGAATGTTCTCAATCATTGTTGTTCAGTGTCATAGTATTATTATATAAATCAAAGTCCAATTGCAACACAACTTTGAAATAATAGTACGGTGATATGTATCACTCCCCCTTAGTCAATACTTTCATCTTTTGCACAATAGGTAGAAACCTATAGAATGGAATCCACTCCCGCTTATATAATGAATTATCAAAAGATAATTCATGACTACACAAGGAGATGATATGCATCTTTAGATGATTTCACATATTCGAAACTTAGTGTATTCATCAAGGAGTTTATTAAAATACAAGTTAACCCCTACAAATTCTACAACCGCTCTCCCTACAAAGATATGGCAATTAAGCCCAAGTTCATTTAAGAACTCTCCCCAATCCGATGTCATTCCTAAGAGAACAACATGAGAGCCCTTACTTTTACAAGAAAAGATGGATTTATTTGGACATTAACAAATAACATTTGTATCCAGTAAACATCGAGTAAAGTAACCACAAGAAGATATTTTTGATTAATTTAGCCGGAAATCACTCAACATAAGAAAAATTATGGAGTAAATACAGTACTTTCACATAAAGTGGATCAGGGAAAGATCAATACTTTGGAATTTCTCAAAAAGTTCATTCTATCTTTTATCAATATATGCATAAAGACATAATAGACTTAACCTTTGAGCATTTATGAGATAATAGCACAAAACATAAAACCTTAAGGTACATATATCTTAAAAGACATTTGCAATATATAAAACCAATAAGATTAAATACTGCAAGTTAATCTTCAAAAAAACTTAGAATTTAAATAAATAAATATAAAAACATGCAAGATGAAAAATGTTGGAAATAGCTTGTGTAATCACAATTCATGCTATACCAAACCCTAGTTATCCTTGTCGAACATAAGAATAAATTCTCACAAGAAGTTTCCTAGACCTTGTAGAGTTTTCTCAAGGCATCTACAGAAAATTCCCTTTTATTGTTGAAGAATCCATTGATGATAGGATCATTCAATTCTTCAAGGTCTACAGAGATGTCGGTTAACTCACTAAGTTCTCTTTTAAGTTCATACAAGGTGCTCTTTGTCATAGACAACATTTGTTCATAGTGATTTATCCTTTTCCAAGTGTTAGAGCACTGCTCGGTCGAACTCACAAGCGTTGCTATCTCAAGCTTGTTGTCAAGTTTAGTTGCCAAAACTATAAGTCTTGATTTCTAGTCTACTTATAGCTAAGTCTCGGACTAGGATAGAAAGTGTAGTTGAGCTCTAGACTCCACGACTTTCATCATACAAATACGAAGAACTACCCAAGGAACTGGTGGAACTTCATCGACTAAAAGGTATGTGGAGACTTGAACTTATCTATCACTCAAAAAGTCTATCTAATCTATCTCCTATCTTGAGACAAAAGTCATATTACTATATAGACTTCGATTATACACATTTGTTATTTCAAGCCGAGTTTATCTCGCTCTCGAAATATGTGTTGGTAAGCTTTCGCTTTGGCCAAATTCATCTTTACAAGTGACGAAAGTCATGTTGATTATTTCAATATCTTGAAAATTGCTTTGATGAAAAATAGTGTGTGAATAACCTCTATTTAACATCCTCTAAGAATGTTTCAATGATTGAAATAAAGAGTTTAGAACATGTAACCATCTTTGGATATAAGCATATAATGTGTTCGCGCATTAGTGTATAATTAAAAAACCGGGAACCAAATGTATGCATACTTGTGTGTGTACTAAATGGTTGATGGAGACTGGGTAAGTATGCGTACCCATACGTATACTGGCGGAAGTTCACGTCCATGAATTTCTGCTGAGTTTGGAAATCAAAACCAACTCAATCCGGTTACCTAAGTATGCGTACCCGTACGCATACTGGCGGAAAGTTCACGTCCTTGAATTTCTGATGAGTTTGGAAACAAAAACAAACTCAAATCCGGTTACTTAAGTACGCATGCTTAAGTGTGTTACTTTCTAAAATTGGTTTATTCGTGAACTTAAATTTATATAAACTAAGGAATGCATATTTTCAAACCGTGGCTATAAATTCATGAATCGATTCGAGTGAATCAAAACCGATTTTGCTTCGATTGTGTCTTGTATACTTCTATGAGATCTAAGCAATTGAACAACTCTTGAACTAGTTCATTTGAGTCATTTGAACTAGTTACGGTGAAGATGAATATGGTTGATATGAAAGTGCTCATATGGCTAACCATTTTGATAACTACTGTTGAACCAACGACTTGTACACGTTTAGGTACGGTTACACAAACCTAAATGACGTATATTTCATTTGTGTATAACAAGATAAGTTTGATCTAACGGTTGAAAGATATTAGCTTGAATCTAATCAGGTTTTCATCTAACGGTGAATATTGAATGCTTTGTTACCAAGTTAACTTAGATTGCAAACCCTGATTTGGAGACTATATAAAGGAGAACTCTAGCAACTGGGAAAGTTAATCCCCATACCTCCTATGTGATACTAGTTGTATAAGGTAGAGTCGATTCTCCTTTAACCTTAGGTTTCTACCGAGACCCTGTAGGTTAACAACTTGAAGACTTCATTGGGATTGTGAAGCCAGACCCAACTATTTTCTCTGTAGTTGCGTGATCTGATCTTGTTGTTTCTATTGTATTGAGTAAAATTGTAAAATTGGCTCGAGATTAATTTCTCCGATAGGCAAGATAAGAAAGTAATCACAAACATCTTCGTCTCATCGTTTGTGATTCCACAATATCTTGTTTCGCTAGTCAATTAAGATTATTGTGAGGTGATTGATAATTTTAGGATGTTCTTCGGGAATATAAGTCCGGGTTATCGATTTGTTCCCGTTCACCTTGATTTATCAAAAGACGGAACAAAAACTTGTAGGTATTTCTGTGGGAGATAGATTTATCTATTCTTGTAGACTTTTCTGTGTGAGACTGATTTGTTTATTAAAGTTTTCGACTTTGGGTCGTAGCAACTCTTAGTTGTGGGTGAGATCAGCTAAGGGAATAAAGTGTGTAGTATCCTGCTGGGATCAGAGACGTAAGGAGCCCAACTGTACCTTGGATCAGTGTGAGATTGATTGGGGTTCAACTACAGTCCAGATCGAAGTTAGTTTGTAGTAGGCTAGTGTCTATAGCGGCTTAATACAGTGTGTGTTCAATCTGGACTAGGTCCCGGGGGTTTTCTTCATTTGCGGTTTCCTCGTTAACAAAACTTTTGGTGTCTTTGTTATTTCTTTTCCGCATTATATTTTGTTATATAATTGAAATATCACAGGTTCTGCGTTGAATCAATCAATTGGGAAATCCGACCTTTGGTTGTTGATTGAAATTGATTGATACTTGAACATTGGTCTTTGGTACCGTTCAATTTAATTTCTCTTGTATTCAATTAGACTTGCAGATTTCTATTTGCTTGAGTAAGGATTGAATCGAGAAATTGAGATATAACTCTTTGATATACTTTTTATTAAGATTGAGTCTAACCGTCTAGTTGATTCTCTTAAAAGTATATTGGAGTTAGTCCATACAGATTGCTAAGCGAATTATTGGGTGAGGTTGTTGTACCCCCATTTTTTCAATTGGTATCAAAGCAGGCAAACACGTTTAAAGACCTTATAAATCTGTGTTTGTAGCGATCTGACTCTATGGACAGTGATCTCTCTAATAATGCAACGCCAAATCAGAATTCCACTGAGATGCTTCAATACCCTGAAAAATCTAAAAAACCACATGTTCCTGCTTTTGTGTCTTAATCTGCCTTCAACTGGGGAAAGCGTCTAGATGAACAGTTGGATGATCTTTCAGATGAGAGTGATTCGGAAGAAGTACAAACTATTGATGAGGAAGTCTCTCAATATATCAAGCTCTTTGACCATGCTTTGAAAGAAAAGAATTCAACAACTTGCTTGAGGAAATATTTGGGACCTCTCTGTCAGGAAAACAGAAAGATGAGAAAACTCTTTAAGAGTTATGATTGTGGATATAGACTTTTACAATCTACCGTTAAAGACCGAGAAGAAGATTTACGCTTAAAAAGGTCCGAATGTGTTAATCTCTTTCGAAATCTCTTTGTGTTGAAAGAAATACTTGCGGAATCTGAAGCAAGATATGACTCTCAACAAAAATGTTTTAATGACAGAGAACTCGGTCTCCTCGCCAGAGAAAAATCCTTGGAGACTGATCTCACAGCTGCCCTTAATAAGGTGAATTCACTGGAAGAGAATCTGAATAGATTCAATTCTATCTCTACAAAATTGTCTTCTATGCTTGGAGCATGTAAAGAACATCGTGATACACGTGTTCTGGGCTATAAGGGAATAGACGCTCCAAGTATTGGTAAGATCAATTTTTTTCATGTTAATGATAATTCTTCATGTGAAAAAACTTTTCCAGCAGCTGACAGTCTTAAGAACAAAGATTGTGCTCCTTCGAATTTAACTCGCATGAGAACATACAAGAACAATTCCTTTAACTGCTATTATTGCGGAAATAAAGGGCATCTTGAACGAAGATGTCGTTTTCAACTGAGGAATGAAAAACTTCGCAACATTCTTACATGGATGTCCAAAGAAGTAATGAAACCTATCTCTCATATTGCTGGAGTAAAAAGCAATGTCTGCAATCAAGAGAAATGTTGTGATGAATCATTTCTAGATTATGATTTTAAGACAAAAAAATGCCTACAATTGTAGAAGGAAGAATATTAGGTAGGCAATTGACTCTTTAAATTACTCTGAAAAGAGAAAAAGGCATAGGAGAAAGAAAGGAAAGTCAAACTCCCTTTCTCTCTCTGAAAAGGACTGTGAACCCGAGGTGTCTTCTCCAGAATTTATTCATATCAATAAGCGAGTCTCAGAGCTCAAGATTAGCATAAACGGACTCAAACGGAGCATCAAAAAGGCAAGGAAAACAGCAGGTCCAGGTATTCCTTGTTCCCTTCTGGTTAAATCTCTTTCAACTAAACCTAGTGATTTTTCTGAAAATCTTCATGAAGGGAAGAGAGAAGAAGTCAATATTCTTAATGAGCAAAATTCTCATCAAAATACAACATGACTACTCAATGCAGCATCCTTCATGTAATATGGAAGGATGCTCATAATTCTCAAGAAGCCTTTGTGACTTGAGAAAGTAGTTGTTGTTATATTTTATTTGCCTTTACAGAAACGATGATCATAAAACTGTCGAGCCTTGCTCCAGCACTTTTCATGATGTAATGTTTTTGATTGATTACTCTTGAGAATAATTCCTTGGGTGATTGTCTTGCTATTCAACAATTCTCTTATGTTCTTTTGAACTAAGAATGTCATCTTGTGTTTAGAATGGTCCTTGAGTTTCTTTAAGACTTCCTCTAAATTTGACTCCATTGTTCTCTTGGTCACGTACCATGGTGGTTACCATAAGTGCATGTACACCTGACCCATGGAACATATACGAGTAACCCTAGGGTTTTCCCTAAAACACTCATATATATGTATGAATCATACTCCTCTTTGATATATATACGTTCCGTAACGTCAAAAAAGGGGTTCACCTGATTTCTGTGTGCACAATGGATGGATGTAACAAGGAAGACAATGTTGATAAGGACAAAACTGTTGAGTTTCACGAGAATCCTGTTTTCATAACCTGCTATCATGCTGTTGATCATGAAAACAAACTACCCGTTCAGATGTCATCACAACTTGTAGGAAATCTTCTTCGAGATTTTGAAGTCGTACGTGAACAACTTGGAATTGCAACAAGGAATCTTGATTTTCTGAAAAACGAACTGAAGAAAGAAACTGATGAGCTGGTCTATGTTCAATCTCTGGTTGCTGACCGTGTTTAATGTTTTTCAAATCATGTTCTCTAAGAGTTGTGTATTTTGTCTAGGAAAAACTTCTTATGAGAATTTTATTCTTGTGTTTTTAAGAAGAATAACTAGAGTTTGGAATAGCCATTATTATGATTACACATAGCTATGTCCAACGATTTTCATCTTCAATGTTTTTAGATTTATTTGTTTAAATTCTAAAGTTTGTTTGGAAGATGATTTTTGTAGTATTAATCTTTATGGTTTTATATATTGCAATTTGTTATGGAATATGTGGGTTTGCGTCCGTGAACTATGATTGTCCCATACGTGATCAAAAGTTAAGTCTTTCGTATGTCGATATGCAAGTATTGATAAAAGAATGAATAAACTTTTGACAAAAACAAAAGTTAAGCCTTTTATGTCATTATGAAAATATTAATGGAAGAAAGGATGAGCTTTTGTTTACAAAGATAAGTCTATTATATGTCATTGTGCAAATAGTGATGGAAGATAGAATGAATCTTTGTCTATTCCGCAGTATTGATCTTCCCTGATCCATATCTTTTATGTATATACTATGTGGCTCCGTAAGTTCTCTTATGTTGAGCATTTCCAATTGGATTAATCATGGGTTCTCTTGTGGTTAATTTAGTTGAGTTTTCCGGTTGAATTAATCATGGGTTCACTTGTGGTTAATTCAATTGAGTATTTTGGATACAAATTCATATTCTTATATGAGTTATTGTTGTCCAAGGAAATCCTTCTTTTCTTGTGAAAGTAAGGTCGCTCTTGTTGTTCTTTCGGTAATGACATTATATGGGGGAGAGTACTTATTTGAACTTGTGCTTTATTGCTAAATCTTTGTGGGGAGTGTGGCTATGGAATATTTAAGGGGTTATCTTGTATCTTTATAAACTCCTTGATGAATGCATTTAGTTTTGGCTATATGATTGCATCTAAAAAGTTGATATGTGCTTTCTTTTGTTCATGAAATGTCTCTATGGAAATTTCATTAGGATCCCACTAGTTTTCGCACCTTTGCCAATTTTATTGACAAAAAGGGGAGAATTAATGTGTAGTTCACACTACAAATCCATATGGTTTTCGGATCATTATGTAAGGGGGAGTGGTTTCCATGTGAGATGGAGTATTGACTAAGGGGGAGTGATACATATCCCCATAGTATTGTTGTCAAAGTTGTGATACAATTGAACTTTGATGTTGTGTAATAATACTATGACACCATGTAACAATGATTGAGAGCTTTTGTTTTCTCATTGTTATGGCTACGGATTTTCAACAACGATAATGCTGAACTTAAAACCTTTAGAATCATTGGAGTACTTGGAAGTGAAGAAGATTTCGAGTAATGTTGAAGAACCAAGGAGATCATGCATGTGGAAGAGAAGCTGCAAAGTTTATTTTTTGTATTCCATATGTATTGATAGTTTTGTCACTAAAATTGACAAAGGGGGAGATTGTTAGAGCACTGCTCGGTCGAACTCGCAAGCGTTGCTATCTCAAGCTTGTTGTCAAGTTTAGTTGCCAAAACTATAAGTCTTGATTTCTAGTCTACTTATAGCTAAGTCTCGGACTAGGATAGAAAGTGTAGTTGAGCTCTAGACTCCACGGCTTTCATCATACAAAGACGAAGAACTACCCAAGGAACTGGTAGAACTTCATCGACTAAAAGGTATGTGGAGACTTGAACTTATCTATCACTCAAAAAGTCTATCTACTCTATCTCCTATCTTGAGACAAAAGTCGTATTACTATATAGACTTCGATTATACACATTTGTTATTTAAAGCCGAGTTTATCTCGCTCTCGAAATATGTGTTGGTAAGCTTTCGCTTTGGCCAAGTTCATCTTTACAAGTGACGAAAGTCATGTTGATTATTTCAATATCTTGAAAATTTCTTTGATGAAAAATAGTGTGTTAATAACCTCTATTTAACATCCTCTTAGAATGTTTCAATTATTGAAATAAAGAGTTTAGAACATGTAACAATCTTTGGATATAAGCATATAATGTGTTCGCGCATTAGTGTATAAGTCCAAAACTGGGAACCAAATGTATGCATACTTGTGTGTATACTAAATGGTTGATGGAGACTAGGTAAGTATGCGTACCCGTACGCATACTGGCGGAAGTTCACGCCCGTGAATTTCTGCTGAGTTTGGAAATCAAAACCAACTCAATCCGGTTACCTAAGTATGCGTACTCATACGCATACTGGCGGAAAGTTCACGTCCGTGAATTTCTGCTGAGTTTGGAAACAAAAACAAACTCAAATCCGGTTACTTAAGTACGCATACTTAAGTGTGTTACTTTCTAAAATTGGTTTATTCGTGAACTTAAATTTATATAAACTAATGAATGCATATTTGCAAACCGTGGCTATAAAGTTCATGAATCGATACGAGTGAATCAAAACCGATTTTGCTTCGCTTGTGTCTTGTATACTTCTATGAGATCTAAGCAATTGAACAACTCTTGAACTAGTTCATTTGAGTCATTTGAACTAGTTACGGTGAAGATGAATATGGTTGATATGAAAGTGCTCATATGGCTAACCATTTGGTTAACTACTGTTGAACCAACGACTTGTACACGTTTAGGTACGGTTACACAAACTTAAATGACGTATATTTCATTTGTGTATAACAAGCTAAGTTTGATCTAACGGTTGAAAGATATTAGCTTGAATCTAATCAGGTTTTCATCTAACGGTGAATATTGAATGCTTTGTTACCAAGGTAACTTAGATTGCAAACCCTGATTTGGAGACTATATAAAGGAGAACTCTAGCAACTGGGAAAGTTAATCCCCACACCTCCTATGTGATACTAGTTGTATAAGCTAGAGTCGATTCTCCTTTAACCTTAGGTTTCTACCGAGACCCTGTAGGTTAACGACTTGAAGACTTCATTGGGATTGTGAAGCCATACCCAACTATTTTCTATGTAGTTGCGTGATCTGATCTTGTTGTTTCTATTGTATTGAGTACAATTGTAAAATTGGCTCGAGATTAATTTCTCCGATAGGCAAGATAAGAGAGTAATCACAGACATCTTCGTCTCATCATTTGTGATTCCACAATATCTTGTTTCGCTAGTCAATTAAGATTATTGTGAGGTGATTGATAATTTTAGGATGTTCTTCGGGAATATAAGTCCGGGTTATCGATTGGTTCCTGTTCACCTTGATTTATCAAAAGACGGAACAAAAACTTGTAGGTATTTTTTTGGGAGATAGATTTATCTATTCTTGTAGACTTTTCTGTGTGAGACAGATTTGTTTATTAAAGTTTTCGACTTTGGGTCGTAGCAACTCTTAGTTGTGGGTGAGATCAGCTAAGGGAATCAAGTGTGTAGTATCCTGCTAGGATCAGAGACGTAAGCAGCCCAACTGTACCTTGGATCAGTGTGAGATTGATTGGGGTTCAACTACAGTCCATATCGAAGTTAGTTTGTAGTAGGCTAGTGTCTACAGCGGCTTAATATAGTGTGTGTTCAACCTGGACTAGGTCTCGGGGTTTTTTTGTCATTTGCGGTTTCCTCGTTAACAAAACTTCTGGTGTCTGTGTTATTTCTTTTCCGCATTATATTTTGTTATATAATTGAAATATCACAGGTTGTGCTTTGAATTAATCAATTAGGAAATCCGACCTTTGGTTGTTGATTGAAATTGATTGATACTTGAACATTGGTCTTTGGTACCGTTCAAGTTAATTTCTCTTGTATACAATTAGACTCGCAGATTTCTATTTGCTTGAGTAAGGATTGAATCGAGAAATTGAGATATAACTCTTTGATATACTTTTTATTAAGATCTAGTCTAACTGTCTAGTTGATTCTCTTAAAAGTATATTTGAATTAGTCCATACAGATTGCTAAGCGAATTATTGGGTGAGTTTGTTGTACCCCCATTTTTTCACCAAGGATAAAACTATTTGAGATTTCAAATCATTTCTTTAGGTAATAAACTTCTTCACAGCAGCCCTAAACTCATTATCAAACAGACAAAAAGCAATTAAAAGAAGAACCTTTTTCATCTCCGGAAGACTTCTCCTTATATTTTCTTGATGATTTGATTCCTTCACACAGAAAAACATTAACAGCTTCTACTGCATCCCTTTTTATGGTACCTCTGGTTACAGGAGCCATGATTATATATCTTTAAGGGAATAACAGAGTGAAAGAAAATTTTCAAGGAGAAAGGAATATATGAATGGGATACTAGATACACGGAAACCCTAAAGAGGTTTATGTATCAGAACGGTTAAAAAGTCTTTACGGTCCGTGACCCATATAACAAATTTTTTTCCAATAATATGTCATACATTCTACAAAACTTATCTTACATGTCATTATGTAAATTTCTCATTAATATAGTTATATATATCAACTTAAGTATAAACTCATTCTTAGCTCAATAAATCCATGTTAGAGCACAAGAAATGTTGATACACACATCAAGTCTTTGCAGACTAAATGATGTGTTTGATAATAAGTGTAATACACAAGATTTTGTATGATTTTGAACATTTGGAGAAGATTCACCAAGAATAAAAATCTTACTTATTATCCATTCATGAGAACAATTAAATAAATTCAAGATATAATAAATAAACAAAGACTAAACAGAACTTGAGCAACCTTGATGCAATCCTCATATTCTCAAGTTAATAATGAGGACGCGAACATCACTATAAATATGAGCAATGGAGTGAGCAGAATGATCACTTCTTGTGTCACAAGATTTATTGAATAAATTGGCTTCTTACCTCTTCTGGCTCTGATTTTTCGAGACTTCTTCTTCGTCTCTGAGACTCCATGTTGGTTGCTTAGTGCCAGATTCATCCTCTGCATGTCATTCTGAAGCTTGACAATTTTCTTGTTATTCTTCTTGAATTTTCAACACTCACTTTGAACATGATTCGTATTTCCACGAAACAAGCAAAACAGAGAGGAGTTCTTTTTTTGGGGATCGGCCTCATGTTTATCAAAACACTCTACATCCACCTTTCCAGAACCGGCGGGATAAAAGAATTATTTGTGACCACAGTCTTGTTCTTGAACCAAATACCATTTGTATTTCCAAAGGATTTCTGACCAAATAACATTATTGATATCTTGTCAGGGCTACCAGACAGCCTTTGTAAGTCACAATTAAGAGTATCAATCTTTTTTTCCTTTAGAGATAGGGTTCTGGTGAGTTCATCGTTAAGTTTATCAAACTCAAGATTCTTCACCTGAAGTGATGATTAGAGCTTCTCCAACAATTTCTTTAGTTGAAGATTTTCTCGGTGAATTTCTTCACTCTTATCCAAGAATTCCAAAATCTCAGTGTCAGACTCGTATTCTAAATCAGAATTTGAGTTAACAGAAGTTTCTGCAGAGAGAGCAGAATTTTCTGTGCAAACTTCAGAAGTATGCGCATCATTGATGTACTGATAAGATTTTACTTCTTGTATTGTTGAATCATCGGGAGCATCGAAGCGAGAACGCCGTTTTTCCGATCTTCTGCTACTCTTCACAATATCTTTGTTCTGTTGCGTAACCAAGGACCTATTAAGATCAACATGATCAGTGCAACATCCATCATCCCAGGACAAGTTAGAGGATTCACTTTTATTGGTTACAGCTTTGAACGCAGATGTTCTGGATGTAATCTGATCATGATCAAAGACTTTTAACTTTCCAACAAGAGAGTTTCTGGAAATTGTTTCAAGGTTATTTCCTTCAATGATGGCATGTTTCTTAGAATCATATCTAGCTTGTAGAGATCTGAGAATTTTCATCACAATATCCTTTTCAGGAATAGTCTTACTCAATACAAAGGATACATTAATAATTTCAGACACTTTGTGATTAAACTCATCAAATGAATCTTTATCAGCCATACAAGGTTTTCCCAATCAAAATTTAGGTTTTAAAGCCTAGCTTATTTTTCAGAGGTATTCCCCTCAAATACGGTTGCTAAGATATCCAAAGCATCTTTAGACCTAGTGCAAGAATACACATGATACTGAAGATCTGGGCTTATGGCATGGATAATAGCATTTAACCCGTCAGAATTATGCTTTGCAGCACTAATTTCGGATTCACTATAACTCGCTATGTCTTTCACCACAGTTACATCGTCTATTATAACCGTGGGAGGGTCGTAACCGTTTACACCATGAACCCACGTATGAAAGTAACGTGCTTGTAGAAAAGCATGCATATCAATTTTCCACCATAAGTAATTCGATCCATCGAAGACTGGCGGTACGTTTATAGAGATATCACTTCTTCCCATATAGTCAGATTGCTACAAGCACAGACTTATGAGGTCTTAGCGTGTTTGCCTGCTCTGATACCAATTGAAAACGCGGGGGTACCACAACCACACCCAGCTATTTCGTTCGGAAATTTGTATGGACTAAACTCCAATATAATTCTTAGAGCACCAAGTTAATGAGTCTCAATCAAGAAGGATATCAAAGAGTTTTATCTCTTTCTCAACACAATCAATCAATCAAACAGATAGAAATCCATGAACTTGATTGTTATGAGAATAACTCGGATGGTACCAAAGACCAATGTCCGAGTGTCAATCAAGTCCTATCCAACAAACAAGGTCGGATTTATCAACTATTATTTAACAACGCACAACCTGTGATATTTCAATTATATAAAGAAAATATAATGTGGAAAAGAAATAACATAGACACCAGAAATTTTGTTAACGAGGAAACCACAAATGCAGAAAAACCCTGGGACCTAGTCCATACTTGAACACCACACTGTATTAAGCCACTACATACACTAGCCTACTACAAGTTAACTTCGGACTGGAATGTAGTTCAGTCCTAACCAAGTCTCACACCGATTAAGGTACTGTTGATGGTGAGTTTTTTACAAGGGCGTTTGTAGTAAATTATCCTTGATCTAGTTGTATAAATAATTCCTAGAATCTGCATAGACATAATTTTTATTCCGTAACAGAATCAATAGATTGTATTCAGTTAACGGGCTCAGCAGTCCTAAAGCTATTTTGAAAGTGTATACGTATGCCAAATTTAAGGGCTTTCCCCAGCAGAAACCTTGTGATTTCATGTACGCAAACATACATGTCTTTTATGTCATATACATGGCATTATTCATATTCAGAATAGTATAAAACGCCATTCATGAATTAATAAGTTATTAAGAATATTATGCTTAATACATTGTCATATCAGTATCGTCTCAAGTCGCAAAACTCCCACGGCCGAGTTCCTTGAACATACTATAGCGATACTATTGTATTTGAAGTTTGTACTAAAACGACATTATGTTTCCAAATCTAAAACTGGCATGTTTCCTTAAACTCAAACCTTGGATTGCAGCTATATGATGATCACATCATGAGCATCGCGGCATATTGTCTAGGCATGGCCAAGCCACTGGCGTACACCGCATATCTCATAAAGTACCTTAGCCAAACATGGTTAAGGCCATGGAATACCCATTGTGGCTTACAGCGCTTTGGCCAAGAAAAATGGACTAATAGCTCGGAGGAAATCATCTCAAAACAATTGACTAAGTCCATAACACAATTTGGAAAAATATGGCCTCTGGCATATCCGTCATTGTGCCACATCATAAGCCTTGGCACCATGCCACACGATATTCACGGCCTTGGCAGCTTAGGCCAAGGCCATGGCACCATGCCACACAATATTCACGACTTTGGCAGCTTAATCCAAGGCCATAGCACGTAGTCGTGCGTCATTCTCGGACTTGGAATTTTAGGCCAATGCCAAAGCACGTAGCCATGCGACATTCTCGGCCTTGGTAGCTTAGGCCAAAGCCATAGCACGTAGTCGTGCGACATTCTCGGCCTTGGTAGCTTAGGCCAAGGCCATAGCACATATCCGTGCGTCATTCTCGGCCTTGGCAGCTTAGGCAAAGGCCATAGCATGTAACCGTGCGTCATTCTCGGCCTTGGAAGCTTAGGCCAAGGCCATAAAAAGTAGTCCTGCGTTATTTTAGGCCTTGGAAGCTTAGGCCAAGGCCGTAGCACGTAGTCGTGCGTCATTCTCGGCCTTGGCGGCTTAGGCCAAGGCCATAGCACGTAGCTGTGTGTCATTACCGGCCTTGGCAGCTTAGGCCAAGGCTGTGGCACCTAGCCGCGCATCATTCTCGGCCTTGTCAGTTTAGGCCAAGGCCGTGACACCTAGCCGCGCGTCGTTACCAGCCTTGGCGGCTTAGGCCAATGCTATGGTATCATGTCATGCGCCTTTCTCGGTCATCACAGCTTAGGCCAAGGCTATGGCACTATATCGCGCGCCATTCTCGGCCACCATAGTTGAGGCCACAGCCATGGCAAGACTCTGTGCACTATTTTCGGCCATGATAGCTTATGCCACAATAAGGCACGATTGCGCCCTAAACATATAGCATACCAATGGCTACGATTTAGCCTAAGTAAGATGAGATCTACGATCATCAAAAACAACTAAGAAATATCAAAATACATCACATGGGGGGATTCTTCATGGGGTATTGGTATGGTGGTCTACGGCAACATGCGCGTGGCAACAACCCATATGAAAAGTTAGAGTAGTGGCGACAGTTGCAAACGGTTGGAGAGAGCATGGATTCATGAGAAAAGGAGTTTCCAGAAACTTCCCTAGTTTATCTCACATGATACCCATCATCCTCATATTCTCCATCTCTCCACAACCTCACTACTTCCACTACTCATGAGATTGCCATTGCGTATTCTAAACTAATATAAATAGGCCACTTAGCCTATTCAGAAAACATAAAAAGCTTTCGTATCCAAAAACGTTGTATTCTTCATAGTTTCCAATACCCAATACACACACAATTCAATACCATTGCCAATTTCTCAAACTTTTCTGCTTCCCTCCCCTAAGATCAACCCATCTTCCTCTTCATCGTGACCGAAGCAGGACGGGATGGCTACTATCATGGTATAGGCTTGTCCTGTTCGATTTTGATTTTCGAACCTAAAAAGAAAGTCCCACAGCGGTGCATTTGTTTTACTGGAAGTAATTTTTAGGTACTAACAATTGGCGACCACAGTGGGAGATCAACCTCTCCATCACAAAATTAGATTCTTCAACCATCTGAAAATCAGTTCTTTAACCTTTTGAAAACATGATAGTGCTTAGATCTGGTGCAAGGATTGATCCCAGTTCCAGGAACCTCGATGGTCCAGATCCTGAGAATATATCTTGGAATATCATCCCGGAAAATAACACTACTCCTCCTACTATTGGCGTGGAAGGTGCTGCCAACAATGAAGGAAAAATGAAGAAACACCCCGAGCATAGCAGACTTGATGCAGAGACAAGAAAACCTGGCGAAGACACAGGAACAAATGGCGACTACTCATACAGAAGTACTTACCTTCCTTAGAACCTTAGCAGCACAATTGACTCCGGAGAAACGTCAAGTTCGGACATAGCAGGCCCGGAACACCCCCGGATCTTCCATCAGAATCGATAACTTAAGGAAGCAACCACGAGAAGATGGTGTTCACACTATTAGATGAACTCCTAATTTAAGATTCAAGCTAAGTCTGTTTAGAAATTAAGAAATCAATCTCCACCGTTAGATGGTATTAGCTTGATACACACAAATGAAGTATACTTATATTTAGATATGGATGAACCGTACCCAAACGTGTATACCTGGTTGGCTCAATAATAGTTAACCGAAGTTAGCCATATTAACACTTATAACTTAGCCATATTCATCTAACACTTCTAGATCAAATATGATAATCAATCAATCATGATAGATAATCAAATGAATCTAAATATGTTTCAAGAGAGTTGTTCAAATGTTCGTCATCTTATAGGGATATGTATATGAACCATTTGAAGCAAAATCGGTTTGGTTTGTAATTGTACAAAGTACTTATACAAGAACCAATTCATGAACATAATTCCACGGTTTGTAAAACTAGTTCACATAGCTTAATATATTAAAGGTCCAGGGAATTTAAGTTCGCAAACGAATCCTGAGTTCATGAATATGAAAGTCACACTTTACCGATTTTCGAACATAACCGCTCTATTCGCAAACATCGTACGCGAACAAGAGTTCTGGACTTTACCTTGTCTAGCCCGTTTGCAAATAGGGCACGAGAACACAAGATCCATACCTTTTCACAGGTAAACCAGTTCGCAAACAGAGTTCAAAGTATACAACCTGTATTATATCCAGACATGGTAATTCTAAAATTATCATTTAATCATTGAAACGTCCTTGGAAGACAACAATAGTAATCTTACACATACCACTAGCTTCAAGTAATTTTCAAATGATTAATCAATCAATAGGAAACTTCCCAAGTCGACATCAAATGATTGTCTCACACAAATCATATAAGATGTTTCAAGGTAATTTTCAGATGATCATCTTTTGACTTAATATTTAGTTTCCAACAAATAAATTGTCTCCAACTAAACTCGTCAAGAATATGATGAACTTAGCTAAAGCTTAAAAGCTTCCAACACATATTTCGAGAAACAGATAAGCGAGATAAACTCGGCTCGAAATATCAAATATGTATAATGTAAAAGTCTATATAACTATACGACTTAATCTCATTAGAAGATAGAATAGAATAAACTTCTGAGTGATTGATAAATTTTAATCTCCACATACCTTTTGTTGATGAAGTTCCTCCAATCTCTTTAGTAGATCTTGTTCTTCAATTGGTGAACGCCGTGAAGTCTAAAGCTCAACTACACACTTCTATCCTAATCCGAGACATATCTATAAGTAGACTAGAAATCAAGTATATAGTTTTGATCAACTAAACTTGACAAACAAGCTTGAGATAGCAACGCTTGCGAGTTCGACCGAGCCGCGCTCTAACATACTTTGTACAATAATCTCGCCCCCAAATAGTATATTGAGCCGGTCCGAGTTGGTGAGTACTTTCTATCGAAAGTATTTATTTGTTTCCGAGCAAATTACATTCTCATATCTGGGAAGGATGTTTCGACGCAACAACAAGCATCCCAATGATTATGTCAAGAGGTACAGAATCCAAGCCATCGAATGCCATGACCCAAACATAACGGAGCAGCAGCTAGTGGAATCGTGCATCAACGGTATGATCCCTGTGTATCGCACCTTACTTAAAAATATATGTTTCCAAACTTTCTCGGAATTGCACGAAGCGTCCAAGCAATTAGCCACCACCGCCCCGGCATTTCTTGAAAGAACGAGACCAGTTAAGGACGAAAGTCATGACACTAGAGGGAATAGACGTCTAATCAACAAACAATACTGAGTTCAACCCTTTATCGGCCTGTCACCAACGAGGAACCCAAGAGGAAAGCCACGCCTCTGCAAGCTCCTCGAGCAAAGCATGTCGTGTCTTCCCCATCACCTTCCCATAATCCAGCACCACCCATACAGGTTCCTCAAAAAGCTACACGACAACAACCATCAGTAAAATCGGATTCGGCATTTCCAGACTTCCCATGTCCAATTGAAGAAGTTCTCGAATTACTAGAAGTCTGGATACAAGATGGAGCTGTCAAATTACCTCATTTGCGTTGCCCGCCCACTGATGAAGACATGGCGGATCCGAATTATTGCCGCTTCCACAGGTTCGTCAATCACCCTACTCGCGAATGTAATGGGCTGAAACGCGTCTTTAAAGAATAGATATAATCACGAGAATTGCACTTGGGGACTGAATGCATTCACAGAGATCCACTCCTTGTCATAAATCTCACTCTTTCCAAGGAATCCGTTAACCAGACGGTTCAGAGCCTAATGAAACATATGTGCGAAGTTCTTTATCTTTCAAAGGACCAACATAGGGATATCTTCACTGCCCTCAATCGAGTCATCTCTGGTAAGCGCCTTCTTTTTTGTCAAAAAGGTCATAATTTCATATAAGCATGTTCTCAAGATCGAGATTCAGAGTAACAAGGAACCAAATTGGGGACTCCTCATGAAATCTCACATCAGGCAGATCGAATTCAAAGAAACGCTTATCGATGCCGGATCAGATGTCAACATCATAACTGTCAAAGCTTTACGGGCTGCTGGAATTTCCAGACACGAAGCTGTGCGCGCACCTGCCATGATTCAAGATCCAGAAGCACTTACGGTCGTGTCACCTTTAAGGTGAGCATTGGGAATGTCGAGACGGATGCTACATTTCAAATTATTAGGGAAGATATGGGTTATGATATGGTCATTAGCCATCCATGGATCCATACCAGTAAAACCAAGTTCGACACACCCCTGCCACAGATATCGTCATTGAAAGACCCATCTAGAGATACTGGCCAATCAAAGGACCATGTTGGCTACTCACCCCCAGAGAAAGCTGAACCCGATTCGGTAACAATGCTTGAGGAAAAGATGAAGTTGTGCACCCTTGGATCGCCGTCACAAGTAAGTCCTACTCCATAGATCTCGTCGAAAACATCTATCTCGCAACTTGTCAAGATTTGGGGACTTGACCCGGCTATCAATCCCGTGTTGACTCGAAGATGCAAATGAGAGGTGATCCTTTTCAAAAGTTTGTTAGATGTCTAGGAGTCGTTTCTGCTGGAAATAAAGGAATTGGAAACCCAATCATCCCGAAGACATGTCCATCTGAGATACCAAAACCTAATCATTTTCAAGTTTGCGACACAGTTGAGAAAATAACCACTTTTTTTTTTGATGCAAGCAGAACTTTACGGAGATTCTTAAACCAAAATTACATTGTTCATCTCAGCAATAATTTGTTGAGATATAAAATTTGGGCAGGAAGAGTGCCATAATTTAGAAAATTTGAATTTTCTTCCATGTTTGGCCAGAGAATCCGCAGGTTTATTGCAATCTCTACCAATGTGCTGACATATCCAGCTATTAAAATTATTCAGATAGATTTTATATCTTCTATTATTTTTTGATTCTGCCAGGATAAGCATGTGATTGCTCCAACAACTGCAGCTGCCACATTCTTCGAATCAGTTTCCACTTTCAGATTCTGAAATCCAAAAATTGTAGCCCATCGCACTGCTTCTAAAACAGCATCATATTCAGCCTCCTCCGAATCTATATGTTCATTCTTGTAGATGCATCTTGAGGATTGGTGAACACCTGCATAATTTCGAACGATTAGGCCAATGCCACTTTCCTTAAACTTGAATTTAAAATATGCATCACAACATAAAGAAATAAAAGAGTTAGGAGGGGGTTTCCAGTTGGCATTTCTTGTAGGATGATTATCACTTTTATCATAGCTTGAATTCCTGCAGTGGGAAAGCTGATGATATAACACTTGTATCTTCCTTAAAGTATTGACCAGATTCGGTTTAGCATCTTCAAAGACACAATTACACCTTTCCTTCCAGATTTCCAACAGCGCCACTGAAATATGGATAATCCATTGATCATCCATGAAGGTGTCAGAACTGGTCATTGTAAACCAGCTTGAAATCCAAGATTGAGCATTGTTGAATCCTGCAAATGATCTACTGCTACCAGGGACAGACATAAGCACCGCTCTTGTGAATGAACAATGCATAAGGATGTGGTCTGTCGTTTCATAACTATGACTGCAAAGAGCACATGTCGAAGTTTCTCCACCAAAATTTCTCGCCAATCTTTCACTAGAAGGAACAAAATCCGATAGATATTTCCAAATAAAGTGTTTGATCTTAGGCATTGTTTTCAGACTCATGAGCTTTTTCCACATCTTCTCATTCGTATTACTTTGATGTTGGTTGCTTTTTTTTATCTGCACCAATTTATGATATGCAAATTTTACAGTAAAAACCCCCATTTCTAATTAGGGTCCATACCAACTTGTCTTTAGAATTTATGGGAATTAATTCTCAAGATGCTTCTTGCGGTATCATCTTCAAACAAGGAATTAATTAGATCAGTTTTCCAAGTTCCATAAGTAGCATCTATGAGTTGGGAAACCATAGTGTATTGTTGGGCTTCAATGATAGCTTGTTCCTTCAGAGTTGGTGGATGGTTCATATCAGGGACCCAATTGTCATCCCAGATTTTGATTTGTTGTCCGTTCCCAAGCTGCCATACACTATACTGTTTTATAAAATTCACATTTCTATAGAGACTATTCCATGACCATGTAGTAGTCTTCTTTTCTTCAGCTTGAAGCAAACTGGAATTAGGATAATATATTGCTTTGAAAGCCTCTCCCTAGAGTTGATCTTCACTATTACATAACCTCCATGCTGTTTTTGCCAACATTGCATCATTTAAACAGCTTAAGTCTCAAAAACCTAAACCACCTCTTTCTTTACTCTGGCAAAGTCCTGTCCAAGCATTTATACAACCACCTCTATTTGATTTCTTGTTCCAGTAAAATTGCTTTTGTACCTTATTCATTTCTACAATGGTAGTTTCTGGAATTTTGAAGACACTCATTTGGTGAACTGGTACAACGTTAAGGACTGTCTTCACTAGGGTGGATCTCCCTGCTTGGTTAACAAACTTTCCCCTCTATCGAGCTGAACGTGCTCTCATGTTGTCAACTAGACTCGAGAAGGAAGTGGTTTTTCTTCTATTTAGAAATAATGGAATACCAAGATGCTTCTCATCTAAACTCATCTTTTTTACCTTGAGTCTTCTGGTTAGCATTCTGGAGTGTCTTGGATGCATGTTCTTTGAGAAGAAAATTGAAGACTTTTGAAAATTTACTTGTTGACCTGAACTTTTCATGAAAGCATGAATCACATCAAGAAGGTTATTAACAGTATGAATGTTTGCTTTAGTGAATATCAAACAATCATCTGTGAATAAAAGATGTGATACCTGAGGGGCATGTGATAGACGCATTTATGTGTCTATTTTCATCTCTTTTATGTATAGTGTTAGTACCCATTTTTGTACTAATTTTGGTATTTTAATCCCTTGTAGGTGTTTTTGGAAAAATAGGCTTTTGCGAAAAAAAATTGGCTCGAAAAGTTGTTAAAGGCTCCTGGGAGGACATTTGCTATTCGGACTCTCACTTTGGATAAGGCGTAACCCATTTCCAGGCAGCTGCTAAGCACAGAACGGGATTGGATAAGGGGAGGTCATCCCCTTCGTTTGAAATTTTGTTTTGGCGGGAAAACGAAAAGTCACCTGCGTAACTTCCTGGCAAGTTTTGAATCGATTTTTGGAAGTGTTTTATCGAGATTCAATCGCCAAAATAAGTTGGGATGGACTTGAATGGAGTAAACAAGGTTGGTACATCTGTTTATATCGATTAGAATGGGCTGAATGATCGGGTTTTGATAAAACAGGAAAAATAAAAATAAAAATGGAAATAGACAAAAGTTTCGAATTATATTTAGAAGTTACATGTTATATTTTGCAAGGATTCGTTTGTAGAAGCATAAGAGGATAGTTTGGATAATTCAGGAAGGAGGTGAAGTGATTAAACAGGTTAGAATATCCAAAACTTGGCCGAGAAAAAAAAATTATTTTTGGGAAGAAAAAGAGATTTTGATCGAGTTTAAACCGAGCTGTGAAGTATATATAAGCTCTAGAGAGGCTAAGGAAGAGTTACGAACACTTTGGAGAAGTTTAGAGCCTTATAGAAGCGAAAAAAATCAACTGGAGTCGAGTACAGAAACTTTTCTGCTGCTGCGAAGAAGAAGAACACGAAGAACATAAGACCCTCAGAGTCAGTTGCAGAGGCAGACTTATATTCAGTGACAACGAGGTACGGTCGCATCTTCCTGCAGTCACCGAAGCCTTTCAGCAACAATTCCGACTTCTGTTTTAGACCTTCAGCAATTGCAGAATCCGTTGTTTTAACACTTTTCTCCCTTTTAATAAACTTTTGAGCCATAAACATGTATTTTGAGATTATGATTAATATGAGGAGCTAAACCCCATTGCTGAGGCGATAGAGGAAGCTATTTTTCCAACAAAAAGTGGTATATTCTATTTTATTTATTTTATTTCAATTATTTTTATGATTATTTGCCTTGATTTATAATTGTTTGAATGATTTTTGTTAAGCAATTGTTATTTCTTTTGATAGAGCATGCTTAGCCATAGGTTCTTGATGCTTTATACTTTGGATTTACACTTGTTATTTTGAAAATCTACATGTTGCAATAGCTTAGAATCAAATTAAATGCAAAAATTGAATAAATATAAATACTAGATAAAATCACTTTGAACTTGGAAAATAGTGGAATCTTAGCCTCAGTGTTCTTTAATATTGATATCAACTTTGTCAGTGTTTGCTATAATTTTTAGTGATTTTTTTTATTTAGTTTTGAATTTAAGTCTAAAGTTATCCTTCACAAGTTCGAGAATCGAATCCTATTACCACCACTTTCACTACAACTAAAATTCACATCAATTTTTGGCGCCGCCGACGCGGACTTGTTTTTAGGGTTTTAGATTTATTTTTGTATTTTTATTTTTATTTTTATTATTTTTGTTCTTTTTTACTGGTTTGGTATTTTTTTGATTCTTTTCAGATTTGGAGCGGGGCTAAAAGGAAAGGAAAAAGTGCTAAAAGAGGAAAGCATCGCCCAAAAAGGAAGGAAAAGAGGAATCTAAAGGAGTGAAGAAGAAGATTTTTTTTTTAGTTATTTTTTTTATTTATTTTTTAGATTTATTTTATTTTATTTTTAGAAATTGTAATTAGGGTTTTATTTTTACTTTTGTAAATTTTTTTATTTTTTATTTTTTATTTTTTATTTTTATTTTTATTTTTGGGACATTGGACATTATTTTAATTTTTATTTTTATATACCCTACGGAAGGGTATCCTTTAATTATAAAACTGTTTGCAGAGAAGGAGGACAATTACGATATTGTCTCTGCACCTTGGGTTCGTACACTGACACAGGAGTCAGTGGCCCGAGTCGACTACAACCGATTTATCCCCCGTCTGGAACGGGAGGTAAGGTTCTGAACACTCGCGAGTCCCCTGTCAGCGAGTTACTGTATTCCTTAAGGTGCATATCTGCTGAGGACCTGAATACAGACATTTACTTTTCTAGTAAAGGGCAAGGCCTGGCCATACAAGATAAGGGTTCGGATTTCATCACCGTTCTCTTCTTGCCCGCCTTAGGAAAACGATACCGAACGCGAACCTAAGCTTAAAATATTGACTAGAAGGAGACCGATAGGGTAACGAGCTTGTAGGAAAGTCTTTCAAAAGGATCGTATTGGGTATTTTGTTAGCCTAACTCAAAGTTCAGGAAGATTACTGTAAGTCGATTAGAGCCGCCTTGTAACCCAAGGAAGCGTTGCCAAAGAGGTAGGGGTATCAAAGCTCCTCTGAGATTCTCCTACTTCTCTTCGACTTACTTTATTCGGATAGTCCTACGAGGTTTGCTAAAATTGTACCCAGATGCCTCTTGGAAGAGTAGAAGCTGGTATAGAAACAATCTAAGTGGAGCCATCATGCTTTTTGTTTGCTAGAAATCAATAGGGTTGATTTGGTTGAGTCGTCCTTGATTTGCGATTGCTTATCCTTCCAATTTTAGGAAAATCTTGTGTATGCCTGAACGTAAAAGAGACGCCCTAGGTAGATTTGTAAAAAAAAAACCTAGCAGTTCTAAGCGTCTCGATTACCTTAATCTAGAAGGTCCAATGTTTGGAGAGTCCTTTGTTGAACATTCTCCTGAAGAGAGAATTCCTAATACTCCGATAGTTCCAGAGATGGCTACTTTGAAAGCTTTGTTAAATCCGACTAGGACCACTCGTCCCTCGTGTATTAAGTTAGCTGACACATAAGCCAATTATGAGCTTAAACCTGGGACCATACAGATGCTCCCAATCTTTTTAGGGAAAGAAAATGAAAACCCTTATTTTCATGTTAGGGATTTTGAAGAAATTTGCAGTACCCTAAGAATTAGAGGCTTAGATGATGATGCTTTGAAACTTAGGTTGTTTCCCTTTTCCCTGAAAGATAAAGCCAAATCGTGGTTGTATAGTTTGACTTCTGAGTCAATCGAAACATATGAACAACTTACATCTGCCCTTTTCAATAAGTTTTTCCCTAGGCATAAAACATCGTCTATTATGACGCAAATCTGCACATTCTCACAACAAGAGGGAGAATCTTTGTATAGGTATTTGGAAAGGTTCAATGATTTGTTAACACAATGTCCTCACGATGGTTTAGAAAAGGTTAGGCTAGTTCAGATCCTTTATGAGGGTTTAGATTATCCCATAATATCCACGGTTGAAGCTTTGTGTACAGGTGGGTTTGAGAACCAAACTGTTGATGCGGCAATGGCATTTTTGAATGAAGCCGCCGAAAAGACCCAACAGTGAGAAAATAGTAGGGAACCCAGGAAAACGATTCTTCTAAGCATAGGAAACGTTAATAGGATAGAAGGAGGCTCTGAATCAGATGTCAAGATTGCAGCGATAGCTAAGAGGTTAGAAGCTCTAGAAATGGGTCACACTAGTGGTAGATCAGAGCCTTTTTGGGAAGGCCATAATAATGAAGAGCAAGCCAATGCTCTTTATAATAACACTAGACTCGAGAATCGTCAGAAATTTGACCCATATTAAGAAACCTATAACCCGGGGTGGAGAAACCATTCGAACTTTGTTTGGTCTAAGGGCCAGAATCAAGGTCAGTTTAGTAACTCTAATGCTCCACCAGGTTTTAGTTATGCTAAGAATCCTTCGGGACAAGCTCAATTTCAGAATCAGTCGGATAAGAAAATCCTAAGCCTAGAGGAGTCTCTCGTTTTGTTAACTCAGCAAACTGCAAAATTTCAGCAATCAGTAGAACTAAGTCTACAAGCTAGTAACAAGATAGGACAAGAAAATAGTCAGGCCATTTCCGAGCTGAAAACCCAGGTAGGTCTGATAAATGAGTCTTTGAGAGAAAAAGGTAGGTTTCCTAGTCAAACACAACCCAACCCTAGAGGAGTTCATGAAATAGGTACAAAACAATCGAATCAGTTGAATGCTGTTAGAACCCTTAGGAGTGGTAGAATTGTAGACAATGAGGTAACCATGCCCGATAGTGAACATACTGTAGTTCACCCCTCAGGATCTCACCCCTCAAGACCACCCATAGCTGAGGAGACCGATAAAGTTTCTGATGATGTCAATTCAGTCCCTGGGAGGTCTGATTCTGTGCCTAGAGCCCCGTTTCCCCAGCTATTAGTACCAACAAAGAAGGAATCGAATTTTAATGACATATTGGAGGTTTTTAAGCAAGTTACCATAAACCTTCCTTTATTAGATGCAATTAGGCAAATTCCTGCTTATGCTAAGTTCCTTAAGGATATGTGTACGCGAAAGCGAAAACTTAGCGTCCATAAGAAAGCCTTTTTAGCTAGTCACGTGAGTTCAATCATTCAGAATCCAAAGTACAAAGACTCAGGTTCCCCTACCATTGCTTGTACAATAGGTAAATTCCGGGTAGAAAAAGCTTTACTTGACTTAGGAGCCAGTGTGAACTTACTGTCGTACCATGTGTATTTACAGCTAGGACTTGGTGAAATGAAACCTACTCAGATGACACTGCAGTTAGCTGATAGGTCCGTTAAGATTCCTCGAGGTGTTATCGAGGATGTTCTCATTGAGGTCGACAAGTTTATTTATCCAGTGGATTTTGTTGTGCTAGATACCCAACCTGTCCCTGACCTAGAGAACCAGATACCTGTGATTTTAGGTCGCCCATTTTTAGCTACGTCTAATGCGATCATTAACTGTCAAAATGGTGTGATGAATTTCTCTTTTGGTAATATGACTATGGAGATGAACATTTTTAATGTCAGTAAGCTACCTTATGAGCTAGATTACACATGTGTTGAAGAGGTGAACATGATAGAAGCTTTAGTTCAGGAGTCATTACCAAACATTTTTTCTGAAGACCCATTGGGAAGTTGTCTATCCCATTTTGGTTTAGATTTTGACGACGATAGCACTATTGAAGAAGTAAATGCCCCATTAGATTCTACCCCTGTGTTAGACACTAATAGATGGAAAGATAGGTTCGAACAATTACCAGCTTCTGAGACTACCTTAATTCCTTCTATAGAAGAGCCTCCTAAGTTGGACCTTAAACCACTACCCGACACTCTAAAGTATGTGTTTTTAGGGCCATCTGAGACTTTACCTGTGATTGTAGCTTCCGATTTGGATAGTGATCAGGAAAGTAGGCTAGTGAATGTACTTCAAGATAATAAGGAAGCTTTAGGGTGGACTATAGCAGACATTAAGGGTATAAGTCCTACGGTGTGTATGCATCAGATTCATTTAGAGGAAGACTCCAAACCTTCTAGGGAGATGCAACGTCGACTGAACCCTAACATGAAAGAGGTAGTTCGAAAAGAGGTGCTTAAGTTGTTAGATGCGGGTATTATCTACCCAATTTAAGACAGTAAGTGGGTCAGCCCCGTTCAGGTTGTCCCCAAGAAATCAGGTATCACTGTAGTCCAGAATGATAATAACGAGTTAATCCCAACCCGGGTGACCACGGGATGGCGTGTCTGTATTGACTATAGGAAATTGAACAAGGTCACAAGGAAGGATCACTTTCCCCTTCCTTTCATCGACCAAATGCTAGAGCGATTAGCTGGGCATAGTCATTATTGCTTCTTAGATGGCTACTCCGGATATAATCAGATTGTTATTGCCCCAGAAGACCAAGAGAAAACCACCTTTACCTGTCCCTTTGGTACCTTTGCGTATAGACGCATGCCTTTCGGGCTATGTAATGCCCCTGCGACCTTTCAGCGTTGCATGATGAGCATATTTTCTGATATGGTAGAACGGTTTTTAGAGGTCTTTATGGATGATTTTTCAGTGTTTGGTTCATCTTTCGATGAGTGCTTGCATCATTTGACATTAGTGTTGACTAGGTGTAAGGAAAAGAATTTAGTGCTTAATTGGGAAAAATGCCATTTTATGGTTAAATCAGGAATTGTGTTAGGGCACATCGTATCATCTAAGGGTATACAGGTAGACAAATCCAAAGTTGACCTTATTAAGACTTTACAGGTCCCAAAAACCGTAAAAGATATTAGGTCATTCCTAGGGCATGCAGGATTTTATCGTCGATTCATTAAGGATTTTAGCTTGATTTCTGGACCTCTTTGCAATTTACTTGCAAAAGATGTTAAGTTTGTCTTTGATGATGCGTGTTTAGAAGCTTTTGAGAAGCTTAAGAGTTTACTCACTACCACCCCCATAGTCCAGGCACCTAACTGGAACCTACCCTTTGAGATTATGTGTGATGCTTCAGATTATGCTATAGGCATTGTGTTAGGACAGCGAGAAAACAAATTACTTCATGTGATTTACTATGCTAGCAAAACTCTGAGTGATGCCCAACTGAATTATACAACTACCGAGAAGGAACTGTTAGCCATCGTGTTTGCCTTGGATAAGTTTAGATCCTATCTACTAGGTTCTAAGGTCGTAATCTATACCGATCATGCTGCTTTGAAATACCTTTTGTCTAAGAAGGATACTAAACCTAGATTGATTAGATGGATCCTCTTGTTGCAAGAATTTTCTCTAGACATTAGAGACAAAAAGGGTGCAGAAAATATAGTAGCAGATCACTTGTCTAGGCTAGTTGTTGATCATTCTAATGATTCCCTTCCTATAAGGGATAGCTTTCCTGACGAACAATTGTTCTCTGTTTCCCAATCACCTTGGTATGCACATATAGTGAATTATCTTGTTACTGGTCGAATGCCTCAACATTGGGGTAAACAAGATCGTTCTAGATTTTTAGCCGAGGTTAAGCATTTCTTTTGGGACGATCCTTATCTGTTTAAGTATTGTCCAGACCAGATTATTAGGAGATGTATACCTGAGAGTGACCAGTCCAGTATTATCTCCTTTTGTCATGAACATGCATGTGGGGGTCATTTTAGTGCTAAAAAGACTGCTGCTAAGATATTGCAGTGTGGATTTTACTGGCCTTCGTTGTTTAAAGACTCTCATAGTCATTGTGTTTCTTATGAGCGTTGCCAGAGGTTAGGAACCATTTCCCGTAGAAATATGATGCCTTTGAACCCTATTTTAGTGATTGAGGTCTTTGATGTGTGGGGCATTGATTTTATGGGTCCATTTCCTAATTTTTTTGGTTATCTTTACATACTTGTCGATGTAGACTATGTGTCTAAGTGGGTTGAGGCAGTTCCGTGTAGAAATAATGACCACAAGGTCGTAGTCCAGTTTTTGAAAGAAAATATACTTACACATTTCGGTACGCCGCGAGCTATAATTAGTGATGGAGGTTCACACTTTTGTAATAGACCGTTTGCTCTTTTAATGAAACAATATGGTATTACCCATAAAGTAGCTACCCCATATCACCCACAGACTAGTGGTCAGGTAGAGGTTTCCAATAGGGAAATTAAGCGTATTCTAGAGAAAACAGTTAATCCTAATAGGAAAGACTGGTCGTCAAGGCTTACTGATGCCTTATGGGCTTATCGTACTGCGTTTAAGACACCCATTGGAATGTCACCCTATCGTTTAGTTTTTGGAAAGGCATGTCACCTACCTGTTGAGTTAGAGCATAGAGCCTACTGGGCTATTAAGCAGCTAAACTTTTCACTTGACAAGGCAGGAGCTCACAGAAAACTCCAGCTCAATGAGTTGGACGAGATTCGTAGAGATGCATACGATAGTGCTAAGGAGTATAAGAACAAAATGAAACTTGTGCATGATAAGAATATTTTACGAAAGTCATTTTCTCCAGGTCAAAAAGTTCTTCTGTATGACACTCGTTTGCATCTATTCCCCGGGAAGTTGCGCTCTCGGTGGACCGGTCCTTTTGTGGTCCGTACTGTTTTTACTCATGGCGCTATTGAAATTGAGACACCAGACGGTAGTAGTTCTTCAAAGGTTAACGGTCAGAGATTGAAGCCATTTTTAGAGCCTTTTCCTACAGGTGATGTTGAGGAGGTCCCTCTGGAGGACCCTGTTTACCTTGATTGACCATCGAGGCGATTTGTATGTTGTATACTATTTTTGTAGGTTTTTGATTCCACTTCACCCAGGTACTATCTTTCCGACTTCTCTCTTTACTGATTCCTCATGTTATTTATACTTTCGGTACTGTTCTTTAATTAGAAACATTGAGGAAAATGTTAGATTTAAGTTTGGGGGTGGGGTAGAAACTTTTTGTTACTTTTTGTTACAATAAATAAACTCCAGAGCCTAGAAATTTATGCCTATTAAGGATGGCACTAACCAATATAAGTGGATGGAAGCATTTTGGTTTAGGAGTTGAGGAACCAATCTGATTAGATGGAAACATCTATAAGAGTCTATTCATAAAAGCACGGAGCTCAGGTGTTAGAAATAACATGATAGTTTCGCCATATCTCGTTGAGTCCTTTTCATTTCTATTTTTATTTTATTTTCTTTTAAAAATATGTTTCTCTAAGTGATTAGGTGGGGCTCACGATTCAAGTTGTTACCAATGCTAGGGTGAAATAGAGTGATTGAGATACAAAAAAAAAAAAAACAGACCAATTAGACCAATCGGAATAAATATTAACACTTGGATAGCAATATGTGTGTGTTCTCCCTGTCTCCGTCGCCTAAACAAGCGTGGAACGCAGGATCCACGGGAATTACCATGTAATCTGTTGACAAGAAGCATGCGCTTGGATCCAAAAGATCTAATCATGTTGTTAAAAAAAAAAACATAAATAAATAAATGTGTGTTCAATAAATCGACCGCTGGTTCCCTTGTATATGCCAGACGAGTTGATCTAGAATTAGGATTATCGACCACTGGTTCCCTTATATATGCCAGTTGTGTTGATATTAGTCAGACCGGTATCTCAGTCCATTAGGATAGGTTCATCTTGGTGGAGGCCTTCAGACAGATATGAGAAAACACCGTTCACCTAGTCAACATCAAAACCAGCTATGTTTTTCTATATCCATCTCTTAAGCTTTCCATGTGATTTGTTGACTCCGGATATTGATGTCCATAGTGCAACTATCTTAGTAGAGCTCTGTCACTTATATATGAATTTTAGTATACTCGAGTGCAAACTTGTATACAGCAATTGGAATTTCGCATCAGGGTACTTCCTCCCGTAATCAATAAGTATGCCAACCAAGGAGGTTCTTTAGTGCATTCCAAGGTTCTGTGTAGATAGCTAGGGTCTGGAGTAAAGGTTTTGTGGGTACACCTCTGGTAAACCCTCCCGAGACTATAACTCGGCCACTAGGGCCACCTAGGGGTTTAAAAGCTTGTTGCACATGCTAAGTGCAACCGACGATGCCTGCGACAGTGAGTTAGGATTTTATTTTGTAGTTTTAATTTGCTAGGGACTAGCAAATAATAAGTTTGGGGGTATTTGATAGACGCATTTATGTGTCTATTTTCATCTCTTTTATGTATAGTGTTAGTACCCATTTTTGTACTAATTTTGGTATTTTAATCCCTTGTAGGTGTTTTTGGAAAAATAGGCTTTTGCGAAAAAAAATTGGCTCGAAAAGTTGTTAAAGGCTCCTGGGAGGACATTTGCTATTCGGACTCTCACTTTGGATAAGGGGTAACCCATTTCCAGGCAGCTGCTAAGCACAGACCGGGATTGGATAAGGGGAGGTCATCCCCTTCGTTTGAAATTTTGTTTTGGCGGGAAAACGAAAAGTCACCTGCGTAACTTCCTGGCAAGTTTTGGATCGATTTTTGGAAGTGTTTTATCGAGATTCAATCGCCAAAATAAGTTGGGATGGACTTGAATGGAGTAAACAAGGTTGGTACATCTGTTTATATCGGTTAGAATGGGCTGAATGATCGGGTTTTGATAAAACAGGAAAAATAAAAATAAAAATGGAAACAGACAAAAGTTTCGAATTATATTTAGAAGTTACATGCTATATTTTGCAAGGATTCGTTTGTAGAAGCATAAGAGGATAGTTTGGATAATTCAGGAAGGAGATGAAGTGATTAAACAGGTTAGAATATCCAAAACTTGGCCGAGAAAAAAAAAAATGGGAAGAAAAAGAGATTTTGATCGAGTTTAAACCGAGTTGTGAAGTATATATAAGCTCTAGAGAGGCTAAGGAAGAGTTACGAACACTTTGGAGAAGTTTAGAGCCTTATAGAAGCGAAAAAAATCAACTGGAGTCGAGTACAGAAACTTTTCTGCTGCTGCGAAGAAGAAGAACACGAAGAACATAAGACCCTCAGAGTCAGTTGCAGAGGCATACTTATATTCAGTGACAACGAGGTACGGTCGCATCTTCCTGCAGTCACCGAAGCCTTTCAGCAACAATTCCGACTTCTGTTTTAGACCTTCAGCAACTGCAGAATCCGCTGTTTTAACACTTTTCTCCCTTTTAATAAACTTTTGAGCCATAAACATGTATTTTGAGATTATGATTAATATGAGGAGCTAAACCCCATTGTTGAGGCGATAGAGGAAGCTATTTTTCCAACAAAAAGTGGTATATTCTATTTTATTTATTTTATTTCAATTATTTTTATGATTATTTGCCTTGATTTATAATTGTTTGAATGATTTTTGTTAAGCAATTGTTATTTCTTTTGATAGAGCATGCTTAGCCATAGGTTCTTGATGCTTTATACTTTGGATTTACACTTGTTATTTTGAAAATCTACATGTTGCAATAGCTTAGAATCAAATTAAATGCAAAAATTGAATAAATATAAATACTAGATAAAATCACTTTGAACTTGGAAAATAGTGGAATCTTAGCCTCAGTGTTCTTTAATATTGATATCAACTTTGTCAGTGTTTGCTATAATTTTTAGTGATTTTTTATATTTAGTTTTGAATTTAAGTCTAAAGTTATCCTTCACAAGTTCGAGAATCGAATCCTATTACCACCACTTTCACTACAACTAAAATTCACATCAGCATGCCGGGCTATTTTGATACCTTGAATCAATTTGTGGTGTTCTGCATATGCTAGGGCTCTGGTGAACACTTCCATGGTCAGGAGAAAAAGGTAAGGGGATAGAGGGTCCCCTTGCCTTAGTCCTCTTGTTGGCTTGAAGGAAGAGCATGGGGCACCATTCAGTTGAATTTGTATTTCTGTTGTGCTTATACATTGATACACTAAAGAACACCAATCATCATCAAATCCCATCTGGCGCATTATTTTTATCAGGAAAAACCAATCCACTCATTCAAATGCCTTCGACAGATCCAATTTTAAAGCCATATAACCTTTTTTGCCTTTCTTCCTCTTCATACAATGAATAAGTTCTTAAGCCAAAGTTACATTATCTGAAATCTGCCTTCTTGAAACATAAGCTGATTGCATCGGAGATATGATCTTGTTAAGGAAATTTTCATTCTAGATGCTAAGATTTTTGAGATGAGTTTGTAAGTAGTGTTGCACACTGTTATAGGCCTATAATTTGCTGGTTGTTGAGGTAGTTTCACTTTAGGGATTAAATAAAGATTAGTTTTGTTGATGCCTCTTGATATGTTCTTCGTAATGAAGAATCTCTGAATCATGTTGGTGACGTCTTCCTTAACAACATCCCACTGAGTTTGAAAAAAACCAGGTGGATAGCCATCAGATCCTGGTGCCTTCCATGGCTTCATAGTTTTTAGGACCTTATGTATCTCCTCCATGTCTGGGACTCTTGTCAGAAAAGCATTATCGTCAGAAGTAATGACTGTTGGTACTAACTTTATAAGATCTTCATTTACTTGAGGATTGGTAGTGGTACTCACATCCATAAAATGTTTGTTAAAAAGTGTTTTCATTTCATTTCTGTCAGAGCACCAATAACCTTGAATGTCTTTTAATGATTCAATTTTGTTTCTTGATCGTCTGTGATTTTCCATCATGTGGAAGTGTTTTGTATTGCTGTCCACCTCCAAAAGATAGTTCTCCCCAGATTTCTGCTTCCAGAATTGTCCCTCCCTATGCTTCCATTCTTCAATTTGTTGTTCCACTTTTATCACTTCTTCCGTATTACTGCCATCTATACTTGTCCCTTGAAGCCTTGCCAGTTCTTGATGCAGAGTATTTATATTATCTTGTATGTTCCCAAAAAACATTTTATTCCTTGTCTGTCCTTGCTTGACACAATTTGATGTTAATAATATGTGATGAAGAACCTCTAATACTGTTGTCCCAGGCCTTTAAAATCACTTCCTTACAAGTCTTATCCCTTAACCAAACTTCACAGAATTTCTAGCATTTACTTCTGGTCGCTTTATCAGAGTTGAGGTTGAGAAGTAAAGGGCAGTGATCGGATCCGAGTTGAGGCAGATGAAGAATGTGTGAATTTGGGAATTGCAGTAACCAATCTGAACTAAAGAGAGCCCTATCAATTCTGGATTTAACTTTACCGGTGCCATGCTTGTTACTTGTCCAAGTAAAAGCATTGTCATGGAAACCCAAGTCACTAAGACCTGCATTCTCAATCAGTTGAACTACATTCGAAGAAGTAGATGAACTAGCATTATTCTTGTTTCTATCTTCTAAATTTAAAGTGATATTTAGGTCTCCTAAAACTACCCAAGGGATATTAGGATTTTCACTACCTAATTCACTTATGAATTTCCATTGGGCTTGCCTGAGATTATGGTATGGGGTTCCATACATACAGGTGAGAAGCCATTCTGGCTTAGCAGGATCACTAACAATTAGGCAATGTATCATATTGCTATCATAAGAAGGTATTTCCAGCTGAAATCCATCTTTCCAAAGAAGAGCTAAACCTCCAGCTCTTCCCACAGAAGGGATGTAGAAGCTATTAGGGAAATTCAGAGGTTTAACAAAGTTCAAAATTGGATCTGAATCTATCTTAGTTTCTGATAAAAAAAATGATATCAGGATTGTGAAATGAAGACAAATCTTTAAGATGGTTCCTAGTTGTTCTATTGGCAAAGCCATTGCAATTCCATGCTATTACCTTCATATTAACCCTAGAATTTAACTTACTGGTACCGATCAGAAAACAATAGTATAAAGCTTTTAAATCTAAAACAAAACAGGAGTTAGGATATGAAAAAATTGACCCACGGTAAAGAGAGATTGATTGAGGAAAAACCTGATCTTGATTGATAATTCCTTCATCAGATGGATCACGGTTGGTGTTTTGCTCAGCAGCATTGTTGTAAACATCAGCACCGGAGAGAGTTTCATCCTTCATCACTTGTTCAATAAGATTGAGAGACAACTGATCAGAGATTACCCTTTCTTTATCAACAACAACAATTCTTCATTAATAATTGCAGAGTCATTAACAGGATTCGAGATGAAAATTGGATTTGGAAATGAATTGAAAATGATTTGGGGATTTTCAGAATTCTCAGTTCCGGGGATATTAAATCTTTTGTTTTTTTGTGGCCCATCAGTTCTGACCCGTCTCTTATTGGATTTTTTCGGACCTGAAACCGAGCCCACTTCAAAAGTGCCAGTTGAATTCAAATTGCCGCTTGAAAAAACACTTGTGCTTTTGACGAGGTGTCAACTCGCAAATAATATTCTCTACTTCTCTTTACACTAGCAAGTAATATAATGAAAGCAGGATCGTCCCAAGGGAGGTGTATTAAGCAATAGTTGTTATGAAATTACTCTTAGCAAAGATGATTATGTTGTAAAATTCTGAAAATTATAAGAATGTATTCAAATATGAGATGGAATTGATTAAGGATTCATTCTCGATCACGGAATATAAACCTGATTGATGTATAGCCAAGTTCTTCGCATTATCTCGTTACTAACAACCCTAGGATAATTAGTACGCTCAACTACCCCGTTATTATCTCCTAAGCTCACCGAACACGGAAGCGCTCGACTACCGGATTCTACTTATTCAAGTTACCTAGAGGTACGCTTACTAGGTATGATTCAAACAAGTGCTCTAAGTTTTGTGAGATAAGATTATTCCTAGCGTTTATAGTTTCTAGACAATTACGGGTCGAAGAAATTCTAAACTAGCAGAGGTATGAATTAATCATTCAATTTCGAACTTAAACAATTAACACATAACTCATAAACATTATTAGCATAGTAGAAATCAAACAATAACGAAACTTGCGAGAAAACGAACTATTGCATATCAATCATAAATTCATATTTCGAGCATTGAAATCACCCTCAATCAAAGATTGTTTTAGCTACTCATAGTTTTGGAGTTCATTATCAATAATAATTGAAATAAAGAAGATGAAAAATAAATACGAAAGCAAACCCTAGTTGCGGCTATCTCCCAAAAGCTCCAAGTAAAATACGTGATATTCAAAGTTGTAGAATTCCTCCCTTTTATGTCTCTTCTTAGGTCAAGTCTTCAAAGGTCCAACAAATAGAAATCCACCAAGCCCATGGGTGAGAAGAACCCACGCAGAAACTCTGCCCAAAAAAATTAACGCCGGAAAACTGGTTCCATCGGCGGAAATTGGCCGGAAAAGGACCTCAGCTAACCGGGAAAGTCAAAGGTCACCGGTCAGTCAACCGAGTCAGAGACTGAGTCAACTCGGTCAAAGTCACGAGTCAGAACTTAGTCAAGATCAGAGTCAGCTAACTGACTCGGCTGATTGGATTGAATAAGGTCCAGGCCAAAGCTGTTGAAAATCTTGCACAGGGCCGGAGTTTGTGGTGCGCCATGATGACCCCTCTTCATTCCTCCCATTCCAGATAACCAATTCAACTGCAACTCACAACTTCTGTAGCTTCTTGAACTCCAGCAGACTTCCAAACTCAACAACACAAACAAGCCACCTGAACCAGCAACAATCCAGCAAAACAATCTCTTCACCAGTACCTCATAGTTCACGCCATAACTAGCTAAACACAGCAATCATCTTTAGCTTCAGTACAACTGCAACTGCCTCCTTCAGCTCATACCAAGAACTGTTCAATCCCATTCACCTGCAATGCCCATGTCACTGTACCACCTCAGACAGCATCGCTACCAGTCTGTAGCTTCATTTATCTCACTTGAACTGTAGCTGCAACCCTTGACTGCGAATAGACCCACCAACCATGACAACCAGCATCTTTACCTGATCTTCCACATAAAAGCTTAACCAAGCTACACCAAATCTGAACCCAATATCAGGCCAAACACTCGAGCTAAGACCGACCATTTCTCATGGCTTCATACTACCTGTTTCTTGTTGATTCCTTGCCATAAATCTCCAGCCAAACCTTGCACAGAACAGCCCACATAAGTTACAGCATATCAGCTCCTAAATTGAGTTAAAATTCTTCAACCACGATCACGATTCTGTGGTGCAGTCGTAAAGGAACTACGGCGGTAGAACCCAGCTTCTTTCCCTGTAAAACAATCCACCAGTCACTACCATTCAGCTTTAGTGGTAGCAGCAACATCATCAGCTTCCCAGTTTCTCAATTGCATTCATTTCAGCTCAGCTGCACCAGTACAACCTGCAATTGCCTGTACCTGCCTTAACATTCATCTACTCAATTTCACCATCTTCAGTTGCACCAGCTCTCAACTGCACTTCTCAGCCCAACCTTTACTGCCATCTGCTACAACTTCAATCCAGCAAACCCATTTCAACTCCATCATCATCTGTACTTTCTGTAGCTTCAATCATCCGAACCACAGCTTCATGTCACTATCTGCAATTTCAGCTTCGCTGTATCAATCGAATTCTCCATCTCTTCTCACAGAATAAACCCATTTCCTTGGTTGAACAGCAAATCCATAACAAATCGAACCTTAACTTCCTTCTTCTTTCTATATCCATACTTCAATCATCAACCACAGTAACCCCCAAACAAACTCACTTCAGAAACACCACAGATCCCAAATCTCCATCTCAATCAAACCCTAGATTTCAATTTCTTCTCGATTCATCAGCTTCATCACAGTCTAACTTCTCCCATGAGTTTCAACATCTCAGATCTATCATCAGCAGAAAATCCACATTGGAACTGAGTTTCACCCATCTATTCATTACAATCCGAGAAGTAGACTCAAATTTAGACAAGCACAAACACCCATCTACGGAAGCATCAATCATCAGCATAATCTCAGACAACTTCCTCGATCTCTTTTCTCTGAATAATGGTGCCGCCGTGCCCTCTCGGTTTCAGGTGGAGTTAGTGAAGAATAGGAGAATTGATTTCTCTCTGAATTTTAGGGTGGGTGTAGGAATAAGGCTAGTCGATACAGCCACCTGGTGAGGTAGATAATGGGTACCCAGAAGGGTAAAATACGGTTTAGTCCAAAAACGTGTTAAGAAGTACAATTTAGTCCATGTCAAGTTAACTAGGTACAGAATAGTCCAAAAGTTATTTAAAATATGGAAAATCCATAAATAATCTTCATGATTTACAATTTAGTCCAAATATTTACAGTTTAGTCCAAAGTGACTCACGATGTCAGCAACTTTAAATAATATAAAAATAATTAAAAACCAATTTATCTTTTGAACCGCTCATCCAAAATTCACAAACTTTATATATTCGGAAAGCTCTTTTCGAGATCTACAAAAAGAGTGCCCATAAGACTATATAATTTTCATTTTTAAAAAATCTTAGTTTACACTGTTGTACAAACATTACACATCTACAAAAATCAAAAAAATCCAAAGACAAGACAAGATGCACCAGTTTGAACACCATATACAACTTGAATCGTCCGCATAAGCACCACTGCTAACAAGCATGCAATTAAAACCCAACACATAGCAAGCATGCTATTAAAATCAAAAAATCCAGAAAATCATACGTCTACAAAACCTGTCCATTGTTTTTCTCCACCTTTTTAAGCTCCATCGAAAAGTACCTAAACACAACAAGCATGCATTAAAATCATCTCATGATATTGTAAAACAACAACTTACGTTTCATCAAGAATTAGTTTTTTTATACTTGCAAAAATCTCAAGCTATCTTTGAAAACCGAATCCAAGAAAGTTTTATCAAATTTATTTAAAAGAAAAACACAAATCTAACAACTAACATCTTAATTTGATCAATCGATATGAAATGAAGACGTTAAACGTTGTTGATTTATACCTCAACAGCCAATAAATCCATGAGACAAACAATAGTGTATAACTATGTACACACCTACAAAAATTCTGAAAACCTAACATCCATACCCACAAAACAGACAATCTACTCATGAGACGAGACAATGGCTTACAACTATGTATAAGTATATAACAAAAACCTAGCAAATCCAACATCTATACCAATAAATATGCCATATATCAATAAGACAGGAAAATGGTGTCCAATTATGCACATATCTACAAAATCAAGAAAATCAACCCACAAAACATGCCATATATTCATGAGACAGAACAAGGTGCACCAGTTGATAGGATTCTGGAAGAACCCTATATGTGATAACCGCAATCGCACTGTGTCTAACTAGTAGACAGCAGCAAGTACGGGTCGAACCCACAGGGAGCGGTGGAAATACTATAACCAATATCTAAAATAAACTAACCAGAAATTATGTTTTTGGATTTTTAGAAAAGAATAAAAAAAATGAAGAAAATGAACCAAACTAATAGAATGAATTCAAAGGAAATATCGGTAACCAGGGATGTGAAGTGTTAAGGATCCAGGAATCTGTTGTAGGAAAATTAATCGCGTTCAATCACAAAGGGTCTCAAATATACTCATGTAGAGCGGCAAACCTAACTACTCATACATGGAAGATATTGCATTTACGAATTGTCGACGAGAATCATCAAAAATGAATTATTTGTTCTCACCTAAAAGTAGAATTTCTAAGCACTAATCATACATGGCATGAAGAGTCAAGGAATATTCATAAATCAATTATTACTTAGGTTCAATGAGTTTTTCTACTAATCCAACAATGAACTATACATGGCATAGCACATGAAAAATCTAGCTATAAAATAAACATTGATAGAGATACAAAATTATTAAAATTAAGCTTAATTGGTAGAAAACCCTTTGTTCATGAAAACAAATAAATCCTACAAATTCATCCTTTCACCCTAACATGGAATTAGCTAGCCATGATTTTCTGAAAAATCATAAACAAATATGAATTAACCCTAGCTAATTGAAATCAAATGGGAGAAATGAAACTCCAAACCCTAATCTTCGTTTGCTGCTGTAGAACTCCAAAACTCGCCTCCTCTCTTCTCCGGCTTTTGGCTCTGTCGCCGTAGCTCTCCTCCACATTTCTGTTTTTCTCCCTTCAGTTATATCCGTGTTGCTGCGAAGGAATTTCATTAAGACCTAGCAAATAATTGCCAGGCCCAATCCATTACCTGACGTCCAACTTCGGACCCAAACTAGTTTTTATACCAAAGTCCGGCTACTGCCTGTTTGTTCGTCCAACTTCAGCTTCTTCCCAGACTCACCTTCTCGGCTTCTAATTTCCATCTCTACTTAGCTCCAAACAGCATCACTTCTAACATTCAGTCTAAGCCACCAGCTGTGATTATCTATACCCTTCGATAAACCAAACCCTCGAAATCTGTACCAACAACCACCAACGTGCTTTGCAAGTCCGCCCAAACGATCCTATGCTGCCACCATAACCAAAACTAGTTGAAGAATAAACCATCTCCTTCCTTGCCCAGTTTACTCGATAGAATCCAGCCACGAGTTAATGGCAACACTGCCCTCTCTTCACTGCTTCAATCAAACACGACACAAGCTCATAATCTTCTCTATTCATCTACTCTGAGTTCCCAGTGCAGTTGCTCTGCCAACTGTCTTCATCCATCATCACCGATTATCACCACCATTAATCACCAACAATGGCAACAACTCCATTTCTTCGTCTTCTTAATCTCTGTCCGCCTACCTAGCCGTCACCTTCACTGACGCCAAGTTGCTGCACTGTGAACTTCTCCAGCAACCTCCAACAGCATACAACATCACCATCTTTACTTCACTGATCTTCTTTAACCGAACCCTCAATGGTTGCGACAGTTTAACCAACTCTTCATACTTCGAACTACTTAGGTCGTTGCTGCTTGGGAGAAGGCTGGATTTAGACATCGTCGGCTCCTTTTCGTTGTATCATTGTCCATCCTCCACCACGGCAACAAACCCGGCTCCTTTACAGATCACCCACAACGCCAGTCGCAGCAATCTCAACCACTAACTTCACTGACTGTAATTCCATTCTCCATCTTCGCTGTTGCTGCTAACCAATTTGTTCTCATGCCTTCTACTCCGGTTACAGCACCTTACTGCACCACGTTAATCGATAATAAAGTCTATAGACTGGTTAAGCTCCATCCGTTTCTAGTGCCGCAAGTGGTCAGGTAATCCAAGTGCATAACAAGCTAACTGGGAAGCCACAATTCTCAGCTATCTCTTTTGATGGCATGAGTAACATTTTAGTTGTTTTCGTGGCAAACGTCATTTGAGCTCTTATTTAAGCCGTTTATTCTCCGGATGATTGAATTCACTTGTACTTTCTACAAAAGCACTAAAATAATATTATTAGTCAAAATATCGAGTCCTAACTAATATAAATATGGGTATAAAATGTAGCACTTACGTGCTTATCACCAATGTGTACACCCTAGTTTTTAACGCAAGCTTACGGATTTATTTATCCACATGTGTACTAGTTTATACACTCTAGTTATTTATGCAAGTATAAGCTTACAGGGTCATTATTTTCACAAGTGTACTAGTTAGTACGTCCTATTTATTTATACACAAGTATAAGCTTACGGAGTCATTCTTTTTCACAAGTGTACTAGTTTGTACACCCTAGCTGTTTGTGCAAGCATAAGCTTAAGGAGTCATTACTTTCGCATGTGTACTAGTTTGTACACTCTAGTCTTGTATAAATAAGCTTATGGAGTCATAATTTTCACATGTGTGCTAGTTTGTACACCCTAGTTATTTATGCAAGTGAACTAGTTGGATGAAGATATAGTTTTATTGCAATGTCAAATACAGTTTTCACATTCTGCATTTCAAGACCAAAATCAAATTACATTGACGCCCCAACGAAACTGATGTAACATTCATTCTTTTGTTGATCACACAAATCATATACAGAAATTACTTGAATTTTTCAGGCCACAATAAACGATAGAGAAAAGGTAGTATATTTATAAGCTACTTGTTGGTTCTTAGAACTATATTCTACATATGCTAGTGCACTAATCTGTTTCTTCAGTTCCTCACCCTAAAATTATTTTTATGTACCAATCAGTTAACATTGAATTTCCGATGCATTCTTAACTAACTCGGAAATGAGCGGAAGGATGATAACTCTACATCTAGAATGTTATACAGAGATACTATTGCAGAAAACGACGGCTGGAACTATTCATATTTCATTTTATTTTTTACGAGCCTCATTCGATATTAGGTAGATACCCTAGTTATTTATGCAAGTGTACTAGGTAGATACCCTTGAGGCTGTTCATTTTCTCATTATGTCAATGATACACTAGTACCATGTGCAACTTCTTCCAATTCAAATGTGTTTAAATCTAACCAGGGAGTATATAGACAACAAAGACAAACGTGATACCGTGTAATCTGCGCTACTAAGTTATAACTTCGCATAGATGAAGATGCCTCTTCGTTAGGATCTAGATTTTGCACATAATACTGCAACATTTCTTTCCTACTAATAATTTTTGTAATAGCTGGTACTTCTGATTTCATTAATTTGATTACACACGGTTTCAATTATTTATTACTGTGGATAAATAACAAAATATTTGCATACAGGGAAAAAAAACTAACCTTTCTTGAATAGAGGTGTCCCAAATCTGAGCTTTGGTGACTTTAACTTCAACTTCCAAACTCCTAGTAGCCAACGCAGCAACAATAGCAGACTTGGTTTCGAGACTGAACTCATTCCTAGTCCCATCGAAAGAGTAGATTCGAATTACCAAACCTGAAACACAAATAGCCATTCAGATTAAGTTAATATTATCTTCCTTACTGTACAGCTCCCTGAAAAATATATCATACCAAATTTTAGAACCTGAAAACAACAACTTTGTAACAATCCACAGGTGTACAATTATGTGCACATTAACCCGATCAACAGGTGTACAACTATTTGCACATTAACGATCAACATGTGTACAAGGTGTACAAGTATGTACACATTAAGAGTCAACATGTGTACAATTATGTACACATTACCAATTCAATATCAAAACAGCTGAAAATCATATTCTACTCAAAGCTATAAAGCTAATAATACCATATGCTAAATTCCTGTATAGTGAGTTTAAAGACCTCGACTAAGAGTACTATTAGACAGTAGACGGTAGTTATAGGTTGGTTATGCAACTTAAACTAGAACTTCCACTCCTTGGTCAATTTTAATAACTAATTGAACCTTTATAAAATACTCAAAAATCTATGGCATGAACAAAAAGATAAGAACTCATTCAAATCTTGGAGGAGACCGATGTATGGTTGGTTAAAATTCAACAACATATCAATATAAACATGTAAAATGTCATATATCTGCACATAAATGAATAACTGTTTAATAAGGATGTTTTTACCTAATTTCCCCATAAGTCACAACCCTAGGCATATTCACAAGGATTTGATTGTACTCTGACCTCGATGTCTGCATTCCGATTAATACAACAACATACATAAGAAACTGAATGATTTACATACCTATGATGTGTGAATGCATATTCAGGAATGTAATGGTAGTAAACTTCCGTATTACATTATTGGGTTATATAACTAACAAATGACGCTTCAAAAGAATGCATCATGAGATGTACAACTATTTGCGCACTGAAAATTAACATGTGTACAATTATGTACAGATTAAGAATATAGGTGTACAACTATGTACACACGAAAAATAAACATGTGTACAATTATGTAAACATTAAAAATCAAGACAAAAATTCAGGAGTTTCTTCATGAAAATCCATTTAAATAGGATTTGGAAGCCAGATAAAATTCTCCCACGTGCACAAATCTGGCTTCATGACTCTATTGTGTCAACTACGAAATTGACTTATTTCTAGAATCATTCTTAAGGACTATATAGGGGCTCATTATGGGTAAAATGTTATTTGACTACGGCAGTATGACGCCAATAATACATAATGAAAAAACAGTACATAGTAACATGCGTGATGCGATGAACATAACAAAGATAATAAGAATGTAGACAGTTGAATTAACCTGACAGTACACCTATCACATTGCAAATTGTGCTAAAAAATAAATAAATGAAAATCAAGATAGAGATTGAAAAAGACTGAAAGAATGCATTTTAATTGTGGTAGGGAAATGAAAGTATCAAGTTGTGTACATAATCTGTACTGTTAGTACGTGACTACTAGATCTATCTAGCTATACTAGTTGGCAAGTATTCTAGATCTATCTAGTATCAGGTGTACAATTATGTACACATTAAGAATCAACTTGTGTACAAATATGTACACATGTTATACACATGTATAACCAAAAGAGATATACCCAAATGATCCTATCTTTTCATGTCTCCCTCAACAATCAATCAACGAAACCAACCGGAATATAATATCATGAATGAACTCAGCATGAATGAACTCAACTATAGAATACTAATAACACAAACTACTCCCTGGATCACTGAATGTTACTTCATTTACAGGCTGCCACCTACTTCTAACACGTATGATAAATAGCAGCGGCATAAAATGAACACCATGGAGGAATGGTTACAAGGATGCCTAAAATAATGTACCTCTTTGGCAGTTAAAACTTAAAATACCAATAATGAAGTTGGTATAATATTTCCATTGCAGCAAAATTAATGGCACATTGCATGATACGAAACTGAAATGGACATTATACATAAAAAAGATTACCCCACGTCTCAAAACAATGGCTAAAAATTGGTCAAATCTTTGTTGTATGATGACAAACTCATTGTTATCAACACAAAAATATAAAGAGGTATAAACATCATCAAATTACTCATAATGAGCTATTTTTCAAGTAAGTGCGGGGCGCATACCCGACGTCTGAAATGTTAAGGTGGGTCACCGTTCCTTCTGTTCTCTCTAGAACGAAACCTCACAATATGAAAATGATTTGCACATGAGACACCGTAAAACAACTTGGCATACAATTAGGTAAAGTGTATCCTACACACAAAACGCCCAAAATCGGATTACAAAACTATTAACTACAGTCAATCTTAAATAATAATGTAAAAAAACAGTATTGATTTACCATCATAGACACGAGCTTCTTGAACATCTCTAACCGCAGCTTCCTAACTAAGTCATTAATCACCCAATTCTGTATCACCTAAACAATCATTAATCACCCAATTTTGTATCCCATAAACAATCAAAGATAAATCTGACACAGTCCTACAAAGCCGTCAGACAAATGATTCCTGACTAAAAGAGTCAAGTAACAATGTCACGCCTACAGATAATCCCCTTTAAGAAGATGGAGAACAAACTACACAGAGATATTGCCAACTAACTTCTCCATAACAGGATACAAAACAACCCATACATCAAATCCATATCGACCATTTTCATTAAAAATCTACAGGTGTACAATTATGTACACATTAACGATCAACAGGTGTAGACTTATGTGCACATTTATGACAGGTGTACAACTTTGTGCACATTGAAAATCACCAGGTGTACAATTATGTACACCTGGAAAATCCAAACTATTAAAATTATGAAATACCATTAACAAAGAAATCAAATGAAGTAATTTACTAGGATATCTTACTTTTCATTCACATCCTCCGTGACAGACAATTAGAGGTAGTAGTATTGTGAAATCAATTCCTGATATAAAATTCATTCTGAGGTAGTAGTTGGAGAAGATGATTGACCTCTTTCTATAACCATTCTGGATTCCCGTAGCATATCTACTAAAAACAGCCCATATATTAATCACAAAGCATTTTAGCGTACAAACATGTACACATCTACAAAAAGATAATAAAACCGAGCATTGATTCATACAAAGATAGGCAAGTCTTTCTCACCCTTCTTTATAATGACCAAGCTAAACACTGAGAGGACTTGGCTTACAGTACAACCACGCACTAACTTCCTTTGTCTCACCATTACATCTTCCGTATCCGTGAAGCAATGAGTGCCTGAAAAAATTGAACAAAAGACAAACCAACATATATTCAAAAATTCTAACCTACCTCTTATCCAATTTCACATAGAAAGAGATTTCTTTACCATGTTTTACAAATAAGTGTCTAGAATCAAAAATATTTGCAGATAGCTTAGCTAAGCCTGTTCTAAAGTTAGTAAACCTTATTATCAACTATTAGAATATGGATACTTTACAAAAGAAAATATGGATAGACAAAATCCACTGACCTTTAAGTTGCACTTCAAGTTTCTAGTATTTATCCCAAAAGAAAAAAACACGATCCTAAAAAACAAATGAGTCATAAATTAAGCAACCAATCACCTCTATACAACAAGACACGAACGCGCCCAGGAGTAAGACTAGTCTGAATTGTACTTTCAATTAACGTTTTCAGTTCATTTTTACTAATATCCAGTGCAATTCAACTGTATTTTAAATTAAAAATCTTAATTCAATCTAAGCATTGCGCGATACTCTCAAAACCATGGTTCTCAAGGACCTAAACCTAGGGATTAACCTCAGAAGCATTTGACCATAGATTACACATGATGTCATATGTAACAAAGTTACGAAAAATAATAAATAACAAAATGATGCAAAACGTATATATACCTCCAACTCCACTAGCGGCATTTATGACCAATAAAACCACCAATATATGAAAATGAACACTAATCAAAGTATATTCTTCGCTACCAGACCACCATCAACTAATTTCTTTCATTTCTTTCACCATTTATTCATCTCTTACTAAACAATTCCAAACTCAACTTTATATGGACAATTTAAAAATCAGTTTGAGAATCAGATGATGAATTATTGACAACTTCGTACATGCCCATAAATAAATTGCATCACCAGCTGCTAATCTTTCCACGTTAAAATAGAAATGTGGCAGTGTTTTCCTATTTCTACCAGATACTGATAATTATACACACCGCCTCCGGTCCAGCATTACTGATTCCTAGTATTTCTCCTTCCTCTACACCTGTTTGGTCTATATAATGTATGGGCAATTAACTTATCGACACGGCCGGCGTGTTGTGTATCTGATCCTAGACTTTTGCACTACTTAGGATAATAAAGTTTCTATTCGAAAAGTCTTACTGACTCCTACATATGGTACTGTGCAATGTGTGCAAAATTCATTCAAGAGCCCACTACATTTCTTGTTAACATAATTGCTTCTCTATGCCCTATTTACATACAAGAACTACAAAAGATTCTAACGATATCATTGCTTATTTAATTAAAAGTGAATTAGAAGAGTGCCTAAGAAAGAATCTAGGTAGCTAATAAAAGACATCAAGCACAAATGACATAAACATTAAGAGATTGAAGAAGGTAATTAAAAGTGAATTAGAAGATTACCTAAACTCTGAAGCTTCCACAAAATGAAGAATCAATCACCAATTTGCATATCTAATTCTCTATAATCATCAATAGTTTTACTTTCAGCAGCAGCAGCATAATTAAAATTGAACTCCCAATTACAGATTTTGTTACAAATGCCCAAATCAAAACATTAATAATCCCTTGAGATGAAAACCCCAATTCCAGATTTCAACAAAACCTCAAATCTGTTTAAAATTGAACTCCCACTTACAGCCGCCTCTGGTCCTCATTCAAATCTGTATATATGCATGAATTGAAAACGATCAACAAACAAAACCAACCAATTCTCGACAAAAATTCAATAAACCTAAACATGTTTCTAGAAAATGGAAATTGATTATATACAGTTGATATTTACCCAGTAATTCTATAAATTGCCTTATCCGTTGTACGAATCTTCATCGATTGTAAATTAGGACATGAAAATGCTATGCAAGCAAAGATAGTTGAATAACATCACTGCAACATAAAACAAAACCCTCGATTAAAGAGAAATTGTATACAAGAACCATTTATGATTGCTTTTCAATTTATTTACCTAAACACAAAAATAAAAGTTGAACTTCAATCAGTGATTACACTTTAGTTAAGAAATACTAAAATTTAAGTAAGGTTTAATCGTACCTAAGAGAAAGGGATTTCGGTATTGGAAAGATCAGAAGTGTTTCGAGTTCATAAATGAAAATGAAAAATGAATCCCAGCAGAGAGACTCGTCGAGAGACTTAGGGTTTGCAGCTGAGAAGAAATATTCAAAACGTTTAATCCAACAAATCTCTTCCAAAATCTATCTCGTTCTCTATCGCTCTCGCTCTGTCTCTCTGAATCTCTCCTGAAATCTGAGATGTAATCACTTCGAAACGTTTATAACTCCAAGGGTAATTTTGGTAATGGGAAAATTGGGGAAATTATGAACCGGTGATAGTTTAGATTCACTCGTTTAAAATCTGGACTAAACTGTCAGGGGCTGGTGAATTTTGGACTAGAGAGTATTAGGCTCGAAGGGACAGGACTAGAGCGTCCAAAGCCCAAGAAAAAAGGGATTAAACGTTAATTTCTACTACCCAGAATGATTCCAAGCACCCATAAATAGCCTTTTGTTGACTTGGCTCGACTCCCATGTCACTCGCCTGCGAAATGATGATTCTGCCCTTTATGCTCCCAATTGAACGCTTTCTTTTCTTCTTTCGAGTTCTTCCACCAATAGCATCCGTCTCTTACTTCTTAGATTCACTTCTTTTCTTCAATGTCTCTTCATCACTAAAGCTGCCATGCTTTTCAGACAGAAATTGCATCACTAAAGCTGACATGCTTTTCAAACAGAGATGAAGAAATAAAAGAAAATAATGAGAAATAATCCGCCTCCAACAGCAGTTGCACATAAGATGAGACTTTTGCATTGTTTCTTCTTCTTTTGTTCCAAATGACTCCAAAGTACCTAAACACTCAAAAGCAAACATAAGATACATAATTTACAAGAAAACTTAGCAAAGAAAGCATAAACAATAGATAAATATTAAGGTGTTTTAGACACTTATCAGCTTTCCATAATATTATAGAGCAGCAATATGGTTCAAGTTAAGATGAGCTCCTTTTATGAAAACCTTATTTTTAAGAGCGCTGATGTAGTCTTTAATTTGGTTTTCCGGTGGAATAAGCCCAAATTGATCCATGAGAAGCTGTTCTTCTATATACTTGCAAAATTCTTGTTTATGATCCAAGACAAAACATTTCTTACATATGTGCTTGGGTTGATTCTCATAAAAGAATTCAATCCAAATCTCTTCACCAGCTCTAGTTGTTTGCCAAAATCCTCTTACAAGTGGAGATGAGATATCAACTGCCATTATCACTTTCACTAGTTTGCCTTTAGCAGGATTGGCATTCTCCGGTTCCATTTTAATATAATCTCCTTGACTATATCCGGATGTAGAAATGTGACATCGAGATTATATAAACGAAACCAGAATTTTTGATGCTTGATCGGAGGACCTTTCGGCAACATCGAATTAAACTTTTCCAAGTAAAAAAGATATCCATCCACACACCACGGTATATTATCAAAAACGAAATCATAATCATCTTTCTTTGCAAACTTGATAACGAGAGAGTTTTGCACCACCAATTTCATTTGGAATTGTCTTCTGGGCCAAAGATTTTTGAGCTCGTCCTCAACGGTTTGGATTAGATAAGGCTTGGTGGTGTAAAGTATGCTGTAGTATGAGAAAGTCCAATGATCCGAACTATCTCTTAGAGCACTGGTTGAAAGAGTTTTTCTTCTAGGAATGTTATGAAGGTTTGGTGAGAGATTAAGCTTGATTGACTCATTCTGCTAGTAAGATTTTCAATTGCTTTTGACGGGATTTGGGATGTCGGGGAATTGTGTTCTCCTTCCATTATGTCAAAAGTATAGATCTTAATAGATTGATCACTGGGTGTAAGAGAAATGGGTGGATAAAAGTAGATGGTAATGAGGCATAATATTCCAAATAATTTCGGTGTGATGCTGCAGTTACGAAAATCATTAATATGAAGAGTAATGGTTTCTATAGTAACAAAGATAATTGCACAATTATATGACAAAATGTGCGAAAAAATTAGGGATAATAATTGGAAAGATTGCACCAAAAAGGCAAGTAGATAATCGATTTGTCTCGGTTTAGGATGAAACTCTCTTGTCACAGCTGCTTAGAGAGAAAAACTCCAATCGCAACACTGCTGATGGAGGAATATCTACAAGATCAGGGAAAAAATTTAGTTTTCCATGAATAAATTTATCATCAAGACAAAATATAATCAAAGATTTTGAAAATCAACAAATAATGGAATTCACAGTGTGGAAAGATACGATAGTAATGAAAAATAAATCTACAGAACAAAATAACAAGATTTGTAGGGAAAATTAATATTATAGTTGGAGAAAAGGAATGGAAATCTAAATTAAATCAAAGCAATAATTGATAATCTAAAAAAATATGCATCGAGTATATTTCATAACCAGAAGAGAATAAAAAGCCTAAAGGATTATGAGAATCTGTTTCTAATGACTGAATCTAAAGACCCGGTGTATTATATTGTAGGAATATGATAATTCTTTTGGGAGATTGTGGAAGATTTTCCGGATTTTTGAGCATATTGTATGAAATTTTTACTGAGTTGAAGCAGAAAGGTAGACTGATTCGCACTGTTTCTCTCTCATGATAAAGAAGAGTTCTTACACATAGAAAAATAACCATTTCTCTTGCAGAAAAACCGTACCTGATTACCGAAGCCATATTAGGTGGATATTACAAGCTCATCAACACTGGCACACCCGCGGGGGTAAGTCATACATGGGAAATGTCTTAAGGCTATCACAGCTTGAAGCATTTTCTCCACTTTTGTCTCGATTTCCCTACTTTCAGTATTTCCTCCAAAATGTTTGCAATGTTTTGCACTCATGATTAGGATTTAAACTTTACTTAATCAAAAGTATGTATTTTATTTCACCATAAAATCCTTTCCAAATATATCCTTTCAAAACCTAGACAAATAAAACCAAAAAGTGGTATCTCAGAAAGAACTATGATAAAGAAAACTATTCAGATAAGAAATTTTTAAAGATCGGCTCAGCACCATCGGCATGTGCTCTCTCCAACTTTTCGAGGTTTTAATTAGCAATCTTTAACTCCTGAGTCAACCTATCAATATCATCTTTTGCCTTCTCGACCGCCTCCGGACCAAAAAAGGTACCCGCCAGACTCAGCTTCTTTTGTGCACCTGCAAGGAAGTCACGCAACCATCTGACATCCATCCTAGCCGCCTCAACCTCATCCAAGGTTGTATTCCAATCCTGGAGACTACATCAGAAATATCTTGGCAAGGAAGGAGTACCATTTCTTGAACCGTCGACAATAGCATGGACACCTTCTCTTCCAAGGACCGATACCTGCCGTAATCGCCCACAAAGAAATGACTGAATTTCTTCCATATTTTGGAATACAAGTCAGCATAGAGAGAAGGAACCGTAAAACCGTCGATGCATTCGTAATTAGGACGGATTCAGTCGAACTTGAAGTCAAAGAAATCTCCGGAATATGGATATTCAGTGTCATTATCTTGTGTGACAACAACTGTGTCAGAGGGGATACTTCCATTTCTCGAGGACGAGGATGGTGTTTCATCAGAGACGGCAGTCGTGGTAATTTCCGAAATTTCTTCTGAAGACTCCTTTTCCTGTCCCAAGATGCATTTGTGTTGAGGTGTAGAGGCATCAGAATTAGCAACAATGCAAGCAGAAAACGAGAGCATTCTCTTCTCAGGGGAAATTACTCTTAAATTCGGGCGAGATGATAACTGATCATTACGAAGAATACCACGTACGGCGCCAGGAATCTCTAACAAAAATCTACGAAGAAAAGAGAGTTTTAAGTCCAAAAATATTCTGTACTGCGCCGTGACATGTGTCTTCCTGCCGACGCGATGGAAAGGGACACTTGTACCAAAGATGACATGAATATCTAAGGATTGCTTGAGATTCTCCATCGAAGGAAAGGCAGAACGATAACGAGGGACCGATTGATGAAACCCATCTGTCGAGCGGTGATGTGTTTTGTAGTTGTAGTAAAAATAGTGGTGAAAAGGTTCGATGCTCGAACTTGTGAAGGATTCTTTTAGACTCAAATTAACTAGAATAAAATTGTATTAAATTATAAAAAAGACACCGAGATTTTGGATTCCACCATTGACCAATTAATTGATAAACTCTAATCAATATTCATGCAATATTCTTCTTTAAAGTGATTCTAATATTTGCCTCTAATAGATTTTTGAAGTAGAAGTTGTAATCACAAAGCATGAAACATCAAAAGTGTTAAAACCTAGCATGTTCCATCAAAACAATTCACAACTACTCAATAAAAATCAATTTTTCTTTTAAGTTCTATGCAAATAATCATGTAAAATAATTGCAATAAATAATTAAAATAGAACTATACCACTTTTCATGGAACAATGGCTTCCTCCGTCGCCTCGGCTAAGGGGTTTAGCTCCTCATATTAATCTCTTGCTCAAAATACATCTTTGGTGTTCAAAAGTTGATTACAAGAGAGAAAAGAGTATACTGTAGTCGCTGAAAGTCTAATACAGCGGACGGAATGGTTGCTGAAAAGCTTTGGTGACTGCAGGATGATGCGACCGTAACTCGTTGTCACTGAAAATAAGTCTGCCTCTGCAACCTTCTTTTTCCGCCGTTCTGTGTTCTTCGTCTTCTCCGGCACAGTTTTGCACCAGCAGAACGTGATTTCTTCCAATGGTTTTTTTAGCTTCTCTAAGGCTCTAAACTTCCCCTAACTTCTTCCTCCCCTTCCTAGGACCCTAACCAACCCTTTTATCCATAGTATAGCAAAGAAAATTCGAGAATAAACTTGGTTTTTTCCTCCACAGCAAGTTTCGATATTTCCTTCTTTTTTTTTCTGTTTCACGTGCATTCGATCAATAAAAGCTCTCCAAACTCCTCCCTTGATAGAAACAAGTCTTTAAGAAGAGTTTCCTTCCACTTCTACATGTAAGTTTCCAAGAATAAACCAAGAAACTTGCCCAAAATAAACCATGATATTTTTGGAAAGTTTTCGCTTCCAATTTGAGTTCTAGCCACTTTGGATCCATTCCAACACCCTTACCTTGCCTGTTAGGTCCATAGGAACAAACCCAATCAAATTCAGCCCTTTAATCTCCCTAAAAATCGATCAAAAATCCATCCAAAAAATCGCCTGTGTGTGAAGAGAATTCCCGCCATTTTCTGTTTTTTTGAAAACGTGAAGAAATTTGTCCTCCCCCTATCCAGTCTCGGTTTGTGCTTAGCAGCTGCCTGAAAATGGGTTACCCCTTATCCAAAGTGAGAGTCCGAATAGCAAATGTCCTCCCAGGAGCCTTTAACAACTTTTCGAGCCAATTTTCCCGCAAGAGCCCATTTTTCCAAAAACACCTACAAGGGGGTAAAATACCAAAATTAGTACAGAAATGGGTACTAACACTATACATAAAAGAGATGAAAATAGACACATGAATGCGTCTATCAAGCGGCCCTGTAAATGTTTTAGCTCAGCATTGAAAACCCATTTGTGTCGAGATGGGAAGGTAGCCCGGAATGCAACTGTGCATAAAAGTAGCTTGACCATTTGTGACGATGTTGTCCCACTTCGTCAATCCACAATGAAGAATAATGTCACATAACACTGCGAAGGTTGATGGAGCCAGTATGTTCGGGAATCTAGAATCCCAAGGCCTAAAATTCACTTTTGCTTCATTATCCATCACGCTAATAAGGTCCACATGAGAAGGCTTTCCACCACACCAACGGAGTATTCTAGCATATTTAACCTGCAAGTCTAGGTAAGAAGCCTGGACCTTGGGTGCATATTCAGGAAAATGCGCCCACAACCAGGCTTGTAGAAACGTAACGAGGATGAAGGATTCTATCACAACACGTCCGTTAGAAGCTCTCAAATCTCTTGCAAGCGCGCCTAAATAAGAATACAAAGAGCCCAGGAACATTTTACCAATCAGGAGAACTCTTCCCTATGCCAGAGCCACAGCGAGAGGGAGAACTGACACTTCAACTGATCTCTAGGAAAATCTTCAAATATATCCTTGGATAACCAAAACGTAAGGAACGCAGCTATATACAGAGGATGATCAATCGCAAAATCTTTGGAGCCTCTCTTGGTACGCCAATAATTGATCCACGCCGAATATTACTGGAAGGATGGTCTTGAGCTTTCTGCAACTCATCTATCTTTGTTGTCAGGATAGTAGTAATATTGATATCTTCGTCAGGCTATTCGGTAGGGATATTGCCTATCACAGGTAATTGCATCAAAATGTTCACATCCTCCAGCATAATTGTCAGTTCACCCCATGCACACATTGCCGAGTTGATTGGTTCGCACCATCAAAGAATGAATGCAAGCAAGCCTCACATATCCTTGGTAAATTCCAGTGTTTCAAATACTCTTGGAGTATGAAGAATCTTGGCGTTATCAAGGTGCTGTCTCACCCCAGGGTGACTCAACATATCTCTCGACCATTCTGTCAAATCAGGTGAAAGAGATTGAGAAGCCTTCAAATCAATGTGAGATGGTTTGTATTCTCCTATTTCAAGCAGAACCTAGCAATGTCTCTTGGATAAGTACTTTGGAATCCATTCTCATTGTCAGAGTCCAGAATGCAATAGTCAGCATTATCCGGAAGGCTTGTTTTATCTATGATGCCCTCGAAAAAGTTGTCATAATGATTGGGAACGATCTCCGGGGTAGCTATACTAATATCTTCGTGAGCAGGGCTCATCACAACGTTGTTTCCATTATTATCATGCATCGCAGAAGTTTCACGTGAAAACATCTAACGGAGTTGTGGTTCAGATACAAACCCTAATCTACGTTACTGCCAAACCCTAATTTTCGGAACTAAGGACGCAGATTCAAGAGGTGTTAATAAATAACCACCGAGTTCTCGCCAGGATGAAGTTCCCGTGAGGATTAAGGAGGCGCTAATGGAATAATATCTTATTCACGAATCTATATATATACATACACGCATATGAAGGATTCCTGATTTGATTAGGAAAGACTGGTTCGGGTAAAGGGGCGTCCGGCCAAACCGCATGGGCTCACACGAGGTCATGCCCTAGCCAGTATGAAGACCGGCCCCGCAGCACGACCACACCATAAGCCTTCATATCCACGCCTGCTGCACCTATAGCATGTTATTGCATCCCAGCTATGTAGATAAGTAACACTTTCCTTCGCTTATAAATTTTGAGATTTTGTGATATTTGTATCACCATCTAATGCTTGCCATGTAACACGGCATTCTTATGTGCTAACCAGGGGACTAATATTGATGGTGAGTTTTTGACAAGGGCATTTGTAGTAAATTAGCCTTGATCTAGTTGTATAAATAATTCCTGGCACGACATCAGGATTATTGAATCTGTATAAACATAATTTGTATTCCGCAATAGAATCAATAGATTGTATTTAGTTAACGGGCTCAACAGTCCTAAAGATATTTTGAAAGTGTTTATGTATGCCAAATTTCAGGGCTTTCCCAAGCAGAAACCTTGTTATTTCATGTACGCCAATATACATGTCTTTTATGTCATATACATGGCATTATTCATATTCAGAATAGTATAAAACGTCATTCTTGAATTAATAAGTTATTAAGAATATCATGCTTAATGCATAGTCATATCAGTATCAACTCAAGTCACTAAACTCCCACGGCCGAGTTCCTTGAACATACTATAACGGCACTATTGTATTCGAATGTACTAAAACGACATTATGTTTCCAAATCTAAACCCAGTATGTTGCCTTAAACTCAAACATTGGATTGCATCTATATGATGATCACATCATGAGCATCGCCGCATATTGGCTAGGCATGGCCAAACCACTAGCGTACACTGCATATCTCATAAAGTACCTTAGCCAAACATGGTTAAGGCCATAGAATAGTCATTGTGGCTTACAACGCTTTGGCCAATAAAAATGGACTAATAGCTCGGAGGAAATCATCTCAAAACAATTGGCTAAGTCCATGACACAATTTGGAAAAATCTGGCATGTGGCATATCCGCCATTGCGCCACATCATAAGCCATGACACCATGCCACACGTTATTCACGGCCTTGGAAGCTTAGTCCAAGGCCATGGCACCATGCCACACGATATTCACGGCCTTGGCAGCTTAGGACAAGGCCATAGCACGTAGACGTGCGTCATTCTCGACCTTGGCAGCTCAGGCCAAGGCCATAGCACGTAGTCGTGCGTCATTCTCGCCGTGTGTCATTACCGGCCTTGACAGCTTAGGCCAAGGCTGTGGCACCTAGCCGCGCGTTATTCTCGGCCTTGGCAACTTAGGCCAAGTCCGTGGCATTTAGTCGCGCGTCGTTACTGGCCTTGGAAGCTTAGGCCAATGCTATGGCATCATGCCATGCGCTATTCTCGGCCATCACAGCTTAGGCCAAGGCTATGGCACTATGCCGCGCGCCATTCTCAGCCATCATAGTTGAGGCCAAGGCCATGGCAAGACTCTGTGCACTATTTTAGGACATGATATCTTATGCCACAACAAGGCACGATTGCGCTCTAAACATATGGCATACCAATGGTTATGATTTAGCCTAAGTAGGATGAGATCTACGATTCATCAAAAACACCTAAGGAATATCAAAATACATCACATGGGGGAATTCTTCATGGGGTATTGGTCTGGTGGTCTACGGCAACATGCAGCGTGGCAACACCCCATGTGAAAAGTTAGAGTAGTGGTGATAGTTGCAAACGGTTGGAGAGAGCATGGATTTGTGAGAAAAGGAGTTTCCATAAACTTCCCTAGTTTATCTCACATGATACCCATCATCCTCATATTTTCCATCTCTCCACAACCTCACTACTTCCACTATTCACGAGATTGGCATTGCGTATTCTAAACTAATATAAATAGGCCACTTAGCCTATTCAGAAAACAGAACAAGCTTTCGTATCCAAAAGCTTTGTATTCTTCATAGTTTCCAATACCAAACACACACACAATTCAATAACATTATCAATTTCTCAAACTTTTCTGCTTCCCTTCCCTAAGATCAACCCATCTTCCTCTCCATCGTGACCGAAGTAGGACGGAACGGCTACTATCGTTGTTTAGGCTTGTTCTGTTCGATTTTGATTTTCGAACCTAAAAAGAAAGTACCACAGCGGTGCATTTTTTTTACCTTGAAGTAATTTTTAGGTACTAACAGGTACAATCACGCTCCTTACGCCTCTTGAATCTTGCAGGACCCTGCGCACTTGATTCCCCTAGATGACTTCCTTTACAGCCTAGAAGTTGCTACGACCCAAAGTCGAAGACTTATAAACAAATTTGTGTCCCACAGATAAGTCTATTCTATTTGTTGTTTCCGTCTTCACATAAAGATCAAGGTGAACAGGAAACTCAACTAATAATCCGGTCTTATACTATTGAAGACTAGCTTAGAAATATTAGTCACCTCACAATAACCTAACTGATTAACATAAGAAGTTATTGCAGAATCACAAGAGTGTGAGACGAAGAAACTGTTGTGATTACTTTTTATATCTTACCTATCGGAGATAAATCTCAAGTAAACCTTAGAGAAGATTAAACTCAATATGATAGAGAAAGTAAGACCAGGGTACATAACTATAGAGAAAATAGTTGGACCTGGCTTCACGAATCCCAAGCGAAGGATTTAAGTCGTTAAACCTAGTAATGGTTTTCAGAAGAACTGGAAACCTAGGTTAATTGAGAATCGACTCTAGTTTGCAACTAGGACACATGAGAGTGTCAGGATTAGGTTTCTCATATGCTAGAGTTCCTCCTTATATAGTCTTTCAAATCAGGGTTGCTTACAATCAAAGCTAAGATAGCTTAGTAACAATGCAATTAATATCCACCGTTAGATGAACACCTGATTTAAGATTCAAGATAAGTTTGCTTAGAAAATAAGCAATCAAGATCCACCGTTAGATGGTTTAGCTTGATACACACAAATAAAATATACCTATATTTAAATATGGATGAACCGTAGCTAAACGTGTATAACAAGTTGGCTCAATAACAGTTAATCGAAGTTAACCATATGAACACTTTTAGCTTAGCTATATTCATCTAACACTTCTAGAACAACTCTGATGATAAATCAATCATGATAGATAATCAAATGTATCTAAATGTGTTTCAAGAGAGTTGTTCAAATGTTCACTATCTCATAGAAATATCCATGAACCATTTGAAACATATTCAGCTTGGTTTGTAAGTGTACAAAGTACTTATACAAGAACCAATACATGAACATAATGGCAAGGTTTTCAAAGAAAGTTCGCATACCTTAATACATAAGAAATCCATGGACTTTAGTTCGCAAACGAACCTGAGATCATGAGTATAGACAATAGTTAGCATACAGAGTATGTGAACGAGTTGCCATACTTGCCGATTTTAGAACCTAACCACTGAGTTCGCAAACCGAGTTCGCGAACTACCATTCCAAACCTTGCATAGTCTTGCTGTTCGGAAACACTGTTCGCAAACCACAGTTTCGGACCTATCACAGATAAACTCGTTCGCAAACAAGAGTTTCGGACCAGACCTAGCACTTCACAGTTCGCATACTGGGTACGCATACTGTGTTGTATCCAGGCATTGGTAGTAGTTCTAAAACTCTCATTTTGTCAATTTGAAACATCCTTAGAAGACGACAATGGTAATCTTGACATAAGTTTTAATCTCCACATATCTTTTGTCGACGAAGTTCCTCCAAGCTCTTCAGTAGATCTTTTTCTTCAATTGGTGAACACCGTGAAGTCTAATGCTCAACTACACACTTCTATCCTAATCCGAGACATAGCTATAAGTAGACTAGAAATCAAGATATAGTTTTGATCAACTAAACTTGACAAACAAGCTTGAGATAGCAAGGCTTGCTAATTCGACCGAGCAGTGCTCTAACAATACTATCATGTATCCAGATTTATAGTAGCTCTATATTTCTCTATATATCAATTCGAAACATTCCCAAATAACATCAATGACACATATCACTGTTCCAGGCTATTTTCGAATGATAATCTTGAATCACGATTTAGATTATAAACAATAAATTATTCTTAACCGAAATTAATCAAGTATGAACAAATGTTCATTATACTTAGTCATATATATTTCAAGAACTAATTACCAAGATAAACTTGACTCGAAATTCTTGATATGCTTGCAATAGTCTAATTAGTCATGCGAAAACGTCTCTTAGATAGAAGTATGAATATAACTTGAGAAATAGGTGGTTCAGTCTTCACTTACCTTTTGTTGATGAATTTCTCCAAAAGCTTCGGTTGATCTTCGCCTTCAAATGGTAGAACGCGGTGATGTCCGATTCTCAACTACACTCTTCTATCCTAATCCAAGACTTAACTAATTGTAGACTAGAAATCAAGATACAGTTTTGATCAACTGAATTTGACAACAAGCTTGATATGGCAACACTTATGAGTTCGACCGAGCAATGCTCTAACAATCTCCCCATTTGTCAATTTTATTGACAAAACTATCAATACATATGGATTAAAAAAATATATTTAAAAACTCCTTGAATCCATCATGCTTGTATTCCTTGGTTTCTTCAACTCCTTGATTTCTTCGTTACTTCAAGTTGTAATGATTCTGAACGTGTTCAACTCAGAATCATTATTGTTGAAGATCCGTAGCGATAACAACTTTGAAAACAAATATTTTCAATCGTCATTATATGGAAACATAGTATTATTATCTTCTCCAAAGTTCAATTGTATCACAATTTCGAAGTAATACTATGGTGATATGTTTCCCCCCCTTAATCAATACTTACATCTTTTGCATTATAGGTGAAACCTATAGATATTGATTCACTCCCCCTTACACAATGATCCGTAAACCATATGTATGTAGTGCGAAACTACTAATTAATTCTCCCCCTTTTTGTCAATAAAAATTGGCATCGTAATGAATTCAACTAAAAGATAATTCAAGACTTAAAGAGATTACATATCAACTTTTGTTTAGATGATATCACACAGTAAAAAATACTTAAAAATCATCTAGGATATTTAAAATACAAGCATCCCCTATAAATTCCACATTCACTCTCCCCACAAGGATATAGCAATTAAGCGCAAGTTCATTTAGAACTCTCCCCCATTTGATGTCATTCCTAAGAGAACAACATGAGTGACCTTACTTTGATGAAAAAGAAGGATTTTTTCGGACATTGAAAAATCACATGGACTTGTATCCTGAACATCGACTTAGATTAATCTCAACGCTAGTTACGAACAAGGTGATAATTTTAATTGGTATGACTCAACATAAGAAAATCTTACGGACTGTGTAGTGCAGCAATAACACAAAAGTGTGATCACAAGTAGATCGATACTGCGAAAATTCTCAGAAAGTTTGTTCTATTTTTAGTTTAGAAAACATAATAGACTTAACTTTTGAGCATACATGAGATATCAGTTCAATTCACATAAAGTAAAGGACACATATATCTAATAATACTTTGCAATATATTAAACCAATAATGATTACATATTGCAAGTTCATCTTCCAAAAACTCTAGAATTTAAATAAATAAATCTAAAAACATGCAAGATAAAAACTGCTAGCTTGTGTAATCACAATTTTTGGTATACCAAACCCTAGTTATCCTTCTCGAAGACAAGGATAAATCCCCACAAGAAGTTTCCTAGTACTTAAAATATTTAAAAAATTCTATATCATCTTGGAACTCCTTATCAACGATGGGCATAGGAATACACGGTTCATGAATGAAAGAGTTAGTTCCTTCAAACCTGTTAGGTTGTTGTTAGACAAGTGCTTCTTGTAGTTCAAGAGATTTTTGTAGAATCACTTTCAGTCCCTGAACCTCCTTCTTGGTTTTCTTAAGTTCTTCAAGAAGAGTTTCAAACCTTTTCTGATTTGAGCAATCCGCTTTTGGTTTCTTCATATTCTTCCTTTTCCTTTTAAGAGATGAGTCAAAAGGATAGGATATCTCATGTTCCTTTCTAGTTGGATGAGTATCAAAAACCATTGAAGCATAGATTTCACGAGAGGATGTTGTGCTTGGATCCTCCATAATTTGTAAGAATAAAATGGATTTGTGAAAACACAAATATATTGCTCAACAAGTAAGACTTCTTGTGAAAGAGACATGAGTCTTAAAGTAGAAGATATTTACCATGCAAGGTTTCGGAACATCAAAGGTTCACGTACTAGAAAAGATACATAAAACCTAAGAAGAATAAAATGTCACTTTTATCCTTCCTTAAGTTTCCACATATATCAAAATTTTCAATACCATTATTTGAGACATAGATTAAATGAACAAGTAAGAGGTGGACATCCAAGTAGTAATATTCAACTTTGATCCAAAGCCCTAATGTGCACAGTTCTTGTCTCTCTTAAGGGCACATGAGACAAGATGCACATTTCAACACAATTAAATTGTGTTGAGGTGAGCATTAGAGTGCTCACCACTAGGTTCCTGCACGGATTTAGTAATACCCTTCTTTACGGAACATTTAGCCCAGACTCTTTTCTTTGTTTGAGTTTTTAACTTAATCTTTGAATCAATCAATCTTTTAGGAGAAGAAAAGTTAACTTTACGTACCTCAGGATTGGACTTTTGAATAAGTTTAAGCACATTTTCCACACGACTAGCGCTCTGTTGCAGTTTATGTTTGTACTTGAAATATTGTGTAAGTCCGTGACCCTCAATGGTACAATAAGGACATGTCGGTTTGGAGATTGATTCAGGAACGACATTAGTATCTAAACAAAGAGTACCTGAAATATTAGCAGAGTTTTCATTAGTATACGAAAAATCCATTACATCCACCAATGATTTTGAAGAAGAATCATCAACAAAATTATCAAGATTGATATGAGTATTTCTACAATCCTCAAAGTTGATAATTTCACCCCAAGAGTGCTACACTTGACCCTTCATCCTCTTCGGAATCATAATAATTGGATGTTTCATCAAGTGTTGTAGCCAAACTCTTGTTGCTAGTGTATTTCCTTCAATTTGGGCACTCATTGGCAAAGTGACCGAACCCTTTACACTTGAAGCACTGTGGCATATCCTCATCGTTAGTATCGTTGGAGTCTCTATTTTTGACAGAAATACGATTACGTGGCTTAGCTGACGTATGAGGTTTTTCTTTAATGAACCGTTTATTTCTCTTCCTAAGAAGTTCTCTAAACTGTCTTGTGATCAATGAAATTGAGTTATCAAGATCTTCATCTGAAAAGTTAGGATTAACAAAATTGTTCACAGAATTATCAACATTTTCACTTTTAAGAGTTTCAGTGTTTTTCAGTGCCTTCAACGCAATATCCTTTCCAGCTTTGGATTGCAGTTCATGATCAAAGATCTTTAACTTTCCAACTAATATGTTTCTGGAAAGTGTAGCAAGGTTATTTTCTTCTATGATGGCATGTTTCTTAGACTTGTATCTTGCTGGTAAAGATCAGAGAATTGTCATCACAATGTCCTTTTGGGGAATAGTCTTCCCTAACGCATAACATGCATTAACAATTCTAGATACCTTTTGATTAAACTCATCAAACGAATCTTCATCAGACATACGAAGATTTTCCCAATCAGAATTTTGGTTTTGAAGCCTAGCTTCTTTCTCTGAGGTATCTCCTTCGTATAGGGTTTCTAAGATATCCCCAGCTTCTTTAGATGTAGTGCACGAAGTCACATGATTCTGAAGATCTTGGCTTATGGTGTGGATAATAGCATTTAACCCGTCAGAATTATGCTTTGCAGCATTTATCTCAGTTTCACTATATTCTCCTAATCACAACAGTGGTTTCGTCTCTAACAACTGTCGGAGGAACGTATCTTGTAAACACAAGTTTCCATGTCTGAAAGTCACGGGCTTGTAGAAAGGAACGCATAGAAATTTTCCACCATAAATAATTTATGCCATCAAAGGCTGGCAGTACGTTTATCTATATTGCACTCCTCTCATTATAGTTAGATTGCTTCAAACACTGACTTATTAGGTCTTTCGCGTGTTTGCCTGCTCTGATACCAATTGAAAACGTGGGAGTACCAAAATACACCACAGATTTTTTCTTAGGCAACCTGTATGGACTAAACTCAAATACAATTCCGAGAGTTCAACTTAATGAATCTCAATCAAGGAATTATACGAAGAGCTTATATCTCTTCCTCCTACAATTAGCAAGTTTATAAAACCAAATCCGTGAACCTGATTACGTGTGAGAGTACTTGGATGATCTCAAAAATCAATATCCAAGAATCAATCAAGTCGTATCCAACAAACAAGGATGGATGTATCTACTTTGATTGATTTACGTACAACCTGTGATATTTCAATTATAAAGATAAACAGTATAATGCGAAAAAAGAAATAACACAGACACCAAAAATTTTGTTAATGAGGAAACCGCAAGTGAAGATATCGTCCTTTTGAAGTCCTATTTCGTAGGTAAAAAATCTTTTTTTGTACCAGTCACAACTATTGAACACCAAATTGTATTAAACCGCTACAGACACTAGCCTATTACCAATTAACTTCAGACTGGATTGTAGTTAAGACCGAATTAAACCCTCACACCAATTCAGTTACAGTCGCGCTCCTTACACCTCTTGAATTCTAGTAGGACTCTGCACAAATGATTCCCTTAGCTGATGTCCTTTACATCCTAAGAGTTGCTTCAACTCAATTGAAGAATTTAAACCAATCTGCCTCCCACAGATAAGCCTATATGTGATTTCCTTTCTGATCGATAGATCAATGTGAGACTGGAAATCGATAGCAATAGACAAAGTCTAGTTAACCTCAAAATCCAGACTTATGCTTCCCCGAAGAGCAGCCTAGATTATTATTCACCTCACCAGTATTAAACCAGTGGAATTTCAAAGTCTGAGACGAAGAGAACTTTGTTATTTCTATCTATCTTGTTTTAGTGAGCAGCTCAACAATCAAACAAGATCAGGATACTCGAACTATCAAGATAAAAGATAGTTGGACTTGGCTTCACGAATCCCTAGGTGAAGTCTTTTTAGTCGCTAAACCCTAGAAGGGTTTTAGAGAGAGGACGACTCTAGTTTACAACTAGGACACACAAAGAATAGTGTAAGGGATTCAAAAATCCCAGTTGCTTGAGGTTTTCCCTTATATAGACTTTCAAAGTATAGGTTGTTTTAGGTTTAAGCTAAGAAAGCTTTGGAACCAAGCAAACAATATCCACCGATAGATGTGTTAGAGCACTGCTTGGTCGAACTCGCAAGCGTTGCTACCTCAAGCTTGTTTGTCAAGTTTAGTTTTCAAAACTATAAGTCTTGATTTCTAGTATACGTATAGCTATGTCTCGGATTAGGATAGAATGTGTAGTTGAGCTTTAGACTTCACGACGTTCATCGATTGAAAACGAAGAACTACTAAGGGGAGCTTATGGAACTTCATCAACAAAAGGTATGTGGAGACTTGAACTCATCTATCACTCAGAAGTCTATTTCTATTCTATCTTCTATTGAGACAAAAGTCGTATAGTTGTATAGACTTTACTTTATACACATTTGATATTTCGAGCTGAGTTTAACTCGCTTATATATTTCTCGAAATATGTGTTGGTAAGCTTTTGCTTTAACCAAGTTCATCTTTTATTCTTGATGAAAGTCAAAAGATGATCATGTGAAAATCGTCTGGTAACACATCTTACATGATTTGTGTGAGACAGTCATTTGATGTAGACTCGGAATGTTTCGTATTGATCATTTGATCACTTGAAAATTGCTTTGAAACTAATAATTTGTGTGAGACAGCTATTCTCGTCTTCTAAGAATGTTTTAAGGATTGAAATGGGAGTTTAGAACAATTAACCTTTGATTGGATATAGCACAGTATGCGTACTTGTATGTTAACTGTTGCAAGTGTATTCCAAGTCCGGGAAATGAGTATGCATACCCGTATGCTGATTCAACAGTTGAAGACCGGGAACTATAATATGCATACCCGTATGCCTACTGGTTTCAACTGAGTTCGGTCATGAACGACAGTATGCGTACCCGTTTGCATACTGGCGAACAAGACCAGGTCCGGGAACTTAGGTATGCGTACCCGTTTGCATACTTGAGTGGGTTAAGTTCTAAAATCGGTTATACTCATGAACAAATACATTTATATAATAAGGAATGCAATCTTTGCAAACCGTGGCTATAATGTTTATGAATTGATTCGAGTGAATCAAAACCGATTTTGCTTCAATTGTGTCTTGTATACTTTTATGAGAATATAAACAATTGAACAACTCTAGAAATAGTTTCGTTTGAGTCATTTGAACTAGTTGTGATTAAGATGAACAAGATTGATATGAAAGTTTTCATATGGCTAACTTCGGTTAATCATTGTTGAGCCAACCAAGTGTACACGTTTAGGTATGGTTACCCATATCTAAATATAGGTACATTTCATTTGTGTGTAACAAGCTAAGTTTCAATCTAACGGTTGAAAGATATTAGTTTAAATCTAATCAGGTTTTCATCTAACGGTGAATATTGAATGCTTTGTTACCAAGGTAACATTGATTGCAAACCCTGATTTGAATACTATATAAGGGAGAACTCTAGAAACTGGGAAACCTAATCCACATACCTCATGTGTGATACTAGTTGCGACTAGAGTCGATTCTCCTTTAACATAGGTTTTTCTAAAACCATTATAGGTTAACGACTTAAAGACTTCATTGGGATTCTGAAGCCAAACCCAACTATTTTCTATGTAGTTGCGTGTTCTGATCTTACTTTGTTCTATCGTATTGAGTACTATCTTCTCTAAGATTTTCTCGAGATTTAATCTCCGATAGGTAAGATACAAAAATTAATCACAAAGCTCTTCGTCTCATTCTTTGTGATTCCACAATATCTTGTTCCGCTTCCGTACCGTTAAGATTATTGTGAGTTGATTGATATTACTAGGTTGTTCTTCAGGAATATAAGTATGGTGTATCAATTGGTTCATGTTCACCTTGATTTGTCAAAAGACGGAACAAAAACTTCATAAGTATTTCTGTGGGAGACAGATTTATCTATCAGAATAGACTTTTCCGTGGGAGACAGATTTGTTTATAAAATCTTCAACTTTAGGTCGTAGCAACTCTTAGTTATGGGTGAGATCAGCTAAGGGAATCAAGTGCGTAGAGTCCTGCTGGGATTCAGAGGCGTAAGGAACACGACTGTACCTTGATCAGTGTGAGATTGGTTAAGGCTCAATTATATTCCAGTCCGAAGTTAACTTGTAGTAGGCTAGAGTCTGTAGCGGCTTAATACAGTGTGGTGTTCAAATCTGGACTGGGTCCCGGGTTTTTCCTGCATTTGCGGTTTCCTCGTTAACAAAACTTCTGGTGTCTATGTTATTTCTTTTCCACATTATATTTGTTTATATAATTGAAATATCATAGGTTTTGCGTAGTTGAATCAATTGGTAAATCCAACCTTTGGTTGTTGATTGAAATTGATTGACACTTGAACATTGGTCTTTGGTATCGTTCTAGTTGTTTCTCATAATAATCAGGCTCACGGATTTCTATCTGTTTGATTTGCTGATTACATTGAGAAACAGAGATATAACTCTTGGATGTATTTTCCTTGATTGAGCCTGACTATCTAGTTGATTCTCTTGGAAATATATTGGAGTTAGTCCATACAGATTGCCAAAACGAAATATTGGGTATGGTTGTTAGACCCCCGCTTTTTCAAGATAAATCTTTGAAATGAGATTAACATAAAAAAGATATACACTCTGGTTAGGATAAACCATAACCGAACCGTGTACAAAGGAATTGTTCATGGACGGTTGGCCGAAACTAGACGATTGAACCATAAGCTTAATCATTTTCATATAACACTTAAGACTTTAAGTTTGAGTCACAACCATAGGTTATAATCAATGTAATCAATCTCGGATTTCGGTGTGTCTCGGCTAAGACCGAGACGCCGAGACAATGTTGTATCGCCGAAGTTCTCGCTGAAATTTCGGCCTGACTTTTCGGAGTTGTTGTTGTTAAAATTTATACATGCCAAAGTATTTTGCATTGTCTGTTATACTAGTTTTTATTATCAGTAAGTATAACAGGTGTATACCCACTTTAATATTTACGAAACACGTGGGGTTCATGCGAATAAAATATAAAGAGTCATTGATTTCTTACCTACCATCATCATCTTCCCTACTATCTCGTCTTCTCTACGGTCTATGAAAAGAAAAAAATCCCAAAAAAAAACAGTAGGGTTTTCTCCTCTCGATTTTTTTTTTGATGGAATCATTGATTATATGGTATTCTATACGTATATGATTATATTGTTAATCTTCTTTTAAAATTATTTGGTATCTATATAAGTGTAAGTTTCCCTAAATTAAGATTTCTTAGAATTTGATACCCTTGGTTGTATCTGTAGCTGAAACATCTGATTTTTTGAAACCCTTTTTCCCATTTTTTGTTCTCTCTCCGTTGATGTAAGTGAATATTGATTATGTCTAAAAATCTTGAAGCAGAAAAGTAATACAAATCATTAATTATAATCATGTATAGTGATGAAAATTAGGGATGATCTCGGCCGAGATTAGACCGATTCAGGCGAGATTAGGACCATTCCGGCGAGTGTCTCGGTGAAATTTTGTATCGCCGAAAACTTGAAATTCGCTGGTTGTATGAGGGAAACCGAGAAAATCGCCGGAATCTCGGCCGAGACAGCCGAAATTGACTACATAGGTTATAATGTGATAAATCATGTCTATATAGTGTTTTTATAGATTTATTCAAATGCCAATTATCTCACAGAAATAATTTTTGTGCATCTGAAAATATTCGACAGGGCAAGTACGTGTACTCTACCTTGTTCGTGATTTTTTTGTCAGGGTACATATACCGGGTATGTGTACCCTTAAGACAAAAACAAGTTCAGAAACTCACATATTTTTTTTGGTTTGCGTGCCGGGTATGGATACCACACCGGTTTCAAAACCAACAGTTCCTTTACGGTATGCATACCATTTCTGGTTCACGAGCAACAGACTTTTTATGGTTTGGATACCGGGTATCCGTACCAAAAAGTTGGTATCGACATATAGCTACGCCGATACGTGTACTGGGTACATGTACTACGGATCCGGACCTATAACAGTTTTCTCCAGTATGTGAACTGGTATGTATACTGTCATGTATCCAGATTTACAGTAGTTCTATATTTCTCTCTAAATCAATTTGAAATATTCCCAAATAACATCAATGACACATATCACTGTTCCAGGCTATTTTCGAATGATAATCTTGAATCACGATTTAGATCATGAACAATAAATTGTTCTTAACCGAAATTCATCTAGTATGAACAAATGTTCATTAAGTTTAGTCATATATATTTCGAGAACTAATTACCAAGATAAACTTGACTCGAAATTCTTGATATGCTTGCAATAGTCTAATTAGTCATGCTACAACATCTCATAGATAGAAGGATGAATATAACTTGAGAAATAGGTGGTTCAGTTTTCACTTACCTTTGTTGAAGAAGTTCTCCAAAAGCTTCGGTTGATCTTCGCCTTCAAACGGTAGAACACAGTGATGTCCGATTCTCAACTACACTATTATATCCCAATCCAAGACTTAACTAATTGTAGACTAGAAATCAAGATACAATTTTGATCAGCTAAATTTGACAACAAGCTTGATATAGCAACAGTTGTGAGTTCGACCGGGCAATGCTTTAAAACTTTGGGCAAATTTTCCTTGGTTATTTCTCAAAATGATATCTAATCCACACCTTTTTATTTTTTGTTGTCGTCACCCAATTACCTCTTTTAAGAGGCTTGTGTAGATCAACTTCCACCTTTATGGGCACCACCTTGCTCACTATTGATTGAGAAGCTAATCTCCTTTTTTCAACTCTTCGTACAATATCTTTGCACATTTTGTCCAAGATAAAATCATCAAGATGCTCCAACTCCAATCCCTTGAATTGCACCATAGAAATTTGATGTGTGAAATTGTATTCCGGTAACTTTTTATTTGAGTCATACTCTTGTAGCACCATGAGATTTCCTAATACTGTCCACGGAATCTTGCTCCATACTTCCTTGACTTCCTTTTTGGTTGAAAACTTAAAGACAAAAAGGTTAGTACCCATTGTCTTGATCTCTACCTTCTTGTATCTACCCCATATTATTGCAATATATATTTTGATTAAATCCAGGTCTAGTTCTCCCTTGGAATTCAACTACTCACCACATGCAAGGATTTTACCAATCAGGCAGTTTGACCATTTCATAGCCGCTATATTAATATCTGCTACAGAAATTAATGTTCTTCCATTGGTTTAACCATTCTTTCACCTATGGTCGCTCTTTGAAGGTTGTTGGTAATTCCAGTGAGTTGGGATTGAGAGTTAGATGCCATGGGAAGATTAATAGTATGTTTTCCCTTCACACCTATGGTTCTTATAAAAGATATATGTTTAGGGTTAGGGTTAATATTTTTAGGATGAGAATAATAACCCATTAACACTGGATCACGAGTATGGTAACTGCCTAGAGTATTCCACAGAAAACTTGGCCTTAATTTAGGAGGATAAAAATTTAATTTTTTGAATAAGCAGATACTGCGCTCAAAAAATGGGATGATTTCCTAAATTACCCTGATGAGAAAATCTTCTGCAATTGGAAAGAAGAAACATGATGAAATTGGGATAGATTTTAAAGATCAAACTATAATAATGATGTTGATGGTGGATTTTCAGCAAGGGCTAAAATTGTAAAATCATGATACTGCATGTTTCCAGCCCAGCTTCAGGAATGTATGTGACAATTCATATTTTATGATCCGTGAACCATTTCACGATCTCTGACTGAGCGAACGTTCCTCTCAAAGCTCTGATGAATATGTTTCTCGAAAGGCCTCTCAACTGAGCTTTCGATGCTTCACACATTTTATCATCACCTCTACATAGAATCAAAATGATTGGCGGCTCATAGACATATTGCATGCTAGTATAGAGCCGAACGCCTTCAGGACGTCACGCTGCTCGTTGTTCCCTGACTACGTAGAGAGACCATGTATAGAATCTCTTAATGATTGGGCGGCTCCTAGACATATTGCATGCTAGTATAGAGCCTAACGCCTTCAGGACGTCACGCTATTCATTGTTCCCTGACTATACACCCCCCTCAGAAAGAGTATGATGCTTCAATTATCTCATATCTCAATTCAGCAAATAGGTTAATTCTAGCGTGTCATTCATCAACTGAATTCCTAGAAAATAATCTATTCTATTTTATTACTCTGTTTCATGGCTGATCCTCAGTTAGATTCCATGGATTAGTAATAGATACTTAACTCATTTTATTACTCTGTTTCATGAATTATTCTTAGCTAAATTTCATGATATAGTAATAAATACTCAAATAATTTTTATTACTCCGTTTCATGAATTAGTCTCAGCTGAATTTCATGAATTAGTAATAAATATTCACCGATCGGGCATCTGAGCCACCACCGAGTAAGCCCCAAGAAAATGGTGCGAGTGTACTTAGCAAATGATGCACAAACAAGCACCCGAGCACACGAACGAGCATACAAAAATATGGTCGAACGAGGAAACCTATGCAAAATAAGGGAGAAAATAATATTAATAAATAATAAAAGAGGTGCCTAGGGAACCGGGCCCACCAGCCGGCCCCATGCCTCTCCCATTATTTTATCATTATTTTATTATTTTTCCTAATCATGAAAACTCCTCCGTTCGAGCAAATTTCCTTGTTTGAGCAAAACTCCTAGTTTCTCCATATTTTCCTTCAAACGATGAAAAAATAGTAAAAAATAGGGAAAGGTGTCACGAGACCGGGCCACCTAGCCGTCCGGCCATGCCCTAGCCGTGACCGGTCCCAAACCTTACAATTCCTTATTTTCTCATATTATTATTTCCTTCGTCTCATGAAACTCCTTCGTTTAAGCAAAAACCCTAGTTTTTCAATATTTTCTCAAATATTGCTCAAACCTTAAAAAAAGCCAAAAAGTCAAATGGTCACATGACCGACTAGGCTTCTCACGTCAAAAATTAAAATATTATTATTTTAATATTCTCAAAATATTGGTCGCACGAGCAAAGTTTTACTTTCTCATTCGAGCAAAATTGAGAGTTTCAGTCAAGATCAAACTCTTCTGAAAATCCAAAATATTGCTCAAACGTGCACCAGAAAATACCAAAACTCTCAGGACTGAGACACGGACACTATGGTGGCACGTGCATGCCACCTTGACTGACCAAGGTCGGCCCTTAGGCTTGCAAGGAGCCGGTCCAACACTCTTTCATAATTTTGACCTAATTAGTTCTTAACAGTTCATATTGGGTCCAAACTCTTTCCAACCAACTTGGAATTTGCTCGATCGACCACCAGCTGGTCCCACGACCACTAAGGGCCAGTCCCATGACCCCTTGGCCGGTCCTCATTTCTCCATAATTAGGTTTTATCACCTAACGCTCAGACGAGCACTATTTTAATAAATGATTAAACCAGTATTAATCATCCTTTCACCAACTGGTCAACAAAGGACTTTGGTGCATGCTCACTCGAGCGCCTGGGCGCTACATGGTCGTCCATCATCCCATGTAGCTGGTACCTCCTTCACTCAATGATTGATTTTCAGTAAATCATCAATTGATCAGCAATTGATCAAAATTAGGGTTTCGAACTGAATGCTCTGCAAATCATAATTCCGAGCAAGTTTAAACACTAATATATTATGTTGATCCAACAATCAACATCTTAAATTAATTATATAATATTCGGTCCAACTACCAATATTTTAATTGGTCATGCTACCGATAATTCATCAAACGAGCAATATTTGCTCAGACGAGGAATATTAATTCAACTATCAATATTCAATAATCCATCAAACGAGCAATATTTGCTCAGACAAGGAATATTGATTCAACCATCAATATTTAGTAATTTATCAAATGAGCAATATTTGCCCAGACGAGCAATATTTACTCAAATGAGGAATATTGATTTAACTATCAATATTCAGTAATTTTACTCAGACGAGAAATATTTGCTTAGAGTATTAATATTGATCAACTATCAATATTCAACAATTCATCATACGAGCAATATTTGCTCAGACGGGCAATATTTGCTCAGACTATCAATATTCATTATGTTGATTCAATTATCAACATCATTCATTCGAGAACTATACGTCCCAACAGACATGTTCAATCCATGAATTCTAGAGCATTCGGCAATCATGCTCGACTGAACAATACTTAGACTCATCGTCTAATCAAGTCAACGACTGACTAATCAAATACACGTCTGCCTTGCAGACTCCACGTTCATGAGACATCAATCACGTTACATGGGGAATATTAATTAGGGTTTTGGTCTGGCGGCCTACGGCACGTGTGTTCATCCACGATGAGAAATGTGAGTAAGTCGTGCAAGCAGTTGAGGGAGTTAGCAAAGTAGTGGGTGGACAATCAACCAAGTCTCCGCATGACTTGGAACTGGTTAAACCACGATTTCCCACTTTCCCACTCTTTCACTCGAGCAACCGTCACACTTACTGGAGATCAATGTGTTTATATTCTAGCAATATAAATAATTTTATGAATCCACGATTAAAGACACGATTGAACAAGGACAGACAAGGCTCGTCTAACCAAGAATTCTCATCAACTCTCAACAGAGCAGAATTCAATCAATCCATCAGAACTTATTCGAACCCAGCAATTCATTTGCAAAAACCTACAACACATTCACAATCCTTGATCACCATTGATCTCACACACTTCTCAGCTTCCCTCCTACAGATCAACCCTCTTCCCTCTTTGTGACCGAATTGACTCTGGAACGACCATTGTCTTGGTTTAGGCCGGAGTCATATAGATTGATCTCTCGAACTCAAAGCACTCCCGTGTAGTGTATCTGTTTGAGGTTAAGCAGTTTGCTCGGTCGAGGAGTCCCGTCCGCACGGTCGTCTCTTCACTTTCCCAAAAATCTAGCTAGTCGTTTTTCCTTATCAACATATGAAAAGATATGGATAGATCTTGATAGGATTTAAAAGATATAGGACTATAAATCTCGGAAGTCGATACCATAATAATAAGCATAACTGCTAATATTGCAAAACACTCTCCATAATTCCAGATGAAGATATATACAAAACACAACTGTTAAAACGGAGCACACAATTGTTAGCTACAAGGATTCTTCTATTGAACATATGTTGCTAGGAAACCAGATGGCCTTCAATTCAAATCGTTAGCCTACCATGAAGAAAACAATTTTTTTTTTTTAAAGAGAACCGCATAGTATAAATTGTATTAACAAAAGTAAGATTTAAAATAGGTGAAAAACATTAAGCACTATGAAACACAATCAAATAATAATAAAAAAAAAGTTCAACAACTTGATTTTTATGACTTTCAATGATTTAAAACGTATCTAAATATTCAATGGATTAACGGTATTCTCAATTGGGGAATTTTCTTAATCAAACTATGCACTGTTGATCATATATGACAAGGTTGCTAATAGGGGTACCGAATTTCTTAGGGGTATACCAATATACATATAAGACAAAAAAGCAATTACCTTTGGGTTGGTACACCCCCAAGCAAAATGGTACCCCTTCATTAGTAGCCTTGATATATGATAATCTGCAAAACCATTCACCAAGGATCAAAACATGCAAAAAAAAAAGTGGTTACGATAAGCATGAAGAAATAAAAATTGTGGCTATTGATGCTGAATCTTTTTCATGATGTTTCGCCGAAAGCTCAAAGACAGACAAATTTGGTCAATTCGTTGGCCGGAACCCAAATTCAAAGCTGCACAAAGTTGGGACCCAAGCACAAAGCTATACCATTTTATGGGACCCAAAGTCAAAATTTTCCTTTTGATTTTGTATATAATTGGAGAATATAAATATGAATATGAGAATAATCAGAAGAAAACATTACCGAATTAGAATCATTATTCACCTCAATTTAATAACCGATGTTTTGCGGGAGAAAAACCCGTATCTCTGCTAGCATTAAAGGGATTACTAACAATCAAATAGGGTTCAATAGAAAAGAAACACATAGTAAACCCAAGAAGGAAAAAGAAGTGGAACTCAATGTTAGGATTGTCAGTATCAGTATTGAAGAAGGGTTACGTGTCGAAGGTATCAAACCTTCAACCACAAAAAAACAGCAGAAGAAGTCGTTTCTTAAAGGAGCCCCAAAACAAAGAAGAGTCTGATAGAGAAAAATGATTAACGTGGCGAAGAAAGTGAGAGATAGAGAAAAGATTAGTGCTGAATTAGTAGGATTTAGGTATAAGGACGCTGGTACTCGTCACCCACCTGGAGTGTGGGTGTTCGGAAAGAAAACAACTTGAAACCCATATATTCTATTGGTTTAAGTGCTCCCAAGTGGGGCTAGAAGCTCTAGAATTTGAGCTTGATACCGCTTTTAACCACAACAGAGGAAATTTTTCTGAAATTATATATAATTTTTGTCCCTCTAAAATGGACCTTTATAAATAAATAAGGTTATATTTCTAAAATTACCATCATCATTATTATTTAATGTTAGAAATTAATTTTATATTCGTTACGTATGTGTTTTAAAATGCTTTCATGGATTTAGCAATTTTTTTTGTTGCTTTCAACGAAATCTAACACCCTTAAAATCTAAGTCATATGAGCCCCACAACGCACGATAAACGTCACCCTCCCCTCTCCAAATTGCTAAGAAATTCTCTCTTTTTGCGCCATGTCATTCCTAATTTTTCTCGCCCGCCTTTTTCCTTCAACCGTTATGTCAAGCCATGTCATTACTACGTTTTTTCACAATCGCCATGTCATTCCTAAGGTTGCAAAACTTAATCCGAGTCTGATTGAGAACTTTCGTAATAAAAGAAAACCAAAAAAAAAAAAAAAAAAACCAAAAAAAAAAAAACAAACTAAAACCAAACTGGTGGCGCAACTGCAAAACAGTAAAACCTTATTTTCTGAAGATTTCTCAAGCCTCTCTGAAACCACTTCGAGCAGAATATTAGCTTTTTATCTGTTTAATCCGCAGGCGTTAATATCGTTGAGGGGAAGGTGATGTAGCTTTTTGTTTGAATCTCGAAATAATTGTAGCAGCAAATCCTTCTCAGAAAGAAAGCATATAATTATATCAATACCTAATCTTTTCAATTTCTTATATGATATCTAGGGTTTCTGATTCGTTATTATTTTGAATTATTGGAGTTCCTCCTGTTTATGGTTCCTGATTAGATTCGTAATATTGTTGTAATTTAGGTATTAGGTAATAGGTTTTGGCAAAATTAGTGTTTTTTTTCTTCCAAATTGAGGGTTTTACGGGTTTGGCAAATTTAGGGTATTAGATTCGCGTCTCAGCCATAACTGTAGCCGGAGATGATGTACTCCTACTCCTTCACCCTCTGCACCTGCAGCTGTATGTAAGTATGTCATTCTGCAATGGGTTATCAATCACTTACAAGCTCTTCCCGTTTCTTTACAGGTATAAGAGTATTCTTCTCTTAATGTTAAACCCAAGTTTCACGTTGAAAGGCGACATTGAAAGGTGTTTCAATGAGGCGATGGAGTAGTAAAAGCTGTATGTATTTCGACTTTTTTGAGTACTACATGCTATATAGTCCCTAATGTAACTGTATCGACTCAACTGTCACATAATGTTTTGTAGATTGTAATGCACTTCTCTTGGTCTACTAAGGTACGTGCACGATAGGCCTTATTGCTGAATCAGGAGAACAGGGATGCAAGGATTTATCTATTTCGAAACTACAGTCATTGCCTGGAGTCAAAGAAAGAATGACATGCTAAAATCAATCTGCTTTGTGGGACCTTCATTGGTGCAATACTAGATGCCAATTGTTTCATTAAAAAGCTTGAAGAAGGTATTTACCCTCTGTGGACTTATAATCTACTGCTGTTTATAATAAGTGATTTACGGATTATATTACCCTTTTTTAGCTTATTAGGGTTTATAGTAGTGCCTTCATTAGTTCCTTACACATGCTACTAGAGGCTTATTGTTCGCATATAACTGAGGTTCCGTTTTAAAATTGAGACAGACAATCTAAGAGTTTCAATTAGATTGACACTAGCAGGAACTATTACTGATGCAGGTGATTGCATTGGCTAATAATGCTGGGGCCAAAGTATATGAATCACAGTCAATGATGTATTGAGAGGCCAACAGTAACCCCACACCCTGAGCTCTTTCTACCTCACTTAGATTGCAGGTGTGCAAGGTACATATATAATAATATTTTGGGTTCTAAGTTCATGTTAACAATCCTCTTAACATGTAGGTTGCAGGCACCAATGCAACCTACATGCATGTGTCCATTTCAGGAATTGCACCTATGGTAGTTCTTTGGTTGTCCTAGCATTTAATGCTGAGGAAAGAGGATGGAAACAAAGAATTTAATAGCACTGCCCCGTCAAACCATGTATTTGTTGTCATATTCATGTGCTGAAAGTACTAAAAAATTTAACAGCGGCACTCGAGTATAACACTTATATGTTCTTCACATCAAATGATCAATAGGGCAATGCACAAAGACCAGAAGTACGTACAGTCACATGGAAAATTGATGAGTTTGCTGGATGATTATTCTAGGTAGATGTTGTATCGATATACTTCCCTCTGATGATTCTTGACCATAGATTAAAACTTGATTTGTTTGAATGTTATTCTAGGGTATCGATTTGATCTAATTTGGGTTTGTTTTGTTGTGTGGGTTGTAGCAAGGTATGAAGGTTTTCAATTGCACAAGTTCTGAGTGTGATTTCTCAAAAACAGAAATCTGCTCTAAGGGATTCTTAAAACGGTGAGATTTTTTGCTTGATCAGTTAAGTTTTACTTGCAGTTTGAAAATAAAGTGGCTTTAGTTGTTGGAAAATGAATAGGTTTCATTTCAGATGTAGTCTGAATCGGTAATTCCATTTAGTTTATTGAGCTACACAAACATCAAGCTCATTGCACATTTTGGTGTTGTAGTTGTGGAAGTTTACCCTTGGGGTTCTTTTATTATGCCGTTGATTCTGATGATTTTGTTGTTTTTGGATTACTATAGCAGGTCCAGCAATCCCAGGTTATGTAAGTCATGAAGGTGAAGAGAAAATTGCACGTTCTAATGTTCGTGAACAAGATAAATGTTTAGAGTGAAAGAAAAACGTATTTAGAACTATGTGCTGATTCAGAGCCCTCGTCTCAGTATCCAAGCGAAGACGACGCCAAAGTGGATGAAAGAAAGATTAAGACACTTGAGAATCTCCAAAGCAAACAAAGGAAATGTTTCTGGAACAAAGGCAGGAAACACAATGCAGGTGAGGCACACAAGATTCTTTCGAGTTTTACTTTTTTTTGCTTTCCCCGTCTGCAAGTTGTATATATTAGCAGACTAGCAGTTTTCCTTTCACTGCCTCAACAAACTGTTCTCAAGGTGAAAATCCTCGAGCTGATTTAAGTTATCATGTATAAGTATAAGTGTATAACTCATCTACAATTGCCGAAATAACGATTTTTGGAAGAGCATAGTGTTTCCTGCTGAGATTTGGTGAAAAACCCAGGCAACATGACGCTTTAGGATATTTTGTTTCATTATGTGGTTCATGTATATGATGACTACCAGTAATCAGCTGAGATGAATTTGAGGTTTGATCTCCTACTTGGATACACAGATGGATTAGTGCGAAACCACACGTCGGATTATGGATTATAACAGCCATCAATGAGTTCATTTCTGTCGGACTTCACAAACAGGACCTCACCTCCCATGCAGGCCTTTTAAGTATCGTTGTAAGGCATAAGCATCTCTTCTCATCTAAATCATACATCTCAGTCTAGCCACTCCAAAAAAAAACATATTTTGAGGTGAAGTTCCTTTTTAGGTCTTTTTTAGGTGCTGTTGTGTTGCTGTCTCTACTCCTATAAGGTAGTGCTGCTGCTGTAGCTGTTGTTGCACCTACATCTGAGGAGAAGGTAGTTATTATGTGTCTTCTTTTTAATTTATTTTCAATTGTATTATGTGAATTCTTTTGTTTCTTAATGCGTATGATGCATACATTGGCTTAATGTTATACAGGAAGAGGCCAAGGAATTTTTGTGAGTTCTTCTTAAAGGTACATGTTTAATATGTGAGTTTGAAATCTGTTTGTGTGTAATTGTATATATAATTTGAGGCCAAAATACTGGCTCCAGAATGAAAGTTAGGCCAAAAACTTGAATTCTAGAGCTTCTGGCCCCCGGCCAATAAGAATCAAGGATTTCCGTTATTTTTTGTGTTAGTTTTGCACAACAGAACGGGTGTGACAAAGACCTAATATATAAAACTGCTTAAAACCTAACCATCTCCTTCTCTCTTCCGCCTCTCCACCTGATGGAATTGAGGGTTTCCATCTTATTTTTGGTTATTTTGGCTACACTCGAAGAGAGTGTGTGATGCCTTCCCTGAAAATCTAATTTCACACTCATAATCTCTCTTACGGCTTTCCCTCCCCCTGTCCTCTTCCAGTCTCTCTTTTTCTTCTAATCGCGTAGTTTATTCTTTTTTCTTCGTTCAGTAGTGTTTTCTGATTTTCCCATTGTTTTATTGATTTGTTAATAGGTACACAAACTATTCACCTGCCCATCAGGTACGATTTTTACAAACTTTCTTACAGTTCACAGATGGGTTTACTTCTCTTTTTTCTTTTCTTTTTTGTTTTGTTTTATAGATGGGGTTTTCCAACCAAACCAATCAGAAATTGGGGTTTGGTCCTTTCTGTTTTACTTCGTCATATAATGTAACTCCCTCCCTCTGTTCTTCTTATCAATCTTCAAAAGTTTGTCAATTAGGGTTTTTTATTTTATGTAATATTGAGATCTTGAACTGATATGAACTTCCCTTGCACATATAAGAATGAGCCCGGCAAGGATGCCATGGTAATTGGATGAAATATTATCTGTGCATACATCTCTTAGGCTCGCGCCTTATCATGTTTCCTCCTCGGCATTTTTGGTGGCAGTAATTATATCTCTGATAATACTAAAAGAACATGTTCACCAACTTATACAAAAATGTGCAGTTGGATTATAGGTATTGTTGTTTAATATCCATAGAAAAGTTTGGCTTCTGCCAAAATTATTAGTTTCGTATTATCTGTTATCTGTTATTATTGTGTGTGGACGTAGCACAAATGTTATTAGGATGTCACAGTCACAAAAGAGACATTTGTATTTGGTAAGAAATAGACTACATAGATCTACATGACTATGCAGTAGGTACACAAATTTCGATATACCAGCAGAATGACATAATTGCCAGGAGAAGCAACATGGAATACATCATCTCATCTGGCAAATAGAGGAGGACAAGGGATGAAGACTGTGTTGAGGGTGACTGATTGTAAGCATGTAGATTCTGTCCGGAGGTTCTCTTTCTTAAGTGTCTATATAAGTTTATATCCTGTAGCTGTTAACTTATAAATATGTAACTGTAGGATTGTTAGTTTGTCTTGCAGACTTGGTATATCTGATTTTGCGTTGCACGGGCCTAGATATTTTGCGGTGAAAAATACGGTTTTGTTGCAGTAGAATAATAAGGAAAGAGAAAGAGGCAGAGAAGAGGGAAGATTCTATTGATTAGGGTTCAACATATTACATAGGTATTGTATCCTTTATATACATGTAAAAGAGAAACTCCTAGGCTTCTAGTTGGGCCGCACATCCATGGGCATGGGCCCTTTAACACTCCCCTTTGTGCGGTTCAACAATGGAACTCCAGATGTAGTGCTTCACATATAGTGTTTCGAATGTAGGTTTTCAAATGTCATCCTCTCCTTGATAACTTGTGACGAAATCAATTTCCTCATTAAAATTTTGACAAGGAAAAATCCATTGGGACAAAATCTTGGTACAACTATTCACATGTAGTACTTCACATGTTGTCTCGTACTTTACATGTAGTTTATCACATGCAATACGATCTTCAAAGATCATCGATTCTAAGTTAATTGCCTCATTAACACTTTGTCAGGAAAACCCATAGGGACAAAACTTGAACTAAAGAAAAAGAGTACAATATTAAGCAAACTTAGAACATAGTTGGACTCGAATATGTTGCCTTATTAAAACCTTGACAAGGAAAAAGAGTACAACGCGACAGATGCAAGTCAAGGTGATCCTTGCAGATGATCACTTTGCTTCGATGAAGTTCATTCATTGCTTCACAACTCCTAAGGCAGAAAATCCTCATAGGAAAGACAATAGTCTTAGTTGGGAAATTAATTCTCGGTGTTTATTGTTGTCTCATTAAAAACCTTGCCGAGCAACAAAACCCTGTGGGAAAAAGTAATCTCGGTGAAGGAAAAGAGTTCAACACACCATTAGATGCTCCCCCTGATGTCAGACAATTTTCATAATCTAATGCAGTCAAAAGGAGTTTATCACACATTACTTTGGTGACTTGAGTGTTTATAAGATCCTGTTGTTGATTCTGGAAGTTACGTTGCTTAACATAATATTGCGTTTCATTTCTTTGATTCAGATATTTTCAGTAATATCAATGCGATCTTTATGTCTTCAACGTTCAACATACTTGATGTTTTTAGTGTTGTCTCGCTAAAAACCTTGTCGAGTAACAAAACCCTTTGGGAAAAACTATTCTCGATCGAAGGGAAAAAGAGTACAACACAACTTCAATTTCGAAGTAAAATATGCCGACATCATATCCTTGGATCCTCCCCCTGATGTCGGCATCTCCCCCTGATTACTTTTAGAGTTGTTCCAGACATTTCCTTTAGTCATGTACTTTTCAAAACTGAATATCGGTAATGACCTAGAAAATAGTCTACCATATCTCCCCCTGATTACTTTCGTTGGAGAAGAGATTATTGTTCTTTCATAATCAACAACCTTTGGATTGCACTTTCGTTAGCATTCTTCTTTTTTTATGTCTTTGTAGGGATAAAACTAATGTATGTCAATGGTTACTTTAAGTACATCATTACATTTACTATAGTATTCCAATGATGTTGTGCTAGCGTTGAGCTATATCTAGCTAACAAGTTTCCTGAGGATGTAAAATTTAATCGAGTACATTATTATACTAAGTACAACAATGCGTCTATTGTACTTAGATATGAGAATTTCATCTCCCAACACATCTTCGTCATCTTTTTGGGCGAAATGGTTACTTACATTTGAACCTCGACTAATCATGGGAGTGCTATCAGGATGCATATCTTTGTTAAATTTCCCGACAACTTTAGACATATGCAAACTAGTGGAATAATATACCACAAGCTCAGTATTCGGTCGAGCTTTCCCCAGATTTTTCATCTCAAATTCATATTTCAAATAGCTTTTAAGGTCTCTTATTACATCAAGAGTACCCATCATGTCTGTACCATCGACATAGATAGCTACAATTCCAAATCAGGAACTTTCTTGTGAATACGCAAGTAAAAATAACTTACTTGTCTATCCCCTCCAAATCAAATATCCACTTAGGCGGGTATATCACATCCGCCTGATTGCTTCAATCTATAAGTGAGCGTTCTATCTAACTGTAAACGCACTCTGTGGTTTAGAGTCACTTGATTTGGGAAACAAAAGGCTATCAATCCCTTTTGTAAATATCTTCTATCTCTTGATTCTTTCAGAGATACGTAATAACCACATACATATGCTGCATTTCAAGTTCTTTTGAATTACCAAGCTAACTAAGTAGTGGAACGCTATATCGTTCATTACAAGAGGACAATTCCAGGGCTTTGTGAGAAACCTCGCCCCACAATGAGAGTCTTTCTACTTTAAGACTTCATTCTTCTCACCGCGCTTGGTGACAAATAATCATGTATGTCCTATAGGCTTTACACTTGGTTGGTTAGCACTACCACACCAAATACCTGTATATTTGTCAAAGAACCTAGTTCTACCTGGATTGTATAGGCCAAATGTGCTATTCGTTGACATTAAGCAACAAGGAGCTTGGTTCGATCTCATTTTGCTCTATTTCCTTAAGCAAGTGTATATGAAATTAATCATCAATATGCTCGCATGATCTTTCCATTGACTCTTGCGCATTCTCATAATCCACTTGGGATGTCATTGTTCTCTAGGATCATTAAACTTTGGAGCGTCCTCCAGTTTGATTCATGGACATATTCAGAGACAATATTATGAGATGATTTCTGATGATATAAATAAGTTGTCCCTTACTCACCTACTTCCTTCTAGGTGAGCATTGATCGAACCTGGTGGTCTCTCCATTTTCCTTTATGGAGCCACGGCCTTAACTACACTTCCACTATGTGTAGTTGCAACACCTTAGTCTATGGTGTATATCCCTTATTGAGGATTCGTAACCTTGCAGGTAGGTTTGCAGCTGGTATGTGTGATCTCATCACTTAAGCGACATAAGTGTACATTCTGAAAATCGATTATTCTTTGTCACTTCACATTTACATTTGTGGAGTACAAGAATTAATATGAGACATAGTGGGAACACACCACGGCAATTCCTATCGTTCCCTTAGAAAATACTTTTTCTTATCTCCCCCTAACGACGGGAAGATTGTCTCATTAAAATGACAATCCGCAAATCTAGCGGTAAGAGATCTCCTGCCAAAAGGTTTAAAATGCGGATAATTGTTGGGAACTCATTTCCAACATAACTACTTAAGAGTTTTAAAGACCCTTCATAGTACGATGTAGGGTCGTAACGGCACATATATAGTACAACCAAAAATGCGTAAGAAAACGAATGTCAGGCTTCAATCCAGTAACCAACTGGTACGCATAAAAGGTTGACTAATATTGGGTTCTAAAACGAATTAAGTAAAGATGCGCGTAATATTGCATATCCTCAAAGCAATAAAAGGTAGGTTGGTATGCATAACCTATTCCTTAAACATCATCTGTAACCATTGATGATAGCCTTTGCGAGATCATGAGGTATAGGATGCTCTGCATTCATCCTATTAATATGCAATAACCATCAAGTCCTTTTGATGTGCACTAGCTAGCATTTTAAAGGGATGGTGAGCCCTTACATGTAAAATATGTGCTAGTAGTTTTCCAAACGCAAATTTCTTGGGAACTATAACTAGTCCAAAATGTCAAAACATTCACCAGAGCCATAAGTCACTTTAATGGTCCGCATTCTGCATGAATATTTTTATAAATTTCACCTCGTTTTCTTTGTAATATGGAATTTTTTACCATTTGCATCTTAGGATGGTCTCGGTCCTATTTTACTGAAGACTTTGTAAAAATGAGTGATATGCTTTCTCACCTAAAAGCATAATGGGAAGGGGGGTTGTGCATCTACTACTTTAGAAAACACTTATTGAGAGATATGCCGTCTCTTCGCATTCTGTCAATCTTTTTCTCATTGTCTCGTCCACTCAAACACAGTGATGTACGTATGATTCCTTTCAAAACGAAACATCATGTTACAACCAAAGTGCCTTTATGGTTATGTCAAAGCCTGTATGAGTCAATTCCCAACATTTCATCGTTGGAGTCAATATGGATTCAATAATCCAAAAAGTGATTTACATTTCACTAGATTGACTCATTAGTTTCTCTAAGATATATTTCCTTTCAAATATATTAGAGACAATAAAAGATGCAATCAATTACATTCTCATCACTGTGAGTTTCCATATGATATCCACTTGCATGGGTCTCTTTGGGATTTAACAAGGTGATTAACTCTCGGTACATATAGAGCTTTTGTGACTTTTAATCTTTGTTCCATCTTGGAAACAAAATTTGAGCATTGCTTCGCTCGATGATCCAATCATTGTAGTCACATTATAAAGAATTAGTTCAAAAACTAGTGTATATTCCTTAAATTAGTGGGAGAAAAACCACTATCAGTTAGACATTGAGTCTTGAGAGATTTAATAAGTGGTGTGGCCTTATTGCATAACAAAAATGGGATTCAACTCAAGTACTTTAGAGTGAATATATGTTACGTTTCAGGGGGATGATATATTTTTCATCCAGATATATCTCAAGTACATTAGAGAATTTATGTCTTGTGGGAATGATGTACTTTTCATTCCATAAACGCAAACATTGGATCTAGTTCAATTAAATAATCAATTGGCCAGGCAAAGTTCTTCTTGTCATTAAAGTTAATGTCTAAAGTATGACCTTCCTATGGAAATTGGTTGCTATTATGGTACCCGCATTACATTGCTTGTACCAATATCAGTAAGAAGATTCATTCTCAACTCTTTGGTGAGAGCTAGAATTACATCTTTGCTTCAGTTGATACCTGTACTTTGGTGTCATTACTACCGGGAAAAAAAATACATCTTTGTCTCGTGATATATATGTCCCTTTTCACATGCTTTATATAAGTCGGTACGTCTAACCCTCATTACTTCGGGGCTCTTTCCATTTTCAATTTTTGCTACATTTAGCTTAATTTGAGAAAGTTCTTTATCTCAACAGGCCAAGAAAATCTCACTACACATGTCAACCACTTACTTTAGGTTGAATATATTACTAAAATAGTTCTCTTGTTGTCATACTTCAACATATACGACTGGTTCGTTAGTATCATGCATGATGTAGAGAAATGGAAATTTTCCGACCCATATCATCTTTTGTGAGTTCTTCCACAAAAATTGGAATACATGTTATTTATTTGCAACATATCTTATGAAACTACCGACTCTTTAATAGTCGATCAAGTGGATTACATTCCACGGAACATTCAAATTTGGGGAGACAATATCAAGTACGCAATAATGGTCCAAGTACTTCTAAACCCCAAATAAATACTTTGGAATTGAGTTGGTACAACCATTTGAACAAAAACAAACATCCTTCAAGTATAGCCAATATCATATTTAAGAGAACAAAATAACAATAAAACCAAAATTCTTAATGAGATTAAGTTGACCGTTTATGTGATATGAGCTTATCTTAAAACAAAAATAAATAATTAGAACAACGCATATTCTAAAAACAGATAAATAAGCCCTACAAATCTTCAATATAAAAACCCCACATCAGTTACATACCTCAAATTTTGGTTCCTGTTATATATAGATAGAACCGGGATAGCCTTGGTCACGCACATCCGAAAACCATGACAGAAAACGGGAACAAAGCTGAAACGGTACGAAACAGGATAGGACAGGTCGGTCCGGGTTGAGCCGGGCTGGGCCGGAACGGAACGGACACACCACAGGACGCATAAATTCCGGTGTGGTGCAAGTAGACTTCTCAGCATACGTAAAAAAGAAAACAGTTCATCAATGCTCCAAAATCTAATTAAAAATTCTGCCTGTAAAAATATCATCATTGTAACTCGTTGGACAGGAAAATGGAATGTGTATAAGTATGATACATTTTAAACTATTAATGATTGTAAAATGCATTATGAGACCTAATGAAATGGTAGCTTTTAGTACACATTATGCTCGTAACGTAATAGCTTCACACATTTAGGTACACAATAATTAGGAATGCAAAAGTGACGGAGAAAACCAGCTGTTTTGAAAAAGGAGTAACAATATTAAACCGCAGGAGTCACAAAGGTCTAAAGGTCTATCATGGTCTATGGAACGGCTGCACAAAAAATACCCCCATATCATAATGAAAAACTAAGTTTGGAATTACTACCGTGCGATATGTGCTTCCACTTACGAAAAAGCCTGCATCTTCATGATCACCAACCAAATCACACACTTCTCTTCTTGTTACACAATGCAAAGAAGTAACGGCACCATTGTGCCTCTGTGTACACGCATACTCGACTGGAGCTTTTTCTGTCCGGCATTTGATAATTCTGTCATACGGGCATCAGCTATACCCTTTGACGTTCTCATTTACAGATAAAACCGAATATAATGCAGCAGTAATTTAACAGAAAAAATCCAGGTTTCCTATAAACCATGATGAACACAAATAGATGGTTTTTTAGTTTCCACTCATTGTACCCTAATTCCAATAAACCATAAAACTGTATTTTAGAAATAGAACATTATAATCTTATTGTTCTTCAAAAGATGAGCATAAGCATTCATATAAGTAAACTGGTCAAATAAGTAGACATTATATATATATATATCATGGTTTGGCATCTTACTGTTTGATAAGTTTATCAAACAGACTCTTGATTGCAGTTTAACTCGCTTTCTTCAACCACGCCAACTTCTACCATGTCCCATGAACATATTTTTTCTTGATCTCGACCTATTGTTTTTCATGAAAACCCTAATAATACTTTTGTCGTGGATTTATTTTTTTAATGAATATGTTTATACATGATTAGGTTTGGAAAACATGATTAGGTTTTAAGTGGTGCGGAAAATACGAAATATAAGTGGTGTGAGAAAACAAAAGGTTACTATTAGTCTAAATATTTCCAGGTGGGGTTAGAAGCTCTAAGAAGAGAGCTTTGTTTTGCTTTTAACCACACCAGAGGAAATTCACCTGAAATCATATTATTAATAATTAATTAATTGTTTTAAATATTTTAGTTCCCATATATTGTTGGATGTCCAGATTTCCAAATATGAAACATACTTACATAAAAAAATATTTGTTTGGTCATAATAGTCCCCTGGATTATGCGTGGGTGAAGAATACTTATGAATAAATGTATAAAATAATTATTCGAAATCCTAACTCCTGATTTAACTTTTTTTTTTTTTTTTTTTTTTTTTTTTTTTTTTTGTCGCCTTCTCTTTTCTCCTCTTCATATATTGTATAAATGGAAGTCGTTGTAATCTAACTAAGCCCTTTATGAATTAAAACATGAAGTCCTCTCAAATTGCTGGCAAAAATAGATTGCAAGTGAAAATTATAAACATATTTGGAGAACCAATACGACGAAAGATTCTTCCTTTATGGGTAAATCTTCCTTAACCAGTAATTTTCTCAATCCACTGTGTAAATCAACTCTTAGATGCCCTTAATTTTTTCTCACTCACTCTTCAATACATGCATCAACACAATGCTAAATCAAATGACCACCAAAGTCTGGCCCTCGCGGTGTCCCTGTTGTAGTATAAATGCATATAAACACGTAGATGCACACAAGTGAGACTTTTCTTGACCAAAATGATAATCCAAACAACGATGGTTTTTGAATAAACAATCAGGAGAATTTCTAGCTGATATGAAGAGAGCTGAAATAAAAGATTTTGATAGTACGAAGGAATTAACCTCTGAGGAACGTCTTAATTTTAAGTTTGGAAGGTATTCTAAATATGATAATAACACTTCTAGAAAGGGAATAATACCTGGGATGACCTATATTGTGCACCAAGAAAACACTAATTTCCCCCTAGAGCTGGAGCATTCTGAGGTTTGCAAACTTCATAATCAATTTAATCTTAATAATCAAATCATAATGTTTATCCATTTTCTTATTGTTTTTAAAGGTTACCTGAACTACTTTGCTGTTTCACATTTTTTCCTCCTAAGTCGGAAGCTAAAAATTATTACCAAATATTTTATTATATTCATGAAGTGCTTCATAAATTCTTTATTTCCTTTTAACCACCATATGTTTTTCTCTTATGTCGTGATGGATGATAGAGCAGTAGGTTATGACTTTAAGGTGTTATCTTGGAATATGCAGGGTATTAGGTCATATTTAAAACAAGACCATCTAAATCATCTCAACAAGACTCATAATTTAGATATGATTTTCTTATCTGAAACAAAGGTTCAAAATTCTGTTGTAGAAAAAGTTTTTCGTAGATTGCAGGTAAAGGATTGGTTCATTATTCCTTTGATTGGTCGAGCAGGAGGATTTTCTATTGCATGGTCTCAGGGAGTTTCCACAAACCTTATCTCTTTTAAAGACATTGTGTTTCAATTTCAAGTAATCAAGGACAACTTCAGTCTGAATATTTCATTTATTTATGGTGCTCTAGACAATAACATGAGAATAGCTCAGTGGGATTTCATATCTAGTATTAGCAGCATATCTAGGCCTTGGGCTATTATAGGAGACATGAATTTTATTTTGCATAAAGATGAAAAGGAGGGAGGTAACGACACATCAACTAGTAGCTTTTCTTATGTTTATAGTTGTATACAGAACCTTGGTCTCGTAGATTTGAATTTCACTGGTCTTCCTTTTACGTGGACTAATAAAAGAGCAGGAGAACATAACATTCAGGAAAGAATTGACCGAGTCCTAGTGAATCATAAATGGCTAGAATATCTACCTAGATCTAACACCAAACACCTTACTAGAGTAGTTTTGGACCATGCTCATATCATGTTAGAAACCATACCAATAAGAGAAAAAAGTAACAGACTTTATAGATACATGAAGTGTTGGAAGGAACATAAATCGTATAATAATATGATTGAAGATTCTATAGAGCATTGTAGGGGTAAAAAAGGTGGCATAAATAGTATTCTCAAAAAACTTGATCTGATCTTAGAATATGGAATAAGTCTGAATTTGGTGACATTTTCAGAAATATCTCTAACATCCTTAATGAGATAGAATCAGAAAATAGAAAACCATACAACTTGGAATCAAAAAATAGGATTGAATATTTACAAAATGAGTTAAGTTCCTGGCAATAGAAAAAATATACTGGGGTCAGCATGTTAAAGAAAAATGGATAAAAGAAAACGATCATAATACTCAATTTTTTCATCAAAATGCATCTGAAAGAAAACGGAGAAATAACATTCATGCCCTTAGAGATAATAGTGGACTGTGGATTGAAGGTCAACAACCTTTAAGTTCTTTGCTGACTAAACATTTTTGTGATATTTATCAATCTAATGATAATGGTATTGATCCTATATGTAGTCATATAATTAAACCTACCATTAGTGTTGAAGATAATAGCAGACTCTGTGCTATACCTGATGAATCAGAAATAAATGAAGCTTTGTTCATGATGAACTCTTGGGGAGCTCCGAAGCCGGATGGGTTCCCACCAGGTTTTTATCAACATCATTGGGATATTCTTAGTGGAGACATAGTCAGCTGGGTTCAGAAAGTTTTTAGAGAAAATTATTTTAATCAAAAGATTAATCACACTTTTATTTCTTTGATTCCAAAAAATAAATCCCCTAAGTGCCCTAGTGATTTTAGTCCTATTAGCTTAAGCAATGCTTTATATAAGATTGTAGCCAAAATTATAGCAAATAGGATAAAGCCTTTGTTAGATAATCTTATTTCTCAGAATCAGTCATCTTTTATTCCTAAACGACAGATAACTGATAACATTATAGTTGCTCATGAAATCCTGCATACAATGAAAACCAATAAAAGAAAAAATGGATATATGGCCCTAAAGCTTGACTTGTCTAAAGCTTTTGATAGATTAGAATGGAATTTTAAAATTGTTATCTTTAAATATGTCCTGTAGTCTTATTTATGCTTGTATTTCCTCTGTGTCATATGCGGTATTAGTTAATGGTACTCTAGGTGAATCTTTTTTCCCCACCAGGGGAATTAGACAGGGTGACCCTTTGTCACCTTAAATTTTAATTATTTGTATGAAATCTCTTTCTAAACTTCTTATGCATGCTGAAACGACAGGAAAAATATCTGGAGTTAAAGTAAATAGAAATAGTCTCTCTGTTTCTTATCTATTTTTCGCTGATGATTCTTTTCTCTTTACTTCTGCTAATATTGTACAAGCTAGGAATTTGATTGATGTTCTTAAATTTTTTAATGATTCTTCTGGTCAGGTTATAAATTATCAAAAGTCTGGCATCTATTTTAGTAAAAAGGTTGATAACAAACATTGTAAAATTCTAGCTAGAATCCTAAAGGTTAATAGAATAACAAAGACTGACACTTATCTTGGTACCCCTGTTTTCTTTAATAGATCTAAGAGTTTCAATTATCAAAATATGTTAGATAAGATGTATAGTAGAGTGCAAGGTTGGAAGGCTAAGTTACTTTCTCCGGATGGGAGAACCACTCTTATTAGTTCTGTCACTAGTGTTATGCCTATGTACCAGATGATGTGCTTTTCGCTTCCTAAGAAAACTCTAGATAGGCTCAATGCCTTACAAAGAGAATTTTGGTGGCAAAAGAACAAAAGTAACAAAGGTATTAAGCTTATTTCTTGGGATACGGTTTGTACAAGCAAAGCTAGTGGAGGCTTGGGTATTAAAAACCCTCATAAATTCAATTTAGCCCTTCTCACTAGACTTTCTTGGAGACTTATTGAAATTCCAGATAAATTGTGGTGTATAATTCTGAAATGTAAATATTTCCCTAAATGTGACCCTTTAAACTATAAGAAAAAATCGGTTAAATCTTGGGTGTGGACTAGTATTTGTAAGGGTATTGATATTATTAAAGAAAATCATGGTTGGGAGATAGGAAATGGTGAGAATGTAGATCTCTGGAATGATAGATGGCTTCCAAATGGGGATCGTCCGAAACCAAAAGATGGAATTCTTTTGCCTGGTGCCCAAAAAGTCTCAGATATGATTACACCCCTTGGTAAATGGAATGCTAACCTTGTCCAGAATCTTTTTGATGATAACACTGTTGAGGAAATCAAGTTAGTTGAGCCGTTTAGCAGTATAGATGGAAAGGATCACATAAAATGGTTAGGTACTCAAGATGGTTCAGTCTCAGTTTAATCTGCTTACAATTATCTTTGTAACAGAAATCATAGGAGTAACAAAGTTGAGTGGTTTTCGATATGGAATCTTCGTGTGATGCCTAGAGTTCAAGTTTTTTTTCCTGGAAAGCCCTTAGAGATTGTTTACCTGTTAGGGAAAGATTAGGTAGATATATACCTATTGAAATTCAATGTCCTTTATGTAATATCTTTATGAGTGAAAATGTTGATCATATTTTTACTAGATGTGTTTTCTCTGAAGCTATTTGGAGAGGTCTGTCTTTATCTTCTAATTTCTATGGTACTGTGAATTTGAGTTTCAAAGATTGGTGTCTGCAATGGTTAAATGATAAAGATAATAGAGATGTTTATGCTCATATTCTTTGGCGTATTTGGAAATACAGATGTAGGGTCGTCTTTGATGAAATTGCTCTTAATCCTAAAGAGTTAATTACTGTTTTGCAGGAAGAGCTTCCTCAACTGGTAAATAAGGAGGACAACAACAAGAAAAATAAGAAACAAGTTTCTGCTTGCGACTGACGGCATCCATGATGTAAATTTCGGTCGTCCGATTCTTATGACAACGTGACTTATATATTTTTCGATGTTGCTTTCCAAAAGAGTACAAAGAGATATGCTTATGGCATTGTTATGATGAATAATACTGGACAAGTCTGTGACTTTGCAGGAGGGACAGGTTGGTGTTCTAGCTCATATGAAGCTGAATCAAGAGCTTGTAGAGAAGCAACAAAATGGGTTCAAAGTTATAGACATGACAAACTAATTTTTCTCAATGATAATTTGAATGTCATAAAAGGAATGAAGAAGAATCTCTTTGCTCTGAACTGGAGATGCAAAGGTATTTTGCTGAAAGCCTTGGATTATAAGAACTATTTTCCCAATTCTTCCTTTTATTATGTTAGAAGGGATTGTAACTATATAGCGGATAATTTAGCTAAGTATCTTAACAAGTTTACTAATATTCTAGTTGACTCTAGGAACTGGGATAGCCAGAGAAAAGCTATATGGTTAGATAGAATTTGTAATCATAATGCTGTAATTCCCTTTGCTTAGTGTAATATAAGTTCCTTTTATCATTTTTTTTTTTTTGGAGTTTTCTAACAAATTACTAAACATAAGCCCCCAAAACAAAACACTTAATCCCGTGCAACGCACGGGCGCAAAACTAGTCCATCCAAGAGATAAAATCCCAAAAGTTAATACAAATTTTGATACCATGTTACCTGCCATCTTGCATTTACATCCTTGGCGCTTCCCGCGTCTTGGGTTTGTTCTTCGGAATGAATAGAGGGCGACTCCTGTTCGAGCTGTGGGCAAGGGACTTATTTATTGTCATTACCTCCCCGTGTAAAGACAGAGTCTATCCAAGTCCAATCAAAATCAAATATATTTCATTTAAGCTGATAATTATACTACCTCCGTCCCACTATTAATTGACCTAGTAGTATAATTTAGAAATGATTTATCTCTCAAACTATACCACGGATATTCGTAAATTTTATATCATTGAAAAACATTTTAAAACACCTACGTAACGAATATAAACATGAGTATCAAATGATATAAAATCAACTATCAATGAGATAAAATCTAAAAACAAATAGGTCAACTAATAGTGGGACGGAGGGAGTATTAAACAAAATATTATAAAGAGCAAATCAAACTGTTGCAAGTGTAAATTGTTAATTAATTCGAGAAATTGACTTAGCACAAGTTAAGACTGCTTTTAGTAATTCCGAATCTTTTCATGTGCCAAAATATGTGATCGTGAAGGTAGTTGACTGTGGATTGTTCGAGTTAAGGAATAATTATAGACTTTGGTGGAAGTAATTTTTGTGTTTTCTCAATTTCTAAATTATTCTGAACTAATTATGTTGTGATTTTCTTTATGGACTAGAATGCAGTGTTCTTCATTTGAGACATCTGCCCAGACAACTGATAGCTTTAAAGTTGATGCCAAGGTTGTCGTGGCAGTGGCACAGTGCAACAGAGAAATGCATCCTCAAGGATCATGATTTAAGCATACCAGTAACCAGCAGTGCATCAACAAAGGTAGTTTTTTTATTAATGCATCTGACATTTAGTGCCCTGTTTGACATTTTAGAATGATTTTGAATGGATTATTCTTTGAAACTGAACAATGCCCATTGTAATTAGTTTAGAGCCAATTTACTTGGGTCGAGCTTCGTTCCCTCAAATTCAAAGACAATTCAAGTTAAAAAAAAAAAAAAAAAAAGTTTGTTTTGATGAAGTAATTTAGAGTACATTAGATATGGTCTACAGTGTAAAATAAAGATGCACTAGCCATTAGCTGACCTCAACGAATTTGCTGTTGTTGCCATTTTTCTTTTGTTTTAACTATTCAAAGATTCAATCATCAAACTCATGGTACATTCTCTGCATGTTAATGTCTGATACCAAAATTGCATATTTCGCGACATATGTTGTGCAAAACTATATGGCCATGTATGTGTAGCCTATTTTGCTCCAGTGGGTCTTCTTATCACTACCATCTTAGAAACTCTATTTGTAGGAGATACAATGGGCACCTGGAAAACAAACTAATATAGGTCTTTTATACCGCCGTAGTCCTTTTTTTTTGTTACTCTGAGACTATATGCTTTCACTTAGACTGTATGCATATGGTTATTAATTCCTTCAAGCATGAGTTGTGGATATATCCCATTGCAGTTGGAGATGGAACTGTTAGGAACTCACATAAGTCTCTGCACTTGCGCTACCAGCTTAATACCAACCAGACAGTACATTTCACTTACTAACCAAAAGGTAAAATGTTTAGATTATACAGTTAGAGAGTTAAATTTGGTGGAAACATTTGGATATTCTTTGATCCACAATAGAAAGTTGATTAGGTAAATGTATACCTCATTAACATAGAAAGATGATTAGGTCCGTGATGGGGGCTGTAACTTTGGAATTAGTTTCAGTTTAATAGAAATTGTATGCTCTCTGATTGGCTATATAGTACATAAACAAAGAACGGGAAGGGACTTAATGGTAATAGAATGAGGCCCCCTGTTCAGCATCTTTTTATATGCCCGCAAGTTCCAGATTATTCCAAAATCGTTCCTTTTTTGAGATAGACATGCATGGCATGAAATGGCTTTTCATGTATTTTTGCTTCTTTGATTTGTGATAGGATTCAATATGCATCTGCTAACACTGTTAAATCCATCTACATGGCTTGCGCCCGTTTGCTTTGTATGATGGGTTTGGTCTATAATTGAAGAAATGTAAAACAGTTAGTTTATCATGACGACAATGAGGTAATGCACGTGCTCATCTTCTACGACTGTTGTTCATTTTTCATCCTCTTTTCTTTTGGCACACTCTTTCTCAAATTAGTTTTTTACTTAATAGTGTTTCTGGGATATCTCCAAAGCATCTGCGCAGAGGCCAATTTCAAGCATGTGGAAATAGCTTAATCCCAAGATTATTAAGTGTCCACTTATTAGTGAGTCTTAGTTTCGTTAAGATGTTGAGCCTTATAGGGTCCAGGTTGTTAATTTTTTCCCCCAGCTACAAGCTCTTTCAAGGTGGTTGAAACTTTCAGGAGTTCCACGATCTACTTTGTAAAAGGTGGAAGCTGGCTCTTCAGGACTTTGTTTCCTAAGATGTCTGCTTATGTTTTAAGATAAGGTAAATCCAGTGCTCGGGACCCGTTGTGCATGTGAATCATTTGCACTCAAGTGTCATTAAATTCCACTTACAATAACAAATGATATTTGCTATCTCAGCTCAAACGGCAAAGCGTATGGTTCACAACCATGTAGTTGTGGGTTCGACTCCCACGGATGGCACAGTTTGTTTAGTATGCTAAAACCGTACATGCTTCCGGTGGCAATATTAGCTCTACAATACACACTAAAATTAAAAAAAACATGTCATATATCATTATCATTTTGGTGCCCATAGCAAAAGAACGCCAACGATCCTAGAATTAGCAAACATAGACTCTTTGCTTCAATTTTTTTAATAATGAAAATAGAATAATCATTAATAACTCTTTCATGTTGGATCAGGGTAAAATTAGTAATTTTAGCCCTTCCTGAAACTCACCAGCGAGATCCCTTCTGTAGAATACGTATACGGTTACACATTTCTAGTCTCAAGTGATAACAAGGTTATTGTACTATGAGCGTTACACATTTCTCATGTATATGCCGCGGAATATATTTATGGTCATCTACTTATCTTTATCATGCAGTTGTAGCTGTAACAGAATTATTGGTGAAATTATTGATGAAATTCTATTGGGATAGATGCTCTGATGAAATGGGTTCATCGTCCATGTTCAATTTTTTTAGTAAAACTTAGTTTCTCAATAGGTGTTGTTGCAAATTCGTCCTTTTTTGCATTCAAAAGCAATGTAATTCACCACAAAATGGTGTTGTTGCAAATTCAAGCCTTTATCTCAATCAGCCAGTTGAACTTGATTGGATATATATATACATTTAAGACCAGCATTATGTGATTATGAGAACAATTGCCGTTTAATTATCCTTCTTATCTAGGTCATGTAACAAAACCATTTCACTTCCTATTCTATTCATGTGAAGTCCAAATTTAGATGTGAATTGCATATAATTTTCCTAGCATTAAATATAGTTCGTAATTGGAACCCATCTAATAGTAATTTGAACTTGCAGTTCTGTTGTTACAGGTTGCTCAATACAGAAATGACTTCCGGATAGAGATGGGTTACCAGATTTGAAAGATACTTATATCCATAAAGATCATATTTGTAATTTACGCATGAATTATGCTACCACTTGGTTGTAAATACTCAAGATTAAAATTGTACATTCAAATCCTCTCGTATCTAAGTAGTTCATGGGTACACATCATCACATGACACCTCTTCTTGATTAAACATATGTAACCCCAAAATGATAGAAATAGATATTTTGTCAGTGGATATGCTTTGCTTTCAAGTTTTTCCTGTATAGACCATGATAACAGTACTACACTTTTAATTTTCCTACCAAGGTATTTCAATTGACTTGGAGTCTTAAAGGGACGGGGCGAGGCGAAGCGGAGCCATACCAAATCAAAAAGGCATCGGGACGGGGCAAGGCGAAGCCGAGCCACAGCAAATCAAAAATCTTAAGCGCCGGGGCGAGGCGAGGCCGAACCACATCAAATAAAAAATGCACGATGGGGCGAGGCGAAGCCACATCACACCAAACAAAACCAAACCAAACCAAACCAAAAATATGGTTAAAAGAAAAAAATGATGGTGGATATTTTTCGGGTCCGCCCGGTGCGTATCACGGGCACAAAATCTAGTTAAATATAAAATAATTATGACACAGTATGAGAGATAAATCATTTCTAAATTGGGTTTTAAAATGTTTTCCAACAAAATAAATTAACAAATATCCATAGCATAGTTTAAGAGATAAATTATTTCTAAATTTTACTGTTTGTTATGCATAAGGATTTAATTGGAAAAAGTACCTAAAAATATCATTCTCTCTTCATTGTCTTAAGAATTGTGCAAACTTGAAATATGTCATCATTTATGAAACGCATGGAGTATATTTTATCAAAAATAGATTTGAAAAATAGTACTAGATATATACTTCCATTTATGTTCAAAAGAATGTTTTAAAAGCATGATATCCCAGACCAAGATGTGAGAAATGCAGCCAATGAAAGGATTCATGACATTGCAAAACTTCTGTACAAGATATGCTAGACAGTCCCAAAACATTATACCAAAGAATGACATGTTATGTATGTACATAAATGGGGTGAAAGCTTTTGTAGATCCACCAATGAAAGAATACGGCTTTGGTTCCCTTAGGGTTTTGAACAATAGGGGACAGTGGTAATCTGCAACTTTGAACTATCCTGCTTCTCGGTCGCATATTGCCTGATGAAAGATCTTTTCCACCAAATCTCAAATGCTTTGTCTTAGATTCGGACAATCATCACCTTTGTTCACAAACAGATGAAACCAATTCATTAAGATCCCTTGTTGTTGTGGCAATGACAATGTCAGTATCGGCCGACCCAATCCATCTTCCACCCATTTCTTGTCAAAGTTTCTACAACATCTCTTCATTAGTCCAAAGTCGGTATATAGAGCCTCCAACCATGTACACAATAGTGAGAATCTCGTCTCTCTTGATGCATAAATAAGTCCTCTTCCTATAGAACTACACAGCTGTACAGTGATCCTGCTTATTTCATAACGGCGCATTGGAGGAATTTTAGGATGAAGACTAGCAAGCTCCGCTTGATTTGCCCAGAGTATCACAAACTCATCACCCATTTCTTTATCAATCAAAATATCAACTACCCATCGAAGATTATTGGTGTTAAGCACGTAAGTGCAACATTTTTATACCCACATTTATACTAGCTAGGTCTCGATATTCAGCTAATAATATTGTTTTAAGTCATTTACAGGAATTACAAGTGAAATCCGTTCACCCGGAAGATAATTGGCATAATTACAAGCTATATTGGAGTTTGTGGCTCATGACACCAGAGGAGCCTGCGCTTAATGTTAATGAGCTAGTGGACTGGCAAGGCACCAATTCATTTTGCCGCACCACTAGCCATTTCACGGCTACAGAGCAAGCCAAGAGAAACATTAGACGTGGCCTACTTTATTACCACATCTGTTAGGGCAACATTCTACAACCTCTTCAGCGCCTTCCCTTCTTTACCAAAACAAAAGAGAGTTTCATTTCTCTAAGTAGGTGGTACTACTATGGGGTATTGTTCCAGTGAAGTGGGTTTGTGGTTGTAGGCAGTGGAGAAGGGTGCTACTGATATTTGTCGCCAGGTAGTATGTTGATCTGCAGACGCGAATGGAGACGAAATAGAGCTCTGAATCAAGCTGGTAGTGCTGTTTGAGTTTGGAAGTTGCTCACACGGAGTTGTCTGGTGTTGGTTAGTAGGTGAGTCTGATGTTGAGAAATTGTCGCAATGGAATTTGTGGAGTTAAACTGAGGTTCAGGGAGGAAAGAACGGTGCAGTGGCTTAGGCATGAGAAGGGCCTAAATGAGAAATGGGTGTATGTGATTGGACCGGGCTTTGGAGATGATTGCAACCGGTGAGAGATGAGTGAATTCAGATTGCAGCTCTTGTATCTCGGCTAGTAATCAACAACTGATTTCAGCTGGTGTGAGAAGAAATATGTAGAAGACGTTACAGCTATATGGAGTGTTTTCCTCAAATCCAGTAAGTGTTTGAATCAAGTAGTTAGAAAAGAAGTCAAGTTGTTGTTGTATAAAGGATGAGCTTAATCAACCAAGAATGGTACGCTGGAATACCACAATCTGAATTCTTTTCTTTGAATTTCCTAATTAGTTCTAGTTGTTAGTTCTCTTTTGTGTTAGATTATTCATTCGATACTTTTTATGGCTTTCTACACAACTATGAGAAGCTAAACTTATTATTTGCTAGTTCCGAGCAAATCAAAACTACAAAATAAAATCCTAACTCACTGTCGCAGGCATCGTCGATTGCACTTAGCATGTGCAACAAGCCTTTAAACCCCTAGGTGGCCCTAGTGGCCGAGTTATAGTCTCGGGAGGGTTTACTAGAGATATACCCACAAAACCTTTACTCCAGACCCTAGCTATCTACGCAGAACCTTGGAATGGCACTAAAGAACCTCCTTGGTTGGCATACTTATTGACTACGGGAAGAAGTACCCTGATGCGAAATTCCAATTGTTGTACACGAGTTTGCACTCAAGCATACTAAAATTCATATATAAGTGACAAAGCTCTACTCAGATAGTCGCACTATGGACATCAATATCCGGAATCAAACAAATCACATGAATAGATTAAGAAGATGGATATAGAAATAGATGGTTGCGAATGGACTTCAATGCCAAGATGAACCTATGGCCTAGTGGATTGAGATACTGGTCTGTACTAATATCAACACAACTGGCATATACAAGGGAACCGGTGGTCTATAATCCTAAATCTACATCAACTCAGCTGGCATATACAAGGGAACCAGTGGTCGACTTTATAATATACCTTTTTTTTTTTTTTTTTTTTTTTTTTAAC
>JAJJMB010012240.1:1422745-1591697 GCA_023531105.1 Papaver atlanticum
CATTTTTTTTTTTTTTTTTTTTTTTTTTAACGACATGATTAGATCATTTGGATCCAAGCGCATGCTTCTTGTCAGCAGATTACATGGTAATTCCAGTGGATCCTGCGTTCCATGCTTATTTAGGCGACGGAGACAGGGAGAACACACACATATTGCTATCCAAGTGTTAATATTTATTCCGATTGGTCTAATTGGTCTGGTTTTTTTTTTAGTAACTCAATCACCCTATTTCAACCCAGCAGACATCAACATAAAAATTTGCAAAAACAAAAACAGAAGTAATAAGATGATTCCGAGATACGGTGAAACTATCATGTTATTTCTAACACCTGAGCTCCATGCTTTTATGAATAGACTCTATATAGATGTTTCCATCCACTCAGATTGGTTCCTCAACTCCTAAAACCAAAATGCTTCCATCCACTTAGATTGGTTAGTGCCATCCTTAATAGGCATAAATTTCTAGGCTGTGGAGTTTATAATGTAACTAAAAAGTTTCTCCCATACCCCCAAACTTAAATCTAACATTGTCCTCAATGTTCTAAAGATAAAATTAAAAGCATGAACAAGGAGAAACTGTTACCATTTGAAGCAAAAGAGTTAAGGAAAGATATTACCGTGTTGCATGAGAATGGGTTACCTCCCAAGAAGTGCTAAGTTTAAAGTCTTCAGCCAGACTAAGAAAGTATTAGTCACTCGAATCATAAAGTAACAGTCGGAATAACTGTGGGTCTTCAAAACCAAATAGAGCTGACCAAAGGAAATTGCAATAAACCAAGAAAGTGAACAAGAATAGCATGCCCTTATCTAGTTTCCTGATTAGAATATCTAAATCTAATTGTGGTTCAGGTTCAGGTTCTATGAAAGGGTCTAAATAAAATATTTTCATTTGATGTATTTCCTCATAAGTGAAATCCAAATTATTAGGTTCTAGAGTCTGTAGAAACTCAAATAAGAACTTAGAAGCACATAATATTAACCTAAATAATTGAGGATCCTCTAAGTCAATCAGGTTTGACTTACATAATTGACCACAGTGAGAGTAGTGGTCAGTCTTAAGCAAATGTGTCGATTTTATTAACCTAAAGTACTTAGGCTTAGTCTCAGAACCTAATAGGTGACACATTTGAAATCTATATGTTCCCACATTTGGAAGAAAAATATTTGGTGGGAAAACAAAGTCGACCGGGGTATCATAGCCTGGGTAAACCACATCAACCAGATGATGGGTTTCTAACAACTGGACTTCCTTATGGACATCACTATATTTAGGGAAACGTGTATGAAGATAATCTGTTAAAACGGTTGAGGCACATATGTCAAGTCCCAAGTGAGGGACCTTTCTAAGAGTTAAAGCACATGGAGAATGATAATCACCCCCAAACTTAGAGTTTTCAGTGTCTCTAGTTAGACTAGTCACAATCTCCCTAATTTCTAGGTCATCAGATTCCTGAAAATAGGCAATTGATTCTTCTAAGTCAAGTTCATCCTCACTCATTTCTATGAGTTCATTTTCTTTGTCTAAGACTATTGTTTCTAAATCACTAGACAATAAAACAGTATTTTCAGAATAAACTCGTTCCTCTAAACCATTTTGGCTTTGTAATCAAAAGGAAATACTACATCGTCTAAAACGGGGATATCTCTAGAAAAATCCTCATCCTTTTGAATAGGTGAATAATTATTAAAATTATTTGGATTTGAACTAGAAATAACATTATCATTATAAAACTCAATTGGAGTAACAAATTCCTGATCACTATGCCTACATATTTCAGATTCTTCAGCAACACTATCCTCATCATAATCGTCATTATAATAGCATGGAAATGGTTGAACCTCATCTAAACATGTAGTGTTACCAATTCTAACCTCGTCATCTTGATTATGCAAATAACTATCATTATTTTCAAGGGTATTATTGGAAACACTGTATTGGAAATTAAGATTATTTCGAGCAAGTCTTTCATTCGTCTCAGCCATCAGCTTGAGGGATTCCTCTATAGAAAGTTTTCTCAATGGTGCAGTTCGTCTATTCATTTCCGACATAAACCTATTTGTTTGCTCAGTTAACTGCTTAAGAGACTCTTCTAAAGATACGGAAGGATCATAAATAGGAACAGAAGGATCATAATAAGGACTAGTTTTCAACAGTTTGATTGTATTGTCCAAAGACGAGGTACTAGCACTATAATAATCCTTATTTTCTTGCTCGTATGACCGGTGTGTGTGTGGATAGTAATTGGGCTCACCATGGTATGAACCATAACCTTGAAAAGGTTGGCGTTCCCAACTACTATTCCTACAATGGTCATAAAAATGATGATGTCCATATTCAAATTCAGGTCGATACTCATTGTATTGGCTTCTATCATACCAGTTCGACATTCTTAATTGCAAGGGAATTCTACACAATCACAAACAAGGCTGACTCAACCAAATCAAACCTATAAAATCTAGCAAACAACAAGCATGATGGCTCCCTTAGATTGTTTCTAGACCAGCTTCTATCCTTCCAAAAGGAAACTGGGTATAGTTTTAGCAAACCTCTCTAGATCGATCAGAATAAAGTAAATCAAAGAGAAGTAGAGGAAGCTCAGAGGAGCTTTGATACCCCCACCTCTTTGGCAACGCTTCCCTGGGTTACAAGGAGGCTCTAATTGACTTACAGTAATCTTCCTAAACTTTGAGTTAGGCTAAAAAAATACCCAATACTGTCCTTTCAAACGACTTTCCTACAAGCTCGTTACCTTATCAGTCTCGTTCTAATCAAAATTTTAGGCTTGGGATCGCGTTTGGTATCGTTTTCCTATAGCGGGCAAGAAGAGAATGGTGATGAAATCCGAACTCTTATCTTATATGGTTTGGCCTTTCCCTTTACTAGGAAATTAAAGTCCGTATTCAACACCTCAACATATATGCACCTTAAGGAAGACAGTAAACCCGCTGACAGGGGATTCGCGGGTGTTTAGAAGCTTACCTTCCGTACCAGACGGAGGATGAATCGCTGAAGTCGACTCGGGCCACTGACTCCTGTGTCAGTGTACGAACCCGAGGGGCCGAGACGATATCGTAATCGTCGTCCTTCCCTGCAAACAGTTTTGTATTTAATTACACTTCCGTAGGGTTTTAAAAGTAAATAAATTAAAGTCCAAAGTCCAATGTCCCAAAAATAAAAATAAAAATGTCCAAAAATAAAAATTTACAAAAATAAAGTCCTATTTATAATTTTAAAAAATAAAATCTAAAAATAAAAATAAAATCTAATTAAAAAAATAAAAAATAAAAAATAAATCTTCATCTTTTCTCCGTTCTTTTCGCTTTATCTAGCTTTTAATCCTCCAGGTCTTTCGTCTCCAATTCCTTTTTGATTCAAAACCTGCAACAAAAAGACAAATACCCAAGAAACGTAAAAAAGAACAAAGAAAAAATAAAATAAAAACTCTAAATCTAAAAACAAATCCGCGTCGGCGGCGCCAAAAATTTATGTGATTTTCAAAGATGTTGTAGTAATGGTAAATAGGATTCGAACTCTAAGACTTGTGAAGATTCGAGTTTTTAAATTTAATAAAAATATATACAAAAATATTACAAAGGGTGCGAGAGTTACTGGGACTCAGGATTCCACCGAATTCAAAACATAAGGTTCAATTATTAATTCTTTGACAATTTTAGCTCAAGAAAAACATGGACTCTAGTTTTGTCCAAGGTAGATTCTCAAAACATTGATTGTAAATCCTAAGCACGATGTATCAAAACACCTAAGCTAAGCATACATCATCAAATGAAATGACAACCAATTAATTCAAATCATAATTTCAATTAAAATTAATGCAAAAGTCTTAAAAAGAATTAATAAAATTACTCAAAGTATGATATTCGTCTTCCTCCGTCATCCCAGTGTTGGGGTTTAGCTCCTCATGGTAAAAACATGCTCAAAAGATTGATTCATGGCTCAAAAAGTGCTGTTAATAAACGATAAATCGGTTCTGCTGTTGAAGAACGACACTCGTCTGCGACTGTTCTGTGTGGGTCAATGTTCTTCGTGTTCTTCAGCAGCAGCAGCAGCAGAACCCGGTTTCCTGCACCTTTGATTTCTCGGCTCTGTGGTGTTCTAAACTTCCCCTTACTTTCGACACTCCTTCTATATGACCCAACCAATCTATTTATATCAAAAAGAGCGATTAAATCTCTCCAAAATCTTCCAAAATCTCTTCCTTTCTCTTCACGGCAAAGTTGCGGCAATTTCTTGTTTTAGAATTTCTACGCGTTTCTGAGCTTTCCTTTTGATTATAAACTCTTCCTTAGATAGATACCAATCTTTGGGAAGGTTTATAGCACTTTAATCTCTCTAAAATTTCCTAAAATCGGTCACACTCGTGACTTTCCATATTTTGCTATTGAGATAAAAATCCGTCGATTGAGCCCAGTTTAATCGATTTCAACACCCATGTTAGATTCCTAGACCCATAAGGAGTCTACCCTATGAAAATCAGAGGTTTAGTCGACCTCAAGCTCCTCCAAATCACGATCACCAAAACTGCCAGGAATGTGTTTATATTTTCCCGCCCAAATTCAGAATTTGAACGTGAAGGGGAAAGGTTACCCCTTATCCGTTGCTGGAGTCCGCATAACACTCGTCCCTTGGGTTGCATTTATCAACTTTTCGAGCCAATTTCGCCGCAAAAGCTTATTTCTCCAAAAACACCTACAAAGAGATAAAATACCAAAATAAGTACAAAAATGGGTACTAACAATATACACAATATAGATGAAAATAGACACATAAATGCGTCTATCACTGGTGCACCAGGCCCCTTCTCTTCGCTGACGACTAATTAGTCTTATGCAAGGTAAGTGAAACCACTTATCAAAATTTGGTTAACTTGTTCAATAATTTCAGCTTGGCTTCGGGCCAACTTATTAACTTAAGTAAGTCTGAAGTGTTTTTTCGTAAAAAAACTTAAACTAGTACTCGCAGAAGGGTTAAAGAAATATTAGGTGTCACAGCTATACCTTTAACTGAAAAATATTTAGGTTCTTGTTTGTTCACTAATAGATCTAAAATACAGTGTTTTGAACCTTTACTTGAAAATCTGAGAAACAGGATGTCAGGGTGGAATGGTATTAACTTAAATAATGCGGGAAAAACTGTCATGATAAAAAATGTAACTTCGTCAGTCTATGTGTATCAAATGAAGTGCTTTAAAATCCCAGTTAAAATCTGTGATCAAATAACAAAACTCCAGAGAAACTACTGGTAGAGAAAAAATGATAAGGGATTGAATGAAAATGGGAAAAAGGGAGTGTGTTTAAAAAATTGGACCTTTATTTATAAAAGTATGGAAGAAGGAGGCATGGGTATAAAAAACGTAAACAAAAAATTAACCTAACTATGATAGCTAGGATGGGATGGAATCTAAATCAGAATCCGGATTCCCTCCGTGCTACTGTTATGAAAGCTAAATATTACCCTAACTATGACTTACTCCATATAAACAGAAACCAAATAAGAACGACAATTGGTTATGGAAAGGGATGTTAACAAGGATTGACCAAATAAAAAAAATGATGTTTCTGGGAATCAGGAAATGGAAGATTGACATTTGGAAGGATTACTAGATTCCAGAGACTGAAATACCTCTACATAGAAACTTTACTGCTACTGAGGGTCTTAGTATAGTCAGTGACCTTATAGCAGATCACAAAACTTGGGACCTTGATAAACTTGCTAGATGTTTTGATAACCAAATAATAGAAAAAGTCATAAACATTAGAATACCAATAAAAGATAAAATGGATACTCCAAGATGGATTCTAAACAAAAAAGGTACGTTCTCTGTAAAATCTTTGTATAATCACATAAACTCGAATGGAAATGCTGAGCCTAAATGGAATAGAATATGGATAATGGAGACAACACCAACTGTTAAATTTTTTATTTGGAAGGCATCCCACTCCATTCTCCCTAATAACATGAGAGTGGAAGCCATCCTCCACGACATTGATACTAAGTGTAAGCTTTGTAACGAGAGCCAAGAAACCCTAACTCATTTATTCCTGCATTGCAACTACGTTTCTTAGGTATGGATGCACTTTAATTTTGATATGGATTTCATTAGAAATGATACAATAACTTTTCATGAATGGTTATCCAACTGCTTTGAAAACACAGACATGGGAGTATATGATATAGATTGGCATGTTTTATGTAGCACTATAACCTGGTTTATAAGGAAGGTAAGGTGTGATGTAGTCTTTAAAAAGAAAAGCCAGAATAGTGTAATAACTGCTAACAATATCATTAAATTCATTAACAGCTACAATACTGTAAACAAACCAGGCCATAACATAATGGAAGACCTTTATTATAACTCTATGAATGATGTTGTTCTCCATATTAACAAATATCCTGATGAAAGAGTAAGCGGAGATATGACACTGAAAATTCATATTGCATTGACTATGATAGACTCAAATTCTAAAACAGGTATTGGACTCATTCTGTTTGATCATACTGAAAAAGCGGGGGTCTAACAACCACACCCAATATTTTGTTTAGGCAATATGTATGGACTAACTCCAATATAATTCCAAGAAAATCAACTAGACAGTCAAACTCAATCAAGGAAAATATATCCAAGAGTTATATCTCTATTTCTCAATGTAATCAGCAAATCAAACAGATAGAAATCCGCGAGCCTGATTAATATGAGAAACAACTTGAACGATACCAAAGACCAATGTTCAAGTTGTTAGAGCACTGCTCGGTCGAACTCGGAAGCGCTGCTATCTCAAGCTTGTTTGTCAATGTTAGTGATCAAAACTATAAGTCTTGATTTCTAGTATACTTAAAGTAATGTCTCGGACTAGGATAGATTGTGTAGTTGAGCTTTAGACTTCACGACGTTCATCATTGAAGACGAAGAACTACTAAGGATAGCTTGTGGAAATTCATCAACAAAAGGTATTTCCACTCATCTATCACTTTGAAAGTCTATTTCCACTCTATCTCCTATATTGAGACAAAAGTCGTATTACGATAGTTTTCGACTATGCACATTTGAGATTTCGAGTTGAGTTTAACTCGCTTACATATTTATTGAAATATGTGTTAGTAAGCTTTCGCTTCAACCAAGTTCATCTTTTATTCTTGACGCAAGTCAAAAGATGATCATGTGAAAATTTTCGAGTAACATCTTACATGGTTTGTGTGATACAATCATTTGGTGTAAACTTGGAATGTTTCGTTATGATTATTTCAATAACTTGAAAATTGCTTTGATGATAATAGTGTGTGAAAACGGCTATTGTCATCCTCTAAGAAAGTTTCAATGCTTGAAATAGAGTTTAGAACAATTGGATTTGCACATAGTATGCGTACTTGCATATATGTAATCCATGTCCGGGAACCATAGTATGCATACCTGTATGCTTACCTGTTGGTTTGTGAAAGTCCGGGTACCTAAGTACACATATTGGTACGCGTACTTGCGTAAGGTATAGGTCCGAGAATTTCTGCTGAATTTTGGAAATGTTAAGGTATGCGTACCCGTTCGCATACTGGCGAACCCAAACCCAGTCCGGTCACTAAGGTATGCGTACCCGTTTGCATACCTAAGTGAATCATGTTCTAAAATCGGTTGGCTCATGAACTAATACATTTATATAATAAGGAATGCAATCTTTGCAAACCGTGGCTATAATGTTCATGAATTGATTCGAGTGAATCAAACCGATTTTGCCTCAATTGTGTTCTTGTATACTTCTATGAGAATATAGCAATTGAACAACTCTAATAACTAGTTTCATTTGAGTCACTTGAACTAGTTGTGGTTAAGATGAATAAGGTTGATATGAAGGTGTTCATATAGCTAACTTTGGTTAACTACTGTTGAGCCAACATAGTGTACACGTTTAGGTACGGTTACATAAACCTAAATGAGGGTACATTTCATTTGTGTATAACAATCTAAGTTCGATCTAACGGTTGAAAGATATTAGCTTGAGTTGAATCAGGTTTTCATCTAACGGTGAATATTGAATGCTTTGTTACCAAGGCAACTTACGAGACTATAACTCGTCCACTAGGGACACCTAGGGGTTTAAAGGCTTGTTACACATGCTAAGTGTGACCGTATCCTCAACGACACGGAGTTGTATTTTATTTTTGTTTCGTTTTGTTTGCTCGAGGACTAGCAAAGTCTAAGTGTGGGGGAATTTTATAGGTGTCTAAAAACACTTCTCTAAGTATCGATTGATTATGCTTTCTTAGCTAGTTTTCTTGTGAAATTGTATTATTAGCTTTCATTTATATTTTATGGGAATTTTGGAGCTTATTCCCGAAAAGAACAAGAAATTGTCCAATTGGCTACAAAAGAGGTAGAATTGTCATTGCATGGAAACTACTACTGACAATCGTGTGGGCATATCGTACGCTCGAAGCTCGTGTCAGCTAATGCACTGATTCAAAGACCAAAAGACGTTGCTGGCTGTGCGGGAGCTAAAATAGAATTTTAATTCTCTCTAGATACAACAACATTGTGTTTACAAGAGATGGCAATAGTGGGTGCTGGGCCAAGCTGGCCATAAGTTATGGCCTTAACACGACAATAGTCGTGCTTATTTAATTGGTGCACTCGGTGGAAGAAAAGGTGACTGTACGTTTGAGCTAGTAGTGCTAGCATGTGCATCTGAGAAGGAGAGAAAAATTAGGTTTCCATTGAAACCCAAATTCACGAGCAGAGAATCAGGATCATTTCCTTGGTCACCGGTTCGTAAGCAGAGACGAGATGGGGTGATCATTGCCGTTGAACCTGTTGCCGTCGACCAAACTTATCACTGCCAGCCAAAAGTCCGTCAAAAACTCTTCCCACAGTCAGCAAAGATGAAAATGGAGTTATAATGTGGATGTTCGTTGATCGGAGATGGAGAAGTAACACGAGTTTGTGATGTTGAATGGACTCTATGGTTAGATGGTATGAAGAAGACTCATAAACGGGTTTCGTGGACAGTAGTCGAGAAAAGAGATGTGGAGTCTTGACTCTTGATCGCTACTGCCATTGGTATTTGATATCGGTGACGGAAGTGGACTTGAGTTTCTTCTGTGGATGTCGAAGAAAGATATAATGAGCTCAAGTCAGGACAGGAGAGAAAGATGGAAGCAGTGAATGCCGGAAAGAATGGTGGTTAATGGAATAAGGATGTTGCCATGATAACGGGTTGTTGTTAAGGTTGCTATAGCTGCCATGGAAAACAGAGAAGAACTCGGAAAGGAGTTTGGCAGTGGCTGGTGACGACAACATAGTGATGTTGGTTCGAGTCCGAGTGAGAGAAGAAACGAGATTATCTTGTTTAAGAAGATGCAGGGAGAGCTTGAGAAGTCCGTGTTCGAGTATGATAATAATGGTGATGGTGGAACATTAGATGAAGACTGAAGAGGTATCGACATAGCTTGGCAGTAACAATGAAATGCTGCGATTGATTCTCGATAAGAAGATGAGGATGGAGAAGTTGAGTTGTGAACGGATGCCACGGTGTTGCTGGGATGAAGCTGAGAAATGCATGGCAGTGAGATGACGCTCGTGGTTGTTGGTTGAAGATGAAGATGGAGTTGGAGTGGTGAACGGAGTTTGAGAAGGAAGAAAAGAAGAAAGTGTTGTCAGTTCCAGTTGGATCAACAGGCTAATGACATTGATGGGCTGGGCTTCTACAGCTGTTGCGCAACCCATTTAGACTATGCTAAGAATTCATTTTCTCGACCAGCTTTGGAAGGGAATTGTGGCGACTTTGGTGACCTACTTTTCACGGGGTGTGATGCACGGGACATAATTCTTAAGGAGGTGCACTTTCCTATCTTGGCTAGGTTTCCTAGTTTTCTTCAAGAAGAGGTTACAAAACTCTATATATAAGGAAGCTTAGATATAATTTGGGATATCTTCTACTCACCATTCCCCCCCCCCCCCCCCCCCCCTAGGGGGGGAGAACTATCTCTTTTCTATATTCTTTTGATTGTTAAGGATGAATTCAAAGTTCTAATTGTGAAGCTTAATTATTTACAAGTTTATTTCGAGTTTTAAAGTTAATCATTGTGGATTGTTTTTACTATATCGAAGGTTTATGATTGGTTCTTAGATTGGTTTGGGTGCGCAACTAGATTAGTCTATTAATCATTCTAATGCTAGTAGAGATTTGAGCGATCCATAATTGTCGCTTATCTCCTACACAAGTAGAAATCGCGAGACCTTGCGGAGGGATTCTGTGGAGCAATTATGAGTAAAGACAATACCAGTAAGTGGACCGAGCGTACCGAGTTTAACTGCTGGGATCAAACCTAAATTCACAAACCCTAAAGCATTCGATTGAGTTACACCTTGTAAGTGTACCTCAGGGTGGCTCAGTTGGATAGAATCTGGTAGTCGAGCGTTTCTGTATCCAGTGACAACATGAATTTTGGGGATAACTAAGCGTACCTGCTATTCTACGGTTGGTGAAAATTGAATCTAATAAGAGATAAACGGGTACAATGTTTAACGGTTAGTAACGGCGAAGGATTTCTTAATTATCATCCTCTTTATCTTATTATCCTTTTTATTCTTTTCAACCAACTACCCTTCTTTAATATTATCGCTAATTTAGATAACATATCAATTGCATTACTCCTCGTGGGAACGATCCTTACTACCACTTTATTACTTGTTAATTAGTGGGAAACATCTTATTATTTTGTTGAGTAAACAACGCTCATCAACTAGTCACAAACATCTTCGTCTAATCGTTTGTGATTCAAAAATATCTTGTTTCGCTACCATACGATTAAGATTATTGTGAGGTGATTGATAATACTAGGATGTTCTTTGGGAATATAAGTCCGGATTATCAATTGGTTCCTGTGCACCTTGATTTATCAAAAGACGTAACAAAACTCATAGGTATTTCTGTGGGAGACAGATTTATCTATTCCAATAGACTTTTCTGTGTGAGACAGATTTGTTTATCAAGTCTTCGAATTTGGGTCATAGCAACTCTTAGTTGTGGTTGACATCAGCTAAGGGAATCAAGTGCGTAGTATCCTGCTGGGATCAAAGACGTAAGGAGCGCAACTGTACCTTGAATCAGTGTGAGATTGATTAGGGTTCAACTACAGTCCATCCCGAAGTTCATTGGTAGTAGGCCAGTGTCTGTAGCGGCTTAATACAGTGTGGTGTTCAAAACTGGACTAGGTCCCGGGGTTTTTCTGCATTTGCGGTTTCCTCGTTAACAAAATATCTGGTTTCTGTGTTATTTATTTTCCGTATTATATTTTGTTATATAATTGAAATATCACAGGTTGTGCGTTGAATCGATCAATTGGGAAATCCAACCTTTGGTTGTTGATTGAAATTGATTGATATTTGAACATTGGTATTTGGTACCGTTCAAGTTATTCTCTTATATTCAATCGGGATCGCAAATTCTTATTTGCTGATTGCGGATTGAATTAAGAGATAGAGATATAAAACTCTTTGATATACTTTTCTCTAGATTGAGTCTGACTGTCTAGTTGATTATGTTGAAAGTATATTGGAGTTTGTCTATTCAGATTGCCAAACGAAATATTGGATGTGGTTGTTGTACCCCCGCTTTTTTAGTTGGTATCAGAGCAGGCAAACACTATAAACCTAATAAGTTTGTGTTTGACTGATCCCTAAATTTTGTCCCTATGAGATATTTTTTTGGGAAACTTGCTCTTGGCATATGTAACGCATGCCAGAACGCCTTAAAGATTGTTCAGAGCTTATTATGCACTAGACCTCTGGTCTTTCATGATGATCTCAATCCATCTAAGACTTTGGAAAACTTAGACAGTGAGAAACAATCTAAAGTAAAAATTGAAAGTTCTTCTAAGAAAGGAAGCCTGAGAAAACGTAGTCAATGCTCAAAGATATTGAATCTCACTAGATTAACTCTTAATATTTTTGAGGAATACTATCATGATGGATCAATTGACAAAGATCTATTTAGAGCATTTGAAAACGTTTTTAGATTCTTAGAAAAGCTTAATTCGATTAAGAATAAGAATTATTATGATAAAAGTTCTGTACCTGTCAAATCATGTATTCGTGATGTACGAACTAGGCTTACTACCAACTTATGTGAAATCGATAAAAAGATGTCTGGTGAGTTCGGTATAGGTTCCAATTGTCGGAAAAAGTCTTTTCTTGGTCATAAGAAAAGGGATTCAAAAAATTCCATTAACCCTGAGTATCATCATTACTATGATTATACTACTGGTACATTTCACAAATATCAACCAGAAAAGTTGCATGAGAATCTCTCTGCACTGGTCGCCTCTTGGTAACAAGCTTGGCTCCACCCCATTTGTATATTGAGATGGGGCAAGTAACGGTTGAATTTACTTTGTGGTTGGGTTAATTTTTTTTCTTTTTTTCTTTTATTTCCAAGGGAATTTAAGGTGTTGTTGTGCTTCCCACCTTCCTTTACTGCATGGTACGGATCCTTTTAGTGTGCGAACCTTGGAATAAGAAATCCTGCCTTTCTTTTACGGGTCACGGTTCATTAACGGGTCCAAGCCCATCAGTTGGGTTATAAAGGTAGTGGTACGCGTACCCTTCTTCTACCTCCCTTCTTAACAGCGTACGTGAACTTTTTTTAGGGTTCATGTTTTTCCTCCATTAAAATCCCTTTTGGAGTTCAAAAAGTGGAAGGGTTTTCAAGAGACATATCAAGTAAGTCTTCTCTTTCCCTAATATCTCTCAATTTCTAGATCTCATGAGGATTTTCAAGGATTCAAAAGGTATTTCAAAAAAATTGGGTTCTTCATCCTCTTCTAGCATGAACCTACCTATAGATCAAAATTCTATTAGGATTAGATTTGTTAATGATTCCTGTAGCAAGGTTTTTGAAAGGATTTCATCTAATGGGTTTATTCTAGAAAAGAAATTGGATTTTGTTAGTGGATATAAAGAAGATTTGGTATGTTTTGAAAAGTTTAATCTTGGAAATATCTTTGATGGTCTTCGTGAAGGCTTTGACACTCTTATAAGAATCTTCTATGCTAACATTCATGATGTTAATTTTGAAGACATGGAATTCAAGACCATGATTAATAGAGAAAGGGTTCTTTTTGATAGAGAGTTAATCTCAAGGATTACCAAAATTCCTTTGGGGAGTTTTCGCCTTCCAAGACCTAGTCATGAAAGACCATCCTATGAATTCTAATGGTCTTTGTGGTAAGAGTGTTGATTGGAATGAAGGAAAGTTTCATACTAACTATTTTATTCTTCCTTTGATGTCTTTTGGAAAACTTGGTATATCTAATCTTTGTCCCTCCACGATTGAGAATTCTCGTTGGAGTCGTGAGTTTGAGGAGCTGGTCTATTTCCTTGAGTTGGGAACTCAAAGTCTCGACATTTGTGGGTTCATCATTTATCAAATGTTGTCGATGACGTCTTCCAACAAGAAGTTAGGCTTTCCATGTTTGATTGATCAAATTTGTCACACCTTCTTCATTGCTCCCATTGGCAACTCTATTGGAACTCCCAAGCTTGTTCGCCCTTGTACTTTCAAACGTATGAAGGAGAATGCTTGCAAGAGACAAAGATGTGACACTCTTGTTGACTCGTGTGATTCTTCCTCCATGAAGCTTCTTCACCAAATTCACAAGGGTGTTTGTAAAATTGATGCCAAGGTAAAGTGTGTGTAAGAACAATCACTTGTGATTGTTACTAAGTTTCCGAAAATATAGGGGGACATGGACAAGATTCGTGCCACATTTATGGTCTCCGATGACGAAGATGATGATTAGTTTTTTGGATTTATTTATTTTGTCTAGGAAACTTCTTATGAGAATTTATTCTTGTGTTTTTAAGAAGGATAACTAGGGTTTGGAATAGCCATTATTGTGAGTACACATAGCTATTGCAAACGATTTTCATCTTGCAATGTTTTTAGATTTATTTATTTAAATTCTAAAGTTTATTTGGAAGATGATTTTTGCAATATTAATCTTTATGATTTTATATATTGCAAATTGTTATGGGATATGTTGTTTACGTCCGTGAACCTTGACTGTCCCATATTTGTTCAAAAGTTAACACTATTATATGTCGGTATGAAAGTATTAATAAAAGATAGTATGAACTTTTGACTACAGAAGTTAAGCCTTTTATGTCATTATGCAAATATTGATGGAAGAAAGGATGAACTTTTGTTCTCAAAGATTAAGTCTATTATATGTCATTGTGCAAATAGTGATGAAAAATAGAATGAATCTTTGATTATTCCGTAATATTGGTCTTTCCCTGATCCACATCTTTGTGTATGTACCTGTGTTGCTCTGTAAGTTCTTTTATGTTGAGCATGGCTAATTGAATTGATTATTTTCCTTGTGGTTAATTCAATTGTGTTTTTTTTTGGATACAAATTCATGTTTCATGTGATTTGATAATTTCCAAAGAAATCATTTTTTTCTTGTAAAAGTAAGGTCGCTCTTGTTGTTCTTTCCGGAATGACATTTTATGGGGGAGAGTTCTTTTGAACTTGTGCTTAATTGCCAAATCTTTGTGGGGAGTGCGGCTGTGGAATATTGTAGGAGTTTTCTTGTATAAAATCCTTGATGAATGCAGTTAGCTTCGGTTATGTGATTGCATCTAAACAAGTTGGTATGTTATTCTCTTTTGGTCATGAAGTATCTCTATGGAAATTTCATTAGGATCCCACTAGTTTTCGTACCTTTGCCAATTTTTATTGACAAAAAGGGGGAGAATTAATGTGTAGTTCACACAACAAATACATATGGTTTACGGATCATTATGTAAGAGGGAGTGGTTTTCATATTGAGATGAAGTATTGACTAAGGGGGGGTGTGATACATATCACCATAGTGTTATTGTCAAAGTTGTGATGCAATTAGACTTTGATACTGTATAATGATACTATGACACTGTATAACAATGATTGAGAGCAACTGTTTGCTACGGATCTTCAACAACTATGATGCTGAATCAAGGAGAACCAAGGAAAGTTGAAGAACCAAGGAGATCAAGTATTTGGATAAGAAGCTACAAAGTCTTATTTATTTTGTAATCCATATGTATTGATAGTTTTGTCACTAAAATTGACAAAGGGGGAGATTGTTAGAGCACTGCTCGGTCGAACTCGCAAGCGTTGCTATCTCAAGCTTGTTTGTCAGTGTTAGTGATCAAAACTAGAAATCTTGATTTCTGGTCTACTTAAAGTAATGTCTCGAACTATGATAGATTGTGTAGTTGAGCTTTAGACTTCACGACATTCATCATTGAAGACGAAGAACTACTAAGGAGAGCTTGTGGAACTTCATCAAAAAAAGGTATGTGGAGACTGAAACTCATCTATCACTTGGAAAGTCTATTTCGACTCTATCTACTATATTGAGACAAAAGTTGTATTACGATAGTTTTCGACTATGCACATTTGAGATTTCGGGTTGAGTTTAACTCGCTTACATATTTCTCGAAATATGTGTTCATAAGCTTTCGCTTCAACCAAGTTCATCTTATATTCTTGACGAAAGTCAAAAGATGATCATGTGAAAATTGCCGAGTAACATCTTACATGGTTTGTCTGATACAATCATTTGGTGTAGACTTGGAATGTTTCGTTATTATTATTTCAATAACTTGAAAATTGCTTTTATGCTAATAGTGTGTGTAAACGGCTATTGTCATCCTCTAAGAAAGTTTCAATAATTGAAATAGAGTTTAGAACAATTGGATTTGCACATAGTATGCGTACTTGCATATATGTAATCCATGTCTGGGAACCATAGTATGCATACCCGTATGCTTACCTGTTGGTTTGTGAAAGTCCGGGTACCTAAGTACACATACTGGTACGCATACTTGCGTAAGGTATAGGTCCGGGAATTTCTGCTGAATTTTGGAAATGTTAAGGTATGCGTACCCGTTCGCATACTGGCGAACCCAAACCCAGTCCGGTCACTAAGGTATGCGTACCCGTTTGCATACCTAAGTGAATCATGTTCTAAAATCGGTTGGCTCATGAACTAATACATTTATATAATAAGGAATGCAATCTTTGCAAACCGTGGCTATAATGTTCATGAATTGATTCGAGTGAATCAAACTGATTTTGCTTCAATTGTGTTCTTGTATACTTCTATGAGAATATAACAATTGAACAACTCTAATAACTAGTTTCATTTGAGTCACTTGAACTAGTTGTGGTTAAGATGAATAAGGTTGATATGAAGGTGTTCATATAACTAACTTTGGTTAACTACTGTTGAGCCAACATAGTGTACACGTTTAGGTACGGTTACATAAACCTAAATGAGGGTACATTTCATTTGTGTATAACAAGCTAAGTTCGACCTAACGGTTGAAAGATATTAGCTTGAGTTGAATCAAGTTTTCATCTAACGGTGAATATTGAATGCTTTGTTACCAAGGTAACTTAGATTGAAAACCCTTAATTCAAAACTATATAAAGGAGAACTCTAGCAACTGGGAAATCTAATCCCCACACCTCCTGTGTGTTACTAGTTGCGACTAGAGTCGATTCTCCTTTAACCTTAGGTTTTTCACGAAACCCTGTAGGTTAACGACTTAAAGACTTCTTTGGGATTGTGAATCCATACCCAACTATTTTCTCTGTAGTTGCGTGTTCTGATCTTGCCCTGTTCTATCGTATTGAGTACTATCTTCTTTAAGATTTGCTCGACATTGATTCTCCGATAGGTAAGATAAAAGTAGTCACAAACATCTTCGTCTCACCGTTTGTGATTCCTCAATATCTTGTTTCGCTACCATACGATTAAGATTATTGTGAGGTGATTGATAATACTAGGATGTTCTTCGGGAATATAAGTCCGGATTATCAATTGGTTCCTGTGCACCTTGATTTATCAAAAGACGGAACAAAACTCATAGGTATTTCTGTGGGAGACAGATTTATCTAATCCAATAGACTTTTCTGTGTGAGACATATTTGTTTATCAAGTTATCGACTTTGGGTCGTAGCAACTCTTAGTTGTGGGTGAGATCAGCTAAGGGAATCAAGTGCGTAGCATCCTGCTGGGATCAGAGAAGTAAGTAGCGCAACTGTACCTTGAATCAGTGTGATATTTATTAAGGTTCAACTACAGTCCAGTCCGAAGTTCATTGGTAGTAGGCTAGTGTCTGTAGCGGCTTAATACAGTGTGGTGTTCAAAACTGGACTAGGTCCCAGGGTTTTTCTGTATTTGCAGTTTCTTTGTTAACAAAACTTCTGGTGTCTGTGTTATTTCTTTTCCGCATTATATTTTGTTATATAATTGAAATATCACAGGTTGTGCGTTGAATCGATCAATTGGGAAATCCAACCTTTGGTTGTTGATTAAAATTGATTGATCCTTGAACATTGGTATTTGGTACCGTTCAAGTTATTTCTCTTATATTCAATCGGGATCGCAAATTCTTATTTGCTGATTGCGGATTGAATTAAGAGATAGAGATATAAAACTCTTTGATATACTTTTCTCTAGATTGAGTCTGACTGTCTAGTTGAGTCTCTTGAAAGTATATTGGAGTTTTTCTATTCAGATTGCCTAACGAAATATTGGGTGTGGTTGTTGTACCCCCGCTTTTTCACAAGTGTCAATCAATTTCAATCAACAACCAAAGGTTGGATGTACCAATTGATTGAACTACGCACAACCTGTGATATTTCAATTATATAAACAAATATAATGAGGAAAATAAATAACACGGACACCAGAAGTTTTGTTAACGAGGAAACCGCAAATGCAGAAAACCCCCGGGACCTAATCCAGATTTTAACACCACATTATATTAAGCTGCTACAGACTCTAGCCTACTACAAGTTAACTTCGGATTGAAATGTAGTTGAGCCCTAACCAATCTCACACTTATTAAGGTACAGTTACGTTCCTTACGCCTCTGAATCCCAGCAGAACTCTACGCACTTGATTCCCTTAGCTGATCTCACCCACAACTAAGAGTTGTTACGACCCAAAGTCGAAGACTTGATAAACAAATCTGTCTCACACAGAAAAATCTATTTGAATAGATAAATCTATCTCCCACAGAAATACCTACGAAGTTTTGTTTCGTCTTTTAATAAATCAAGGTGAATAGGAACCAATTGATAATCCGGTCTTATATTCCCGAAGAATAGCCTAGAAAATATCAATCACCTCCAAATAACTTAACTATATGGTAGTAGAACAAGTTATCGTGGAATCACAAAGAATGAGACTGTTTTGGGGTAAAAACTGATTCTACCGGAAATGGTAAATTTGGGTGTGCCGCCGAGAAATGAATCTAAACCGTAAACAAATGCACTGCATGGGAGTACTTTAGATTTGATCGATCGTTATTTCCCAAAGGAAATGTTTTTTCCTTTCATATAGCTCACGTATGTGAGTTTATTCCTTCTTTTCTTTCCCCTATTTATTTTTGGTGAAACAACTCCTCCCTGATTCCATGCGTGCGTAAGCTCTCCTATTGTTGCTTTCCTGATTCTAAGTGCGACCTTGGGGTATTGACTTGATTAAAATTTCAGATTTGTGTCTTCTTGCCAGAACGGCCACAAAATCTTCATCCGATATAGATTTTCAGATGTCACGTAGTCGAGAGTTTCGGCTGCCATTTATAGCTCATTCATTTTATTAACGTGACCTCTTAGTATGTTGTAGAAGACTTCTATGCAAATCGTTCGGTATATAGATCACCCCCACATTCTTCACCAATTAGTGCCAGCTTCAGTTCTTCCTGAGGGCAGTGTAAAAATGTTTCTGACAGAGTTTTTGCAAAATGACCCGTAACCTTGCTGAACTACATGCCATGTCCTAAAACACTTTTTAATGAATGTTTAGGTTTCTCTATGGTTTGTACTTCAATCCCCATGCTTGAACCATTTTTTTTTTTGCTAATTATGACGCCTTTATGATTTTTTAGTTGGTGTACGACCCAAATGGAAAAGGACGTGGGGAGGGAGTCTTGGAGATTACCATGGGTGACGCTGCTGATGAGGTGTATATCTTTGTGAGTTATCTCTTGATGTGTTAGCACCAACAATATACTTGGAAGTCGAGGGCTTCAATTCTGGATCTCTTGACGTAGTCATCGAGATGCCCGTTATTTTGCTGGAACATCCTGTCCAAGTCTTGAGAGTGATCGGCTCGGGAATGAAGAGATATTTATGGAAGGGAACGTCACCATCTGGAACCAATCATAGGTTTTGTTCGGCGTGTTGTTGCTGTACCAAGTGTAGGCTCTTCTGGTAGGCGATTTGAAGAACTCTTCGAGTCATAACATCTGGTGATACTCGTATTTCTCCTAAGTATTCCAAAGATGGGAGAATGTTCTTCAGCATTACCGGTTTACCTAGGAAAAGGGAATATGGGAGACGTGGGTCCTTTTGGTGCAACAACTTCTCGGATCTTCTCTGCGTGGGGTTATCTCGGCTGCTTTTTTTTTTGGCATGATGACGCGGGCATCGTTATCTTCTTTAGGCTACTCTCTTGACGTGTCGGATCCAGTAGATCTTAAGATGTCCCGGGCTTGCTCTTTCCTGGGTTGGCATAATAGGAGAACCCCTTTATTATGATTTGAAGATGTGTCAAGCCTCATTTGTTATTACAGATGTACAAATGACCGGAATTATGCCACGGTCTGGATTTACACGTTTTGCTGATGAAGTGATAGCGGATACTCCTGACCATAAAATGGTAGCAGTGGTAGAATAGAGATAGACCTTTGTTTTCGTGATCTCTGCAGGTGCCTTTCTAGGACTCCACGTGTGTTGAGATTTGTTGTCGATATTCTCCATACTGGAACAACGGCTATGGGAACCTTCCCTTTATCTCTCTGGGTGTGGACCCTGGTGACATTAATATCAGTGATATCTTTGAGGCGTTTCCGGTTTGCTCCATATAACACTTATAGTGTTGCAGGAAAGGCGGTTGCTCCATCCGGATCTCGAGAGAAGCCATTGTGCCCTTCTAAGTAGTAGTCACGTCTTCTTATGTCTTCATGAGGCTTTCTGGTCCTTTCATCTGGGAGATATACTGGTGCTCGGCTATCCAAAGTATTCCTAGTAGCATTGCTTGAAAAAGCATTTTGGTGAAGCTTCTTAACGAACGGAACACCGGAATTGAAATTGGTTGTTGAACCTAAATTGAGTTTAATGATTGAATTATATCTAAAATCCACCCTTTTGAAATTGAGAGATCTGGAATGAAAATTGAGAAACTGATTTTTCAACCGAGAGATTAATCTCCCACTGTGGTCGCCAGTTGTTTTGGGGGTAAAAACTGATTCTGCTGGAAATGGTAAATTTGGGTGTGCCGCCGAGAAACGAATCTAAACCGTAAACAAATGCACTGCATGGGAGTACTTTAGATTCGAGAGATCAATCTTTATAATTCTGTCCTAAACCAAGAAATGACCGTTCCAGCTTTGCTTCGGTCACAAAATAAAGGAGAAAGGTTGATCTTAGGGAGGGAAGCGAAGAAGGTGTTGACATAAAAATTGTTAACTCTGAAGATGTTGTTGTTTTATGACTTGTATCAGAATATGGAACTTGCTTGCGGAATATAAGCTAGCAGTTCTTTTTATGTTTTCTGGATATTTGTGTTGATAACCCTTGTTGGTTGAAATAGGTTGAAAACCTATTTATACAAGTCATAGTTGAACGCACCCTGATCTCATAGTAAGTGGAAGTAGTTGAGTGATGGAGAAATGGGGATCGTGTAAAATGTTGAAAACCACATCCTTACTATGAGGGGAAGAACGGTCGGTTACACCCACTACTTCTCTGCTGCCACTAATTGTTCGCCTTTCCTGACACTTTCTCATAATGGGCGTGTTGCACGCTGTAAACCGCCAGACCAATACCATGATGAACATCCCCCAGTTTGTGACATGTTTGATGTCTCGAGTATTTTGTAGAAAAATATGCAGCACACTGTTGAGTGGGTCTTGCCCGCGAGACCTAATTATTCTGACCAATCACGCGCAAGCTAGGCGACAGGAAATTATATGTGACAAGTAGAGTTGTGAGACTTGCCGCAAGAATTAGCATGTAATGCTCTTAAGTTGAATAAATAGGTTATTCATGAAATCGATATTTATTGAATATCGTTTGAAATCAATGCACGTAAAGCATCGCTTTTAAGCAAGCAACTCGAAATAATAGATGCTCATGAAGCATCGTTGTATAGAGCCCGTCTTGGTTGGTCGTGGAACCTAATGTTTTAAGAGGAGCGCGGCAGCCATCTTCGAGCATCTTCCAGGGGTCTCTTGGGCAAGCTGAGGGAAGGTCGATCGGCTCTCATGGAAGAGTGGCGGCCAGTGAGCACGAAAATGCCTCATTAGTCGCCCAGAATTAAATCTAAGCCGGTCAACTTTGCTAGCAAAGTAGGATGGCTGAGATGATTTGCGGCAGTTGCATACTGCCGTTGATTCAATTCAAAGGTTTTAAAGACGCGTGACTGGCGCACTTTGGCTGATCGATTTGTTGCATTGCTGGCATATTTGAAGCAATGCGATTGGTCGGGGTTATTGTTGAGCCGCCCATGAACATGATCGCACCTTTCCAGTTACTTGAAATCAGATCTTGGCCGGTCGATTCGGCTAGCGAAGTTGGACGACCGAGATTGCTTTGCAACAGTTATATATTGCCATTGGTCGACCTCGCGGTTTTGAGGCCGTGTGGCCAACCTACTTTGGGCTAACGATTGGAGGCGTTAATTGCTGGTTGTGAGCAATTCGAATAGCCAGGGCTTAAGGCAAGCCGCCGGTGAGCATACTGGCACTTCATTGGCCGGATAAAATTGGATCTGAGCCGGTCGATTTGGCTAGCCAAGTTGGACGGCCGAGATCGTTTTGAGACTGACATGGGCAGCCTATATTCGATTCTTTAAGGAATTAGATGTATCGACCGGCCAACTTCTAACTTTAATAAAAATTGTAGGATGCGCATTTAGAGCGATTTTTAATTCGATGAGAAAGAGGGGCGGAAGGAAGCAATATGGGAATAGCCGGCCGATGGTACGACGGCGCCAGCTAGGGCGAACCGGCAGGCGAAGTGGCGCAGCCGCATCCCTTTTGTTGTTGCCTTTACCTGCCGCAATTCCTCTTTATTTCTTGTTTTCCGACTTTTGGTAGGATCTTTCTCCTACTAGTCCATGGTGGATCAATCTCCTAGCTTACCTAGGTTTGGTCTCGACCAATAGGGTTCGAGATATTGCGCAGGCCGCAAAAACCTAATTTTTGTAAATTGGTAAAATTAGGTTAAAAAATTAAATTTTATGAGCTGTTACAAAATTAATCAAATTTGATGATTTTTGTTCGTTGGAACAAAATCACTAATTTTATTCTCAGAGAGCATCGCAGCGTGCTTCCGAATAAGTACTTTCATGCAGATCTTAATCCTGACACTTCGGGAGATTCATGCTACTCAGCCGTGAGTGAACATTAATCGTCATGTCATGTTATTATTATGAGTTCAGCTGGGGAACATAGCATAGGAAAAATACTCAGCAAGCCATACATTAGTGAATAATGCAGGCGAGAGATTAAATACTCATTAGGCTCTATACTAGAGAACAATTCATCTAGGAGCTTGAGTTTCAACACAATATGAAGAGAGGCATAGGCACTCATCAGATTTTAATATATTCTTCAGGCTCCTTGCTGATGCTGTTGTTTTTGGTAAATTTGGGTGTGTTGATGAGAAGCGAAGTCAAACCCTAAACAAATGTACTGCACATGAGTACTTTTAGATTCGAGAGATCAATCTGTAAGACTCTACCCTAAACCAAGAAATGGCTGTTCTAGATTCAATTCGGTCACAAAGTAAAGGAGAAGGGTTGATCTTAGGGAGGGAAGCGAAGAAGGTGTTTGAGATCAGAATGTTGAATTATGAAGGAGTGGCTGTTTTATGACTTGTATCAGAATGTGGAACTTGCTTGCATAACGTAAGCTATCAGTTCTTGGTGTTTTCTTGATACTTGTATTGATAACACTTATGTTGTGTTGAAATAGGTTGAAATCCTATTTATACAAGTCATGTTCGAACGCACCCTGATCTCGTAGGAAGTGAAGGTAGTTAGGTAGTGGAGAAGTGGGGTTGTGCAAAAGGTGGTTATCATCACGTTTCCATTATGAGGGAAGACTGGTCACCCTTTCACCCACTACTCTCATTGCTGTTAACGGTCCGTCCTTTCCTGACACTTTCTCGTAATGGGCGCATTGCACGCTGCACGTTGTAAACCAAAAGACCAATACCCCAGTGAGCATCCCCCAGTTTGTGATATGTTTGATGTCTCGAGTAAATGGGTCAAGTCGTGAGACTTGCCGCTAAAAGCAGCACATAGTGCTTTTAGGTCAAATAACAAAATTATTTGTGGAATCAATATTCATAAAGCATCGTTTATAATTGATGCAAATGAATCATCGCTTTTAAACAAACTGCTAAAAACTAATCGATGTGCAGGAAGCATCGTTGTCTTGGAGCTCTTCTAAATTAGTCGCGAGTTGAATGTCTTAAATAAATAGCATGACCGGCCACCTTTGGGCGATCATTTGAGAACCCTATGGGTTAGCTACCACTTGGTTAATCGCTCCCTGTGGAGGAAGGATGACCGGTGATCACAGTGTTACCCTTTTGGCCTCCTGAAAATAGATCTAAACCATCCGATTAGGCTAGCGAAGTTGAATGAACGAGATGATTTGCGGCAGTTGTCTACTGCTGTCAATTCAAATTACGGTTTAAAAGCCGTGTGGTCAACACTATTTTGGCTGATCGATTGAAAGCGCTGGGCGCTAGTTTGAGCAGGCCGATCGGCCTTATGCAAAGGCGGGTTTCCAGTGAGCACGCTAACATCTTTTGGGCCGCCTGAAATTGAATCTAAGCAACCCGCTTTGGCCGGCGAAGATGGATAGTTGTGATCGATTTGCGACAGTAGCTCGTTGCCGCAAACGCAATTTAGGGTTTCCAAAGCAGCGTGTTCACCCTACTTTGGGAAAGCGATTCTATACACTCTTGGCTTGCCGTCGGGAAGTCGATCGACCATGGGTGTAGCTGGGTCGCCGGTGAACACGCCAGCACTTCTTTGATTGTTCGAAGGGAAATCCAAACCGTCCAACTAGGCTAGGTAAGTTGGGCGGATGTGATGAATTTTAAGACCATTATAATCGGTCTTAGCTCGTTTGAGCTCTTTTTCAACAGCGCGATCACCCTGGTTCTGGCTAACGGTCAGGGGTGTTTCGGATGAACTAAAGGAATTTCGATCGTCTGGGATGCTAGTGGGACCGCCGGTGGGCATTATGGAGGTTGCCTAGTTCTGCTGGGAAGAGGTTAAGCTTGTCGAATTGTGTGGCAAAATCATATGGCCGTGATTGCTCCTTAAGACTGTCATGGGCAGTCTAGGTTTTCCCTAAGGAATTTAAGCACGTCGATCGTACTAACTTTTAATTAAAAGTGCGTTGACACGAAAATCTCTTTATCAGAGAGTGGTGCAGCCTGTGTGAGTGTTTTCATGCAGATCTCAATACTGACACTTCGGGAGATTCGTGCTACTTCGCTGCGAGTGAACATTAATCGTCATGTCATGCCAATATTGAGAGTTCAGCTGGGGAACATAGCATAGGAAAATACTAGGTGGGAAATGCATTAGTGAATAATGCTGGTGGAAAATAAAATTCATAGAATATTTGGGATTGTTGCTATGCACCATTCTGAGTGAATTTTATATATATATACAAATATATTGAATTTCTCAATACATCTGTGAGCGAAGAGGTTTATGCATTCATCACTTTCAAATGGCTTCTGTTCATTTGCAGGATGACAGCGCATTAAAAACAGGGTTTCACAATTTTGACCCTGAACTGAAAACCACCATCAACATTAAGTCCCCTGCTTAGTACGTAACAGTGACATTTTTGTGGGGTAAGCACTAGCTGGTGACAAATAAAGATAAAACTTATGAGGAAAAGTAGACAGATGTTACCAGGAGAGGTGGGTCGGCTTGTCCTTGGAACATGGCACGAGGCGTCCAGATGAGCGTTCCCCTAGCATGATGTCGGTTGGCCCCAGGTAGATCATACAAACGGTTGGTTGGTATCTCAAACTGCATTCCAAGTCCCTTGTACATTTGAGCATCGTCTGAGAGCGTTTCCAATTTTTCCTGGCTTCGGTTGGCATGGAGGAAAAATAGAGGCGCGATGAAGCATCTCATCCAAGAAGTGCTATGACTGAAAGGTTTGCTGCCTGGCTAAAGCGCCGGAGGGTGGAGCATGAGAAGCTCTCGGGCGAACGTGAACTCCTGGATAAACATGAACACCCTATTCATGACGGCGTCATAATCCTCGACTCTGACGTGGACGAACCGTAATACCCTCAAAAGGCTGTTGAAGCAGTTTCTGAAAAGGATGTTGGGGCAACTTACGAAGAGTATATATAGGAGTTGCATCTGGAGCAGATATTGAAACGGGATCCGAAGTGAATGTTGGTGCATCTTCCGAAGAGGATGTTGAAGCGGCTTCTGGAGAGGGTTCCAGTGAAGGCGCCATTAACCCTGGCATTGATGATACTTCTTTGATGTTTAGTAGTCTTTGGTTTCATGCGGCTGGAGCTAGGGCTTCATCAAATAATAATCCTTCATTCATGATGCTTTCATGATTTTATGTTTCCAGTTGGATGAATGAATGGAATCTCCCGACTAAGAAATCCAAATTCTTAGAAAGATCTCGCAATATCTTGAAACTTTAGATGTAGCGCTCTTCGGTATCCTGTGTTCATGACATTCATTCCTAAAAAGCGATTTTGCAATCTGATCTCTTTCCATTCTATTGAGGCGGCATGGCGGATAGGAAGACAGCACACAAATAGTAATGGATGGCAAGTCTGTGTTTTCTTCTCATGGGAAGAGGTGGCTCTTCCACAATAATATTTCCACACATGTAATGCTAGTAACAGCAATTTAGAGTAGGTAAAAATAACAATTATGGCTCGACCAACCTTCTTTTTGATATTCCTCTTGCAGATTACATGCTTCTTGAAGATTTGTGGCGTCCCGGCTAGGTATGTTGAAGCATGAGAGCTTTGCCACGAACTTAGAGACCCAATAAGCCGCATATTGTGGGCTAAACGGATGAGAGAGGCCTTATCTTTAATTGACGACATGTGCAACGTGATTTCTGAAGAAGCAATTGCGAACTGAGAGTGTCACTGGGTACGTGCGCCACCTTCAGATGCGTCGCTTCCTGGTCCGTGAAATGATTTTCAAAATCCGAAAATTGCATATTGAAGTGGACAGAAACTATTCTAGGGATCACGTCGGTCAAAAGAGGTGGTGATTGAGAAACCATCTCAATGTTGAAGCAGGCTGCTCTTGGGGATACGGTGCCTTCCAAGAAGAATCTGTTGCTGCTTGATGAATTCCCTTGAATATATTGTTCTTTCTTTTTCCTTTACATATTCCCCTCTTAGGTATTTACTGAAAGATTTAAGGTGTTTCTTTCACGGTTTGATAAAATGAAATCCTAATTATGAATGCAAGCAGTGCAGTCATTTTGGAGGAATTACAAATATTGCATGAAAAGGGGAAATGCTAAAAGAAATGCTAAAGAAAAAGGCGACGTGTCGTCTTAGGTATTGAAACGTTTAAGCCACCTGGCGTGTATTACTACGCCTTCTAGCTTGTCAGCATTGATAAGTTTGCAGTAGCCTCTCAAGATAATTTCTACTACTAGGTACGGCTCATCTTCTGGGGAATTTAGCGGAGCAGGTTGGGAAGTAATCCTTACTACTATATATCCAACTTGAAATGGATTTGGGCATTGCACCGTTACTTGATTCTTATATTCCCCATCTTTGACTGTGACAGCTTCTAAATTTTTAATAAAATATTTTAAAGGCCCAACACCCCATTCACATCTCCTAGTGACGGCTGGGTTGACGATCGGGTCAAGTCCCCGGCCCTTGACGGAAAGAGGAGTGACTGATTGCAGAAAAGGTTGTTCAATAAGACTTACTTGGGTTTGGAATCTACGAATGTACATCGCCGGGGTCTCTCCAGGAAATTGGGTCACATTGGAAAGTTGTTGGTACGACAGCAAATAATCCTCGGGGTTAGATGGCTTGTTGTAAATCCTTTCGGGTATAAACACTGGTAAAGGACATACTCCCAGCTTTGCTTTGTTTCCATGCACCCACGAGCGCCCCAGAACCATATCATAATTTGGGCATTCTTTGACAATATGAAATTTGGCGTGCGTTAGAGCATCTCCCATCTTGATTTTGAGATTGATGTACCCATAAGCGTCTCTAGACTCCCCTTCCGAGTTTTTGATTATGGTTGGACAGTGAACGACTTCCTGTTTTGGGATCTTTGCGGCTTTCAGAGTCTTGATGGTGACAACGTTGAAGTCAGAGGCTGCGTCAATCAGCGTGCTGTCAAACTCGACACCCTTCAGGTGGGCAGTAGTCAGCAGTCCCCAGTTGCATTTTCCAACAGCGCCTCCTAAGAGAGATTGGGGCTTAAGAGTAGCTTCTCCGACTGAAAACAAATGCTTGCCTGACACATTACGATTAAGGGCCGCAAATATATGTTGAGGTTGTGCCATTGAGAAATAAAGAATTTCACATACACGCTCTATCATAGATTGCACGGTCTTGTGAGCAGAGTCCCCAGAAAGTGTGCAACTTTTGACTAGGAGAGGGTCTCTATGAACTCCCTCAGTGCCTAGTTGAAGTTCTCCCACATATATTTTTTCCTTGAAAATGCGCTTCAACTTGTTGCATTCATCGGTGGGATGATTGATGAACCTGTGGTAGCGGCAATATTTGGGATTTTCCATCTCTTCTTCGGTTGGTGGACGTCTGAGAGGAGGCAGCTTGATGGCGTCATCTTGAATCCATGCTTCCAGGAGTTCAATGACTTCATCCATTGGAAATGGGAAGTCTGGAGCAGTATTTCCAGTTTCTTGTTGTTGCACAGGGGTCTTAGCGCGGCTTTCCGGGATGAAGTTGTCTTCGCTGGTGCTGTACGCTTGGGTTGTTGTTCCGCTGCTGGAGTTTTCCTTTTCCCTCCTTCACCTACTACGCTTACAGAAGGACCGATGTTATATTGCTTGTTGATGAGGCGCCTGTTTCCTCGAGTTTCGCGTGTATCTTCACCCCTGGCCGATTTGGTTTTTTCTAACAGCGCTGGTGCGGTCGTAGCCGACCGCTTAGCAGCTTCATGGAGTTCAGAGAACGTATGTAAATGCAGGTTTTCTAATAAAGCACGAGATGGGAACCATATCGTTAATGCACGACTCCACCAACTGTTGTTCGGTCACATTTGGGTCGTGAAAATCCAATTCTTGAATTCTGAATCTCTTGACATAATCGTTTGGATGTTCGTTGTTTCGTTGAAACATTCTTCCAAAGTCTGAGAAAGTGATTTCCTCAGACACGAAGAAATACTTCTTGTACAAAGCGGTGACCATCTCACACCAGTTGGATATGCTGTTTGGTGCGATGTTTTTGTACCAGGTAACGCTCTTCCGATAAGCGACTTTGAAAATTCTTTCAGGCGAAGGACATGATTGTATTCGTGTTCTCCCAAGGATTTCAGAAAACGAGAGATGTATTCACGAGCGTTACCAGTGCCATCATAGAGGGAAAACTGAGGAGAGGAGTACCCTCTCGAGAGAGGAACTCTTTGCACATCAGGAGGGTACGGAGGTTGGTGTTGGTGCATGTCCTCCGGGTTTTGTTTGCCTCGATTTTGGAGGAGACGTTCCAGATCCTCACATGTGATGAAGTTGGACGGCTGATTCCTTTCTCGTGAGCGTTCAGGAGCAATACGAACTTCCTCATCTATGAAGGCTTGTTGAAGTGCTTGCGCCAGGAGTGTTAAAAGTACTCCTTATTGGCTCCATGGGTTGACGCGGCTCTTGTGGTAGTTGATCCGTTTGCGTCTTGAAGAAAGTGAGTACCTCTTTCTGAGTTGTAGCCATGTCCGTCTGAGCCTTAGCGAGAACTTCTTGTCTTTTCATCAAATCAACAATGGTGATAGGGGGTTGGCTTCCCCTAGCTCCTCCAGTCTCTCATCCCGATGAAGAAATAGTGACAGCCCTGGTGACGATTGGAGGTGTCATGTTCGAAGAAATATTAGGAGTAGCAGCGGCTCTGGCTCTGGTAATAGAAGGCGTCATACCAAAGGGGATGCTTCCGGCGTTACTGGTGTTGGTGCTAGAGGATGTAACACCATGCGAAGTATTGACTGTGCTAGCAAGCAGTACATTGGTGTTAACAGCAGGGATATTGGCACCAGGAGTGTTATAAGCGCTAGTAGCATCAGGATTGGTAACTGACCCAGACCTAAGATCTACCATCTTGAATTTGAAAAAATTAAAATGAAACTGAAAATTGATCTTGCAACCGAGAGATTGATCTCCTACTATGGTCGCCAGTTGTTTTGGGGTAAATACTAATTCAACTGTTTTTGGTAAATTTGGGTGTGTTGATGAGAAGCGAATTCAAACCCTAAACAAATGTACTGCATAGGAGTACTTTTAGATTCGAGAGATCAATCTGTAAGACTCTGGCCTAAACCAAGAAATTGCCATTCCAGATTCAATACGGTCACAAAGTGAAGAAGAAGGGTTGATCTTAGGGAGGGAAGCGAAGAAGGTGTTTGGGATCAGAATGTTGAATTATGAAGGTGTGGATGTTTTATGACTTGTATCAGAATGTGGAACTGGCTTGCAGAACGTAAGATATCAGTTCTTGGTGTTTTCTGGATGCTTGTATTGATAACACTTCTGTTGTGTTGAAATAAGTTGAAATCCTATTAATACAAGTCATGTTCGAACGCACCCTGATCTCGTAGGAAGTGAAGGAAATTAGGTAATGGATAAGTGGGGTTGTGCAAAAGGTGGTGATCATCATGTTTCCATTATGAGGGAAGACTGGTCACCCTTTTACCCACTACTCTCATTGATGTTAACCATCCGTCCTTTCCTGACACTTTCTCGTAATGGGCGCGTTGCACGCCGCACGCTGTAAACTTCCAGACCAATACCCCAGTGAGCATCCCCCAGTTTGTGACATGTTTGATGTCTCGAGTAAATGGGTCAAGTCGTGAGACTTGCCGCTAAAAGCAGCACATAGTGCTTTTAGGTCAAATAACAAAATTATTTGTGGAATCAATATTCATAAAACATCGTTTATAATTGATGCAAATGAAGCATCGCTTTTAAACAAACTGCTGAAAACTAATCGATGTGCAGGAAGCATCGTTGTTTTAGAGCTCTTCTAAATTAGTAGCGAGTTGAATGTCTTAAAAAAGCAGCATGACCGGCCACCTTTGGGCGATCGTTTGGGAACCCTATGAGTGAGCTACCACTTGGTCAATCGCTCCCTGTGGAGAAAGGATGGCCGGTGATCATAGTGTTACCGTTTTTGCCTCCTGAAAATAGATCTAAACCATTCAATTAGGCTAGCGAAGTTTGATAGACGAGATGATTTGCGGCAGTTGTCTACTGCTGTCGATTTAAATTAGGGTTTAGAAGCCGTGTGGTTAACACTATTTTGGCTGATCGATTGAAAGCGCTGGGTGCTAGATTGAGCAGGCCGATCGGCCTTATGCAAAGGTGGGTTGCCAGTGAGCACGCTAACATCTTTTGGGCCGCCTAAAATTTAATCTAAGCCACCCGCTTTGGCTGACGAAGATGGATGGTTGTGATCGATTTGCGACAGTAGCTCGTTGCCGCAAACACAATTTAGGGTTTCCAAAGCAGCGTGTTCACCCTACTTTGGGCAAGCGATTCTATACACTCTTGGCTTTCCATGGGAAAGTCAATCGACCATGGGTGTAGCTGGGTCGCCGGTGAACACGCCAGCACTTCTTTGATTGTTCGAAGGGAAATCCAAACCGTCCAACTAGGCTAGGTAAGTTTGGCGGATGTGATGAATTTTGATACCATTATAATCGGTCTTAGCTCGTTTGAGTTCTTTTTCAACAGCGCCATCACCCTGGTTCTTTCTAACGGTCAGGGGTGTTGCGGATGAACTAAAGGAATTTCCATCGGCTGGGATGCTAGTGGGCCCGCCGGTGGGCATTATGGAGGTTGCCTAGTTCTGCTGGGAATAGGCTAAGCTTTTCGAATTGTGTGGCCAAATCGTATGGCCGTGATTGCTCCTTAAGACTGTCATGGGCATTCTAGGTTTTTCCTAAGGAATTTAAGCGCGTCGATCGTGCTTACTTTTAATTAAAAGTGCGTTGACACGAAAATCTCTTTATCAGAGAGTGGTGCAGCATGTGTGAGTGTTTTCATGCAGATCTCAATACTTACACTTCGGGAGATTCGTGCTACTCCGCTGCGAGTGAACATTAATCGTCATGTCATGCCAATATTGAGAGTTCAGTTGGGGAACATAGCATAGAAAAATACTAGGCGGGAAATGCATTAGTGAATAATGCTGGTGGAAAATAAAATTCATAGAATATTTGGGATTGTTGCTATGCACCATTCTGAGTGAATTTTATATATATATACAAATATATTGAATTGCTCAATACATCTGTGAGCGAAAAGGTTTATGAACTAATCACTTTCAAATGGCTTCTGCTCCTTTGCAGGATGACAACGCATTAAAAACAGGGTTTCACAATTTTGACCCTGAACCGAAAACTACCATCAACAACACGTAACAATGACATTGTTGCGGGGTAATCACTAGATGGTGACAGACGAAAACAAAATTAATAAGATGAAGTAGGTAGATGTTACCGGAGAGATATCAGTTGGTTTGAACTTTCTTGGCGGTCGTACTGGCGAAGCAGCTATCAATCAGGGGCTTCTAACAAATTACCGCCCATCGAACATCAATGGTAGGAAAATAAAACGAGCAGGTCCGGTCAAGGCCTTTGAGCTCAACCGGGTTCTCCCCCATCTTCGTGTACGCCAATCAGCAGCAAGGTAAGTTCATCTCGTCTTCGTATTTTGGCTGCGAGTGTAATATCCATGAGTGGTTGATCAAACTTGAACATTTAGCTCAGTGTGAATGACTTTCTTTGTTAGCAGCGGTACAACGAGCGTCAACGGCAACAAAGCAATCTCCGATAATTATGATCAGTAGCAATGCGAGCAAGGAAAACTCAAGGTAGGTGCTCTTTTCTATTTTGCACATGTAGCCACCAACAGTAACTAGGAGCGTAATTTATTTATTTTGGATAAGATGTCACTTGGAGATATTCCCGTTGCTAAGCCAGGAGGCATTAATGATTCCAAAGAAACGCCAAATATAGATGATGACTTCTTTGAAGTGTCATATATGACTGTTAGGACTCATCTTAATCATGTGACGGTTCTTCTTCCTGGACCAGAGGGTGTAGAAGCTGTACCATCGATCTTTTCCGGAATGTGTAATGAGGTTCTGTCTCCAGAAGAATGATTGTCTAGCCTCTCCAGTGGATTTCAAAATTAGCCAAACTCCATTGCGCTCAATTGCAAGAGGCATTAACTTTAAGTTGTTTGGTGTATGGATTGTTGAGTCGCAATTAAAATGTTCTTTAAACTCCTGAGCATTGACTGGAACAAAATTGTATTTATTTTGACTCTTTAGCTCATGGGCCTATTCTTGCCCTTCTGATTGCGATGATGATATGCTTGGAATGCTTGAATGGGAAAAATCTTCCGGAGCCGTTGAGTGAAGTAGACAAGCTGAGAGGCGCTCCGTTGCCGACGTGCTGCTATCAAGTCTTCAAGGACTTCGTTCCAAGCGACATCCTTTGAACCATCTTCTGAATCTTGGATTGTTGTATGGAATGGGATGCGATGAGCAGTCCCCTGTTACACTTCTGTTTGGTTGCTAGAGCTATATTTGTGAGTCGGCTTGGGAATACAATGCGGTCTTGTAAGGAGGTGTAGATGCGTACTAGATCTAATGGCGTGGCCAGATATGTGAAAATATCTCTGCGGCGTACTTTTGGAGTCTTTGATGCACGTGTACGGCTTCATGTTGAGAAATTCCCGCGGCTCATAAAGCTTTGATAGTGATGATGCTGATATCAGAAATAATCTGGTTGAGGGACGTGAAGGCATCCGGTGCTGGCAGTCCCCAGTTGTAATTATCTTGAGCCAATTTTCTCCTAAAAGAAGTACTTCCATTGCATTTGCTGGTAAGGTGGTTGACAAATTGACGAAAACGACAATCTTTTGGATCCGTCATTTGTTAATCAATGGGATAGAGTCGCACTTGATAGACCTGTATCGTATCCAAATTTCTGGAAGCCCATGCACCCCTTCCATAGGAAATTGGAAAGTCTAGAAACACCGAATCTGACTTTGTCGACTGATGTGGTTGTTGATACGCATCTTCGTGCAGACCTTGGGTAGGCGGTACTGATTTCTGAGTAGGTGATGTGGCAAACATGATTCGGTTGGTATGGCCTACTGAGGCGCGACTTTCCTCTTTGATTCTTCATTGATAAAAATGCTTATGGATGGTTGAACCAAATAATACTTGTCGGTCAGGCGCCTTCCAGACAGGGAGGTGATGATATCCTTACCCTGCATCTTTGAAAAGTGGTGACCTTCATGGTTATGGATTCTCGGTTGACTGTCTCTTTTGAGTTGAAAAGGTTCTTGACAGTGAAGGATTCCATGTTGAGCCTCAGTCCCCAAGTGTGATTTATGTGGTTCTATCTTGTATGGTCGATGGGTTGACCATGATAAAAATATCACCATCTTGTATCCGTGCTGGTAGCTCTATCACTTCCTCCATGCGAAACTAAAATATGCACAAGTTCGGATTACCTTTTTCCATAGTGGTTGTTGCTATAATGAAGCTGTGGCTGGTATCAACAAGCGAGCAACAACGGTTCTTGGCAGTAACTGTGATCAGAAGAGATTGCGTTTTTTTGGGAACAAAACAGGTTGGCTGGAGCTTGGAGGGCTATGGTCACGATCCTTGACAGATAGGAGTGGTAACTATGGGCACAAATCTTGGCAGGGACGAGTGGTGGCTACGGCCATGGATCTTGGCAGGGAGGAGTGATGGTGGCTATGACCACGGATCTTGGAAGGAAGGAGCGGCAGCTACGAGCATGAACCTTGGATGACCACAACCATGAGAATTGACAGGCTTTGATCGATCGTTATGGCCCAAAGGAAGTGTTTCTTCCTTTCATATAGCTCACGTATGTGAGTTTATTCCTTCTTTTCTTTCCCCTCTTTATTTTCGGTGAAACAGCTCCTCCCTGATTCCATGCGTGCGTAAGCTCTCCTATTGTTGCTTGCCTGATTGTAAGTGCGACCTTGGTGTATTGACTTGATGAAAATTTCAGATTTGTGTCTTCTTGCCAGAACGGCCACAAAATCTTCATTCGATGTAGATTTTCAGATGTCACATAGTCGAGAGTTTTGGTTTCCATTTATAGCTCATTCATTGGATTAACGTGCCCTCGTAGTATGTTGTAGAAGACTTCCATGCAAATCGTTTGGTATATAGCTCACCCCCAGATTCTTCACCAATTAGTGCAAGCTTCAGTTCTTCCAGAGGGCAGTGTAAAAACGTTTCTGACAGAGTTTTTGCAAAATGACCTGTAACCTTGCTGAACTACATGCCATGTCCTAAAACACATTTTAATGAATGTTTAGGTTGCTCTATGGTTTTTACTTCAATCCCCATGCTTGAACCATTTTTTTTTGTTAATTATGACGCCTTTATAATTTTTCAGCGGGCGTACGACCCAAATGGAAAAGGACGTGAGGAGGGAGTCTTGGAGATTACAGTGGGTGACGCTGCTGATAAGGTTTCTCTCTTTGTGAGTTATCTCTTGATTTTTTAGCACCGGCAGTATACTTGGAAGTAGAGGGCTTAAATTCTGGATCTCTTGACATAGTCATCGAGATGCCTGTTATTTTGCTGAAACATCATGTCCAAGTCTTGAGAGTGATCGGCTCGGGAATGAAGAGATATTTATGGTAGGGAACGTCACTATATGGAACCGATCGTAGGTTTTGTTCAGCGCATTGTTTCTGTACCCGGTGTAGGCTCTTCTGGTAGGCGATTTGGATAACTCTTCGAGTCATAACATCTGGTGATACTCGTATTTCTCCTAAGTATTCCAAAGATGGGAGAATGTTCTTCAGCATTACCCGTTTCCCTAGGAAAAGGGAATATGGGAGACGTGGGTCCTTTTGGTGCAGCAACTTCTCGGATCTCCTCTGCGTGGGGTTATCTCGGCTGTGTATTTTTTTTTGGCATGATGACACGGGCATCGTTATATTCTTGAGGATGCTTTCTTGACGTGTCGGCTCCAGTAGATTTGAAGATGTACCGGGCTTGCTCTTGCTTGGGTTGGAATAATAGGCGAACCCCTTTATGATGATTTGAAGATGTGTCAAGCCTCATTGGTTATTGCAGATGTACGAATGACCGGAATTACTTCACGGTTTGGATCTACATGTTTTGCTGATGAAGTGATAGCGGATACTCCTTACCATAAAATGGTAGCAGTGGTGGAATAAAGATAGACCTTTGCTTTCGTGATCTCTGCAGTTGCCTTTCTAGGACTACATTGGTGTGGAGATTTGTTGTCGATTATCTCCATACTGGAACAACGACTATGCGAACCTTCCTTTTATCTCTCTGGGTGTGGACCATGGCGACATTAATATCAGTGATAGCTTTGAGGAGTTTCCGGCTTGCTCCATATAACACTTATGGTGTTGCAGGAAAGGAGGTTACTCCATCTGGATCTCGATAGAAGCCATTATGCCCTTTTAAGTAGTAGTCATGTCTTCTTGTGTCTCAACGAGGCTTTCTGGTCCTTTCATCTGGGAGATTTACTGGTGCTCGGCTATCCAAAGTATTCCTAGTAGCATTGCTTGAAAAAGCATTTTTGTGAAGTTTCTTAACGAACAGAACACCTGAATTAAAATTGGTTGTTGAACCTAAATTGAGTTTAATGATTGAATGATATCTAAGATTCACCCTTTTGAAATTGAGAAAACTGGAATGAAAATTGAGAAACTGATTTTGCAACTGAGAGATTAATCTCCCACTGTGGTCGCCAGTTGTTTTGGGGTAAAAACTGATTCTGCTGGAAATGGTAAATTTGGGTGTGTCGCCGAGAAACGAATCTAAACCCTAAACATATGCACTGCATGGGAGTACTTTAGATTCGAGAGATCAATCTTTACAATTCTGGCATAAACTAAGAATTGGCCGTTCCAGCTTTGCTTCGGTCACAAAATGAAGGAGAAAGGTTGATCTTAGGGAGGGAAGCGAAGAAGGTGTTGAGATCAGAATGGTTAACTATGAAGGTGTGGTTGTTTTATGACTTGTATCAGAATGTGCAACTTTATTGCGGAATATAAGCTAGCAGTTCTTTTTATGTTTTCTGGATACTTGTGTTGATAACCCTTGTTGGTTGAAATAGGTTGAAAACCTATTTATACAAGTCATAGTTGAACGCACCATGATCTTATAGGAAGTGGAAGTAGTTGAGTGATGGATAAGTGGGGATCGTGTAAAATGTTGAAAACCACGTCCCTACTATGAGGGGAAGAACGGTCGGTTACACCCACTTCTTCTCTGCTGCCACTAACTGTTCGCATTTCCTGACACTTTCTCATAATGGGCGTGTTGCACGCCGCACGCTGTAAACCGCCATACCAATACCCTAATGAACATCCCCCAGTTTGTGACATGTTTGATGTCTCGAGTATTTTGTAGAAAAATATGCAGCACGCTGCTGAGTGGGCCTTGCCTGCGAGACCTAATTATTCTGACCAATCATGCGTAAGAAGGCGGCAGGCATTTATATATGACAAGTCGAGTTATGAGACTTTCCGCAAGAAATAACATGTAATGCTCTTAAGTTGAATAAATAGGTTATTCATGAAATTGATATTTATTGAATATCGCTTGTAATTGATGCATGTAAAGCATCGATTTTAAGCAAGCAGCTAGAAATAATAGATGCTCATGAAGCATCGTTGTATAGAGCCCGTCTTGGTTGGTCGCGGAACCTAATGTCTTAAGAGGAGCGTGGCCAGCCATCTTCGAGCAGCTGCCAGGGGTCGCTTGGGCAAGCTGAGGGCAGGTCGATCGGCTCTCATGGATGAGTGGCGGTCGGTGAGCACCACAATGCCTTATTAGTCGCCCAGAATTAAATCTAAGCCGGTTAACTTGGCTAGCCAAGTTGGATGGCTGAGATGATTTGCGGCAGTTGCATACTGTCGTTGATTCAATTCAAAGGTTTTAAAAGAAACGTGAGTGCCGCACTTTGGTTGATCGGTTTGTGGCATTGCTGGCGTATTTGAAGCAATGCGATTGGTCGGGGTTATTGTTGAGCCGCCCGTGAACATGATCGCGCTTTGCCAGTTACTTGAAATCAGATCTTGGTCGGTCGATTTGGCTAGCAAAGTTGGACGGCCGAGATTGCTTTGCGGTAGTTATATACTGCCGTTGGTCGACCTCGCGGTTTTGAGGCCGTGTGGCCAACCTACTTTGGGTTAATGGTTGGAGGCGTTAATTGCTGGATGTGAGCAATTCGATTAGCCAGGGCTGAAGGCAACCGCTGGTGAGCATACTTGCACTTCGTTGGCCGGCTAAAATTGGATTTGGGCTGGTCGATTTGGCTAGCCAAGTTGGACGGCCGAGATCATTTTGAGACTGACATGGGAAGCCTATATTCGATTCCTTAAGGGATTAGGTGTGTCGACCAACAAACTTCCAACTTTAATTAAAATTGTAGGATGCGCATTTAGAGCGATTTGATTGGTCGATGGGAAAGAGGGGCCGGCAGGCAGCAATATGGGAATGGCTGGCCAATGGTACGGCAGCGCCAGCTAGGGCGAACCGGCCGGCGAAGTGGCGCGGCCGCATCCCTTTTGTTGCTGCCTTTACCTGCCACAATTCCTCTTTATTTCTTATTTTTCAACTTTTGGTAGGATCTTGCTCCTACTAGTCCATGGTGGATCAATCTCCTAGCTTACCTAGGTTTGGTATCGACCAATAGGGTTCGAGATATTGCGCAGGCCGCAAAAACTAATTTTTGTAAATTGGTAAAATTAGGTTAATTTTTTTTTTAATTTTGTGAGCTGTCACAAAATTAATCAAATTTGATGATTTCTGTGCATTGGCACAAAATCACTAATTTTATTCTCAGAGAGCAGCGTAGCGTGATTCCGAATAAGTATTTTCACGCAGATCTTAATCCTTACACTTCGGGAGATTCATGCTACTCAACTGTGAGCGAACATTAATCGTCATGTCATGTCAATATTAAGAGTTCAGCTTGGGAACATAGCATAGGAAAAATACTCAGCAAGCGATACATTAGTGAATAATGCAGGCGAGAGATTAAATACTCATTAGGCTCTATACTAGTGAACAATTCATCTAGGAGATTGAGTTTCAATACAATATGAAGAGAGGCATAGGCACTCATCTGATTTTAATATATTCTTCAGGCTCCTTGCGGAATATGGACATATCAAGGTCTACCATTTCTTACACCGGGTCAGCTAGACAAACTTTTACAGTTTTCGCCCTAAACTAAAAACCATTATCAACAAAGACGAAGAGCTTTGTGATTACTTTTTATATCTTACCTATCATAGATAAATCTCGAGAAAATCTTAGAGAAAATAGTTTTCAATGCGATAGAACAAAGTAAGATCAGAACACGCAACTACAGAGAAAATAGTTGGGTCTGGCTTCAGAATCCCAATGAAGTCTTTAAGTCGTTAACCTATAATGGTTTTAGGAAAAACCTAGGTTAAAGGAGAATCAACTCTAGTTGCAACTAGTATCACACGGGAGGTGTGGGGATTAGGTTTCCTAGTTGCTAGAGTTCTCCCTTATATAGTCTTCAAATAAGGGTTTGATAACTTTGGAACAAAGCAATCAATATTCACCATTAGATGAAACCTGATTTAAGATTCAAGCTAATATTTTTCCACCGTTAGATGGTCTTTAGCTTGTTACACACAAATGAAATATACCTTCATTTAGATATGGGTAACCGTACCTAAACGTGTATATTGAGTTGGCTCAATAACAGTTAACCGAAGTTAGCCATATGAACACTTTTCTCTTAACCTTGTTCATCTTAACACTTCTATATCAATTGATAATCAAATGAATCTAATTGTGTTACTCATAGAGTTGTTCAATTGTTTATATTCTCATAGAAGTATACAAGACACAATTGAAGCAAAATCGGATTGATTCAAAAGAATCAGTTCATGAACATTTTAGCCACGATTTGCAAAGATTGCATTCCTTAATATATAAATGTATTTGTTCATGAGTATGAAATCATACTTAACCGATTTAAGAGCTTGAACCACTTAAGTTTCCAAATGGGTACGCAAACTTAAGTTCCGGACATTGGTCACAAGCCGATAATTTGCAAACGGGTACGCAAACTTTAGCTCCGGACCGAACTCAGTTGAAACCGTGGAATTCAATAGTTAAATCAGTTTGCGAATGGGTATACAAACTTAAGTACCCTAACTTAAACAGTTGAATAATTTTGCGAACGGGTATGCAAACTTCCTGTCCAGAATTCCGTCAAAACAGTTCGTAGACTAAGTACACAAACCGTAATCTATCCAGACATGGGTTTTAGATCTTAACTCCCATTTAAATCATTGAAACATTCTTAGAAGACAACAATAGCTGTCTCACACAAACTATTAGCTTATAAGCAATTTTCAAGTGATCGAATGATCAATACGAAACATTCCGAGCCTACATCAAATGACTGTCTCACATAAATCATGTAAGATGTTACCAGGTGATTTTCACATGATCATCTTTTGACTTTCGTCAAGAATAACGATGAACGTGGTTAAAGCAAAAAGCTTTCCAACACATATTTCGAGAAAGATATAAGCGAGTTAAACTCAGCTCGAAATATCAAATGTGTATAATGTAAAGTCTATATAGCTATACGAGTTTTGTCTCAATAGGAGATAGAAAAGAATAGACTTCTGAGTGATAAATGAGTTCAAGTCTCCACATACCTTTTGTTGATTAAGTTCTACAAGATCCCCTTAGTAGTTCTTCGTTTTCAATCGATGAACGCCGTGAAGTCTAAAGCTCAACTACACATTCTATCCTAATCCGAGACATAGCTATAAGTAGATTAGAAATCAAGACTTATTGTTTTGACAACTAAACTTGACAAACAAGCTTGAGATAGCAATGCTTGCGAGTTCGACCGAGCAATGCTTTAACAATCTCATCCTTTGTGAATTTTAGTGACAAAACTATCAATACATATGGATTACAAAATAAATAAACTTTGTAGCTTCTCATCCAAATGCTTGATTTCCTTGGTTTTTCAACATTCCTTGAATTCTTCGTCACTCCAAGTACTCCAGTGATTCTGAATGTGTTCAACTAAGCATCATAGCTGTTGAAGATCCATAGCCATAACAATAAGAAAATAAATGTTCTCAATTATTGTTATACAGTGTCATAGTATTATCACACAACATCAAAGTTCAATTGTATCACAACTTTGACAATAATACTACGATGATATGTATCACTCCCCCTTAGTTAATACTTCATCTCACAATGAATACCACTCCCTCTTACATAATGATCTGTAAACCATATGTATATGTAGTTAAGTTGGCAAAGGTACGAAAACTAGCGGGATCATAATGAAATTCTCAAAGAGATACTTCATGACTAAAAGAGAACATATCAACTTTGTTTCGACGATTTCAAATAGTCGAAACTTAGTGTATTCATCAAGCAGTTTATAAATATCCAAAAAAAACTCTTACAATATTCCACAGCTGCACTCCCCATAAAGATTCGACAATTAAGCACAACTTCAATTAAGAACTCTCCCCCATAAAATGTCATTCCCGAAAGAACAACAAGAGCGACCTTACTTTTAGAAGAAAAGAAGGATTTTTTTTGACATTAACAAATCACATGAAACATGCATTTGTTTCCAGAAAACTCAATTAAATTAACCACAAAGGAACCTCAATGATTAATTTAATCGAAAATGCTCAGCATAAGAAAAATTACGGAGCCATACAGTACTTTCACATAGAAGTGGATTAGGGAAAGATCAATACTGCGGAATATTCAAAGATTCATTCTATTTTTCATCAAAAGTTGCATAATGATATCATAGACTTAACTTTGACATATGAATCAAAAGTCCATTCTATTTTCCATCATAGTTCACGGACATAAACACACATATCCCATAACATTATTTGCAATATATGAAACCAATAAAGATTAATACTGCAAAATCATCTTCCAAATAACTTAGAATTTAAATAAATAAATCTCAAAACATTGCAAGATGAAAATCGTTGGCAATAGCTATGTGTAATCACAATATATACTATTCCAAACCCTAGTTATCCTTCTTAAAACACAAGAATAAATTCTCATAAGAAGTTTCCTAGATATTAAAACCTCTGAAAAATTCTTTATCGTCCCCGAACTCCTTGTCGTCAACAACCATTGGAACATAAGGTTCATGAAGAAAGGAGTCAATTCCAACAAACCTTCTTGACTGATGCCGAAACAGGGCCTTCTGAATTTCTAGAGTTCTTAAAACAATAGCCTTTATTTGCAGAATCTCCTTCCTTGTTTCCTTCAACTCTTCAAGAACACCAGAAAACTTCTGAAGATTAGAGGGGATAGCCCTTGGTTTCTTCATATTATTCCTTTTTCTGTTCAAAGTTGTAGAGGAATGAGATTTATCTTTTTCCTTCATGATTTATGGCTTAACAATCATATTAACATCTTTTCCATCAGAAGATATGATGCTTTGAGTCTCCATTCAAATATGGAATTGTGAGAGAAATACACAATTAAAGCTCTACAAGCAATCTTGTGATAAAAAAGAGTTTTCAGGGAAGGAAAAAAGAATGTAGGGTTATGGAACCTATATACAAAGTAGGATTCACGTATGACCAATTCATAACCCTAAAGAAGGTAGAATTGTCGATATTAACCCTTCTTGAATGAAAAAGGGCAAAACTTTTCAATACCAATTTATGATATGAAAAGATCAAAAGTATTCTGAAAAACCAAAAACAAAAAAATTTCTTTTCCTAAAGCCTGATTTGTACTCAACTCTTGTCTCTTTGACCAGGCACATGAGACAAGATGCACCTTCAACACAATTAAGCTGTGTTGGGGTGAACAATAATCTGTCCACCATATAATTCTTGTACGAAATTCTTAATACCTTTTTTCACAGAATGTTTAGACCTTGTTCTTTTCTGTATAGGTCTAACTTTTTATTTAGAAATTAACTTCCTCGGAGAAGAGTTGAGTTTACATACCTCCGATGAATTAGACTTCTGAACAAGTTTCAGCTTGTTTGCTAATCGATTTGCTCTCCGTTGAAGTTTGTTGACATATCTTATTTTATGCTTGTACTTGTAACACTCAGAGAGTTCATGACCCTTAAAAGTACAATAAGAACATGTCAATGTGGAGGATGGTTCAGACACCATAGTTGAGCATGCTGCTAAACAAATTGAGGTACCTGAAACATGTGAAATAGAATTTTCAGTAGATAGGGAAAAATCCATTTTATCCTCCATAGTGGTTGAGAAGTTTCTCTAGGAAGAATATCAAAATTGATGTACGTATTGCTACAATTATCAAAATCAATATTTTCACCAAGGAGTGCAACTCTTGATTTTTCATCATCGTTCGAATCATAGTGATCAGACATTTCATCAAGATTTGCAGCAAGACCTTTGTTCCCAGTGTATTTTCTATGATTTGGACACTCATTAGAAAAATGACCAAAACCTTTACACTTGAAGCACTTTGGCATATCCTCATCATCAGTATCGACAGTGTCCTTGTTTTTAGGAGGGGCACGGTCATGAGGTTTGGCTGATGACCTGGGTTTATCTCTTATGAACCGTTTACTTATGTTCAAAATAAGATCTCTAAACTGTCTTGTGATAAGTGAAACTGAGTTGTCAAGATCTTCATCTGATGAATCAGTCTCAATAGGATCAACAACAGAGTTGCCAACACTTTTGCTTTTTTCAAGCAATTTAGTGTTCTTTTGTGCTTTGAAAGCAATATCCTTCCCAAGTTTGGATGTATCCTCATGATCAAAGTTATTTAACTTCCCAACAAGAGTATTTCTGGAAAGAGTATCAAGGTTATTTCCTTCAATGATGGCATGTTTCTTATAATCGTATCTAGCTGGTAGCGATCTGAGAATTTTCATCATAATGTCCTTTTCAGGAATAGTCTTACCCAATGCAAAAGATGCATTAACAATTTCAGACACTTTGTGATTAAACTCATCAAATGAATCTTCATCAGCTATACGAAGGTTTTGCCAATCAGAATTTAGGTTTTGAAGCCTAACTTCTTTCTCAGAGGAATTTTCTTCGAATACAGTTTCTAAGATATCCCAAGCATCTTTAGACTTAGTGCACGTAGTCATATGGTGCTGAAGATCTGGGGTAATGGCATGGATGATAGCATTTAATCCGTCAGAATTTTTCTTTGCAGAGAGAATCTCGGCAGGATCATATGCACTAATATCCTTTGGAACAGTTACATCGCCTTCTGTAACAACCGGAGGATCATAGCAATTAACTACACGAACCCATGATTGAAAATCACGTGCTCGGAGAAAACCACGCATAAATATTTTACACCTGCCATCGAAGACTGGTGGTACATTTATAGAGATAACATTTCTGTTCATAGAGTCAGATTGCTACAAACACAGACTTATGAGGTCTTAAACGTGTTTGCCTGCTCTGATACTAATTGAAAAAGCGGGGGTCTAACAACCACACCCAATATTTCGTTTAGGAAATCTGTATGGACTAACTCCAATATAATTCCAAGAGAATTAACTAGACAGTCAGACTCAATCAAGGAAAATATATCCAAGAGTTATATCTCTGTTTCTCAATGTAATCAACAAATCAAACAGATAGAAATCCGCGAGCCTGATTAATATGAGAAACAACTTGAATGATACAAAAGACCAATGTTCAAGTGTCAATCAATTTCAATCAACAACCAAAGGTTGGATTTACCAATTGATTGAAATACGCACAACCTGTGATATTTCAATTATATAAACAAATATAATGCGGAAAAGAAATAACACAGACACCAGAAGTTTTGTTAACGAGGAAACCGCAAATGCAGAAAAACCCCGGGACCTAGTCCAAATTTGAACACCACACTGTATTAAGACGCTACATACTCTAACCTACTACAAGTTAACTTCAGACTAGAATGTAGTTGAGCCCTAACCAATCTCACACTGATTAAGGTACAGTCGCGTTCCTTACGCCTCTGAATCCCAGCAAGACTCTACGCACTTGATTCCCTTAGTTGATCTCACCCACAACTAAGAGTTGCTACGACCCAAAGTCGAAGACTTGATAAACAAATCTGTCTCACACAGAAAAGTCTATTTGAATAGATAAATATGTCTCCCATAGAAATACCTATGAAGTTTTGTTCCGTCTTTTGATAAATCAAGGTGAACAAGAACTAATTGATAATCTGGTATTATATTCCCGAAGAACAACCTAGAAAATATCAATCTCCTTACAATAAATTAACTATATGGTAGTAGAACAAGTTATTGTTGAATCATAAAGAATGAGACGAAGAGCTTTGTTATTACTTTGTATATCTTACCTATCGGAGATAAATCTCGAGAAAATCTTAGAAAAGATAGTACTCAATACGATAGAACAAAATAAGATCAGAACACGCAACTATTCCTCAATATGCTAAATTTGGTTTCTTTAATAAACCATCGGGTTTCCATAATAAACCAAATGGGTTTCTCCAATAAACCGTGTTTCACCACTATGCAATAGCTTGTGTGGTACGCACGTGCACCATTTTAATGGGGTACAAATAGCAGTGACTAAATACAACTCACATTAAAGTTAATTACAATCTAAATCCAAGAGTTAAAATGCTTGTAAACCCAAATTACGTGGATAAGCAAAACCTACCATTAATCACCATCTTCTTCCTTTTCTTTTCAAGTCGATTCATGACATTAAGGAGATTTTGAGATTTTCGTTTGTCACTACTCGAACAACTACCATTAATACTATTAAAATGGAGTTTTAAAGGTGACTAGGTGAGATTGAGAACATGATTATTTTCATTTTCAAAGTTTTAGTGCACAGTAGTATTTCCACCATGAATAATTAAAACACCTTTAAGCTAAGGAACGGGATTTGGAATACACTCGAATTTACATAATCAACATGATTTTTTTGATTTATAATGGGGGGAGATTACTAGTTAAGGTTTTCAAGGGTTTTCTTGATGCTTGTTTCATGGTTAATTTAAGCAAACCCTATATTTGATTATCTAATTTTATTTTACAATTAAATCCTAAGGATTTTGAATTTTGGTTTGATATTGTTGTGTTCAAATAAAGGGGCCAATATGCATATAGATAGAAACAAATCGAACTTATAGTTGTTGTTGAATCTGATTCGTATTTAAATATTGAAAAGAAATAACTTGATGAAGAAGATGATAATTATAGTGAGTTTTTATTACCCTAATAACTTGGGTGTAAAAATATTTAGATTTTTTGTTGTGGGTTTTCTTTAACATTATTGTGGGCTGTATTTAGTCGCTGCCTTGTTTTATAGGTTCCCATTATGAGCTTGTGATAATTGCGGTTTGCAACTGATCTATCAGGTGAAAATTGTGATTATTAAATTGTAAAAGAGATAACGGTAATTGGGACTCTCACAAAACATAATTAATTATAAAATATGAGATTTGCAATTATCACTATAGTGTGAAAATTAGAATATTGGGTGATAATTGCAATTTGAACCACTGATGATGATGATTGGGATTTTCACAAAATGTAAGTAATTATAAAAAGTGAAATTTATGTCTTGACTGTAGTTGAACCCCAATCAATCTCACACTGATCCAAGGTACAGTTAAGCTCCTTACATCTCTGATCCCAGTAGGATACTACATACTTGATTCCCTTAGCTGATCTCACCCACAACTAAGAGTTGCTATAACCCAAAGTCGAAGACTTTAATAAACAAATCTGTCTCACACAGAAAAGTCTACAAGAATAGATAAATCTTTCTCCCACAGAAGTACCGACAAGTTTTTGTTCCGTCTTTTGATAAATCAAGGTGAACAGGAACCAATCGATAACCTGGACTTATATTCCCGAAGAATAGCCTAGAATTATCAATCACCTCATAATAATCTTAATCGACTAGCGAAACAAGATATTGTGGAATCACAAACGATGAGACGAAGATGTTTGTGATTACTTTTCTATCTTGCCTATCGGATAAATTAATCTCGAGCAAATTTTACAATTGTACTCAATATGATAGAAACAGCAAGATCAGATCACGCAACTACAGAGAAAATAGTTGGGTCTGGCTTCACAATCCCAATGAAGTCTTCAAGTCGTTAACCTACAGGGTATCGGTAGAAACCTAAGGTTAAAGGAGAATCGACTCTAGCTTATACAACTAGTATCACACAGGAGGTGTGGGGATTACCTTTCCCAGTTGCTAGAGTTCTCCTTTTTATAGTCTCCAAATCAGGGTTTGCAATCTAAGTTACCTTGGTAACAAAGCATTCAATATTCACCGTTAGATGAAAATCTGATTAGATTCAATCTAATATCTTTCAACCGTTACATAGAACTTAGCTTGTTATACACAAATGAAATATACGTCATTTAGGTTTGTGTAACCGTACCTAAACGTGTACAAGTCGTTGGTTCAACCGTAGTTAACCAAATGGTTAGCCATATGAGCACTTTCATATCAACCTTATTCATCTTCACCATAACTAGTTCAAATGACTCAAATGAACTAGTTCAAGAGTTGTTCAATTGCTTAGATCTCATATAAGTATACAAGACACAATCGAAGCAAAATTGGTTTTGATTCACTCGAATCGATTCATGAACTTTATAGCCATGGTTTGAAAATATGCATTCCTTAGTTTATATAAATTTAAGTTCACGAATAAACAAATTTTAGAAAGTAACACACTTAAGTATGCGTACGGGTATGCGTACTTAAGTAACCGGATACCTTCTTTTCTTGTGAAAGTAAGGTCGCCTTTGTTGTTCTTTCGGGAATGACATTTTATGGGGGAGAGTTCTTTTGAACTTGTGCTTAATTTCCATATCTTTGTGGGGAGTGCGGCTGTGGAATATTATAGGGGTTATCTTGTATCTTTATAAACTCCTTGATGAATGCAGTTAGCTTTGGCTATATGATTGCATCTAAAAAATTTGGTATGTTAATACACCTTTGGTCATGAAGTATCTCCGTGGAAATTTCATTAGGATCCCGCTAATTTTCGTACCTTTGCCAAAAAATTTGACAAAAAGGGAGAGAATTAATGTATAGTTCACACTACAAATACATATTGTTTACGGATCATTATGTAAGGAGGAGTGGTTTTCATGTTGAGATGAAGTATTGACTAAGGGGGAGTGATACATATCACCATAGTGTTATTGTCAAAGTTGTGATACAATTGAACTTTGATGCTGTGTAATAATACTATGACACTGTATAACAATGATTGAGAGCATTTGTTTTCTCATTGTTATAGCTACGGATCTTCAACGAACGATGGTGCTAAACTTACAAACTTTAGAATTATTGGAGTACTTGGAAGTGACGAAGATTTAGAGTCATGGTTAAGATGCCAAGGAGATCAAGCATGTGGATGAGAAGCTACAATTTTTATCTATTTTGTAATCCATATGTATTGATAGTTTTGTCACTAAAATTGACAAAGGGGGAGATTGTTAGAGCATTGGTCGGTCGAACTCGCATGCGTTGCTATCTCAAGCATGTTTGTCAATGTTAGTGATCAAAACTATAAGTCTTGATTTCTAGCCTATTTATAGATATCTCGGACTAGGACAAAGATAGTGTAGTTGAGCTTAGTTTTCTCGGCGTTCATCATTTGAAGACGAAGAACTACTAAGAGGATCTTTTGGAACTTCATCGATTAAAGGTATGTGGAGACTTAAACTCATCTATTACTTGGAAAGTCTATTTCTACTCTATCTCCTATAATTGAGACATACGATATAGTGTTCTACTATACACATTTGAGATCTCGAGTTGAGTATATCTCGCTTACATATTTCTCGAAATATGTGTTGGCAAGATTTCGCGTTAGCCATGTTCATCTTTACTCGTGACGAAAGTCATGTTGACATTTCAATAACTTGAAAATTACTTTGATGCTAATAGTGTGTGAAAACGGCTATTGTCATTATAGAAGAATATTTCAATGATTGGAATGTAGAGTTGATAATGTAACCATCTTTGGATATAAGCATATATAGTGTGTTCGCATATTAGTGTATAAATCCATGAACCGGGAGCCAAGTGTATGCATATGTGTGTATACGAAATTGGTGAAGGAGACAAGATAAGTATGCGTACCCGTACGCATACTGGCGGAAATTTTCGAACCGAAAATATCTGCTGGGTTTGGGTATTACAAACTCTTAAACTAGTCACCTTAAGTATGTGTACCCGTACGCATACTGGCGGAAGTTTTCGAACCGAGAATTTCTGCTGAGTTTGGAAGCTTAACAAACTCAAAATCCGGTTGCTTAAGTACGCATACTTAAGCTGGTTATTTTTATCAAATCGGTATGTTCATGAACTTAAACATTTAAATCTTAAGGAATGCAATCTTTGCAAACCGTGGCTGTAATGTTCATGATTGATTCAAGTGAATCAAACCTTTTTTGCTTCAATAACCGGATTGAGTTGGTTTTGATTTCCAAACTCAGCAGAAATTCACGGACGTGAACTTCCGCCAGTATGCGTACGGGTACGCATACTTACCCAGTCTCCATCAACCATTTAGTACATATACAAGTATGCATACATTTGGTTCCCGGTTCTGGACTTATACACTAATGCGCGAACACATTAAATGCTTATTGATAGACGCATTTATGTGTCTATTTTCATCTCTATTGTGTATATTGTTAGTACCCATTTTTGTACTTATTATGGTGTTTTATGTGTTTGTAGGTATTTTTGGGTAATAAACATTTTTGGAAAAATCGGCTCGAAAAGTTGTCTAAAGGCACCCAAGGGACATTTGTTATTCGGACTCCAGCAGCGGATAAGGGGCACCCCCTTCTCCTTCACGTTCAAAAACAAAAAAAGGCGGGAAAATGATGTTTATCCCTGGCAGATTTTCAATCAGATTTTTGGAGTCATTTCAGAGAGACTAAAGGGATGGAATTGATTGGGATCATTCCTAGGACCCATAGAAACGTGGCATGGTCTTTGGTTTCGACCAGAATTGGCTAGAATTCAAGTGTAGAGCAAAACATGAGTGATATTCCCGTAAGATATTTTCAGAATTTTTGGTAATTTTTGGAAGTTTTCTTGTGGCTTCTACGTGCCTAACTTATTCTGGGACGTGAAGGAATGTTCCTGGTGTGTGCAGCACGAGATTATACGCGTAATTAATCAAAAAATGGAAATTATTCTTTTCCATGCATGGGAGTAAATGAGAATTATTTTGTGTAATTGACGCGTGATTTTTAGGCTTTTGGTGTATAAATAGAGTCACAAGGTTCCATAGAAGGGGTGTCGAGAGTTTGGGGTCGAGAGGAGAGCTAAGGAGGCGTGAATCAAGAGTTTTTAGAACTATGTTGTTGCTGCTGCTGCTGCTCGTGAAGAACAGGAAAACAACGACGGTTTCTTCAACTGGTTGTAACAGTTTCTTCAACTGGTTTGCAACAGTTATCTTCGTTGTAACAGTTTCTTCAACTGGTTTGCAACATTTATCTTCATTGTAACAGTTTCTTCATCCTCTTCTGCAACATTTATCTTCAGATTTGTAACGATTATCTTCATCATAACAGTTGAGAGTTGAAACAGTCGGTCTGTAACGCACCTGTGCTGTTGCAGATTTCCTGTTTCATTATTTTCTCTTCTTGTAAACACTTTTTGAGCCATGAATACATATTTTGAGTGTGTTTTCGACATGATGAGTTAAACCCCAACACTGGGACGACGGAGGAGGCCGAACTTCATACATGGTAAATTTATTTTTATTATTTTTATGACTTTTGCATTAAAATTAATTGAAATATGATTTGATTAAATTGGTTGTCATTTGATTAGATGGGTCATGCTTAGCTTAGGTGATTTGATGTCCCATGCTTAACATTTACAATCAATGTTTTGAGAATCTACCTTGGAAAAAATAGAGTCCATGTTTATATTTCTTGAGCTAAAATTGTTGAGAATAAATAAGTGAACCTTATGCTATAAAGATTGGCTAAATCCTTAGTCCCAGTACCTCTCGCCCATTGTTAATAGTCTTTGTATATATTTATTTAGTATTTTTAAAAACTTTAATCTCTACAAATCCGAGTGAACGACAACCTCATTTCTTACCACTATCTAAAATCACATCACTTATATCCAAAGATGGTTACATGTTCTAAACTCTTTATTTCAATCATTGAAACATTCTTAGAGGATGTTAAATAGAGGTTATTCACACACTATTTTTCATCAAAGAAATTTTCCAGATATTGAAATAATCAACATGACTTTCGTCAATTGTAAAGATGAACTTGGCCAAAGAGAAAGCTTACCAACACATATTTCGACAGTGAGATAAAATCGGCTTGAAATAACAAATGTGTATTATCGAAGTCTATATAGCAATACGAATTTTGTCTCAAGATAGGAGATAGAGTAGATGGACTTTTTGAGTGATAGATAAGTTCAAGTCTCCACATACCTTTTAGTCGATGAAGTTCCATCAGTTCCTTGAGTAGTTCTTCTTATTTGTATGATGAACGTCGTGGAGTCTAGAGCCTAACTACACTTTCTATCCTAGTCCGAGACTTAGCTACAAGTAGACTAGAAATCAAGACTTATAGTTTTGGCAACTAAACTTGACAACAAGCTTGAGATAGCAACGCTTGCGAGTTCGACTGAGCAGTGCTCTAATAATGTTGCTTTATGTATTTTCCATGTTTGGTTCTGCTGCTCTTCCTTTGGCTGTTTGAAGTTGCTGTTGTATTTGCATGTGAGAATTTCGATTCTTTTCTGTCTCCCCATGTTGCATGAAAACTTGGGTTTGTTTCCGTTTCGCGTTCTCACAATGAATATATCATGATTGTTTCTTGCCTATAAATTTTTGAATATGGTGACCAATCATACTCCATTTTGCTTCTTTGGAGGATGAAATCATTTCCTTTGGTTGGTTTTGTTAAACCCATGCCCAAAGTACTATTATGTTTGCCCCAATCATGTTTTTGATCCGACTGTAATTTTGGTCCGCCATTGTTAATGGACTGTTCCTCCTGCTAATGTTAGGAATCATGAGACTTCCGAAGAAGCCTGCGCATAAAGATCCGAGGCCTAGGTCGTCCACTGAGCCACCTCCGCGTATGGATCATCCTGATGCTACGCCTTCCCCCACCTTATTACGAACTTCAAAGACTGCAGCTGCGTGATAAGGATAGTTATGCCCATTTGTCTTTGGCTGAGATTTCCAAGTCTTTCCGCCTGCATAAGTTTGACATCTCCTTTATTAATGGCCCCGATGTCCTCACTGAATCTATGATCTGGAGCTTCCCTTACAATGAGAATAATTTGTTGATTAGTGTTGGCCAATTGGCCGCAGGTATGTCTCTGCCTCTGTGATCCTTTCTATTATGATGTCTTGTCTGCCAGGGATGATCTGGTGAACAAAACTCAGGTTCGAGGGGTCATGCAATACACCGGTAATTATTGGCGTGCCCTTCGTGAGTGCTGGTACCATAGCAAAGGTAAGACTACTTTGAAGTCTTATGATCCTTTTGTTGCTGGGAGGTCTAAGCAAGAGGATTACACTCCTGCCAATTTCAATGCTACCTACGCTGATGCCATCCAGAAAACAAATCTTATCCCCTGGTGTGTTGGTATACGTCGTATCCATGTTACTGCCAAGCAGATTAGGGAAGGTAATAGCCTTTGTTTGCTGGAGGAGATTGACAAGACTGGGTTGACTGTCATCCCCTACTCTGCTAAGCATTTCTTGCCGAAGTATGATCGTATTCGCCTAGACCATGATGACCGTTAGGCGCGTACTCCTCTTTGCATTGTGGGTCCCTAGGCTTATGGTTTTACTACCGCAGATCTCAGCGTCCCTCGTACAGCTTCATCTCTGCCTGCTAAGTATGATGGATATTAGCCTTGGGTCTTCAACCCTGCTACTTCTCATGAGGTAATCTTCGTTTGTTGCAGAGGTTTTTTGTTTTATTGCCTTTGCTCGGTACTCTGGTGGTTCCTTTGCATCCTGCCCCTACTTCTTCTGTTGGGACTGCTCTGGGCTCTGCTGGTAACTCCGTAGCTACTATAACCAGGAAAAGGAAGGCTTCGATTGAAGCAGCTAAGCCAACACCTGTAGAGGTAAGGATTATAACCATACCTTGGTTTTCGTAGGTAGTATTTTTCCCCTGATCATTAGCTGGCGCATGTGTTCTTCTATAGTCTTCCAAGAAGAAAGGCAAGTTTGAAGGTTGTGATCGATGTTGAAGAGTCTGATGAGGACCCTAAGGCTGCTGTGGAAAAGCAAGATGACGAAGATATGGAGGACGTCGAGGATATCGCCCTTAGTCCCCACTTAGATGACATTGAGGAAGATTTTTCCAAAGATAGCCCCAGCCTCATTCGTGCTGGTTCTGTTGAAGGTGATAACCTTCAAGCTAGTAGCGGCTCTTTATTGGTGAGCCAAGTTGGTACCCCAGCTGTTATTTCTGCTTTGCTGTCGAAGGTACCTGCGTTTTATGCTCCTAGTGATCTGCAGCCTGCTGCTTCGGCTACCACTAGTGCCATGGTGACATCTTCCAAGAGTCTTCCGTCCTCTCATGTTACTTCGCTCCACTCGAGTGGTTCGTTTGTGAAAGGATCTGCTCCTGTGGTGAGGGTCAGTAACTCAGACTCTCAGTCGAAGAAGAAGGTTGTGATTTCACTTGCCAGCTTCTCCTTCAATGCTACGCCTACTTCACTGGGAAGTGCTCAGTCTGTCTCTACTGCCCCTATTAGCAAGGTTGTTGGGCCTCCACCTTCGTCACCAGATTGGACCGTACTGGGTAATCTTCCTTCTGCTGGTGACATGGACTTAGGTGGTATTTCTAGTCAAGCATTTTCTTTTTTCCCCAGCTTATCCACCATGCCATCTCTTCGTTGTGGTGAAGGTTCAGTGCCTGTGCCCCATGCTCGTTCTCAAGTGACTGGTGGGGTTCTTACTGATCTTGGGAAGGGTAAGTTACCTGAGAACTTGAGCCTTGGGAGTTCTGACGATGCCATCCTCTAAGCCATACTGCGGGATTCGAAGGGTCCCTTTTCTACTGAGGTTGATCGTCATCAGCTGGTTGATTCTTTGGAGGTTGCTTCAAGGTTGGATACTTTGACTGCTCAGTATCAAGTGGTCAAGGATCTGTTCTTCGATCCTGACTTCCTTCGTTCTGGTCAGAGCTTTGGCGAAATCCGCAGGGGTAGCATCCAAGAGATGGAGACCTTCATGGATACCTACGTTGATTTACTCCCCCGTCTTTCCTTGTTCTCAGTAAGTGATTCTTACTTTACTGTTTCTGCGTATTGTCTTGGACCTTCCTTGTTCTTATGCTCCGATATTTGCAGCTTTGCAAACAAAACGATGTTGGATGTACCTTGTTCAAGTTTTATAGGGCTAAGTGTACTCACTTGAGTGCTCTGTTGGAGCGTGTTCGCCATGATTATGCCTTTGCTAGTGCACAACATCCTTCTTCCAGTGATGCTGCTTCTGCCTCCAAGGTACCTTTGTTAGAGAGTGATCTGAGAAAGACCCAGAGGTCCTTAGAAGCTTGTTTGTTGGCTCTTGAAAGAGCTTATAATGTTGCGAAGGTTACTGAGGAGGGACGCAAGGATGTTGATTCTGCTTTGGCTGCTGAATCCTCCAAAGTCATAGGTTCGTTCTTCCTTTCCTTTAGCTTTGTTTTTATTTTTGTCTGGTAGTATTGTCCTGAGAGAACCTACACCTGCCAGCTGGTAGCTCCGGTGAGCTTAGACATCTTCGGGAACAAGTAGCCAAGTTGACCTCTTATGTTTGGTATTATCAGAAGAAGTCTGATAGGTTGATGAACATGACTGTCCATAACGAGGCCCAACTCTCCCTTGAGTCTGCTCATAACTCATATCTTGTGAAGAAGATGGCTTTGCTCCGTAAACAATGTGACAAGACTCTCAAGTGGAAATAGGATCTCATTTTAAAGCAAAAGGAGGATATTGCCTTAGTTGAGAAATGTCTCTCAGCTCAAGAAATTATCCGCAAAAAGTATTATGCAGATTTCGAAGAAGCCTGCGCTTCCTTAGCTAAGGTCACCGCAAAACATAACGTATTGTCCTCTGAGGTCCGCTCTCTTAAGAACAAACTTAGCAAGGATGACTCCCTGCCTTCTTCCATGTCTCATGCATCTATGGTCAAGAGGTTGGAAGAGTTAGAGAACGTTTGCCAGGTTTTATCCTCTGAGAATGCTTCGCTCCGGATTGATGTTGAGGATCTCCGGACCGAACAAGATACTCTTGTCGAGGATCTTGATGCTGCTGAGGTGGATCTTGACGAAGCTCAAAATAGCTTAGAAGAATCCCTTAGCCATGCTGGAAGTAGCTTAGGGTTTTCTTATTCCCGCATCATTCTTTGTACCCCTTGTTACCTTTGCCCTTTACTTATCCCTCTTATATCTACAGGTCTCCAGGAGCAGCTTGTGGGTGTGAATGCTAAGGTCAGCCATCTTGAGGGCCATGTATCTTCGTTGGAGATAGCTCGCCAATTTGATGCTGCTGCAAAGTTTAAAGCAGAGTCACTTTAGCAGGCTAATGACCAGCTTAGTGCCCAGATAATGAAGCTTTGTCGGAAATCGGCCTCTGATTTGGAGATTCAGGCCTCCCAAATGAAGGTGCAATTCAGGCGTTCGGCTATTGACTACATCAATGATGCCTTTACTGAAGCTGAACGCCAAGCTGGCGGAGTTTCCTTTCCTCGCCTTCCTTATCCTTGATTCTGTTGTCTCGAGCTTTGTTTAAGTAAACTCTTTGTTGTTTTATTTCCTCAGCTGAGGTACCTTTTTCAGCTATGATGTCTCCCTTCTTTGGAACGATGCTTTCTGATGGTTTGAACCTTTGTTATCTGTCATGCAACTTTTAAGAAATGTTAGACATATTTTGGTAAAATTATCATTTCACCTTATGTTATTGCCTGAATATTTTGCTTAGACGTAATGTGTCTAATTGGTCGTACAGTCAAGTTATCACAAGGTGCTAAGGTATGCTTAACCTTTGGTGGAACATTCAACGTCCTACCCGGATATCCTTTGGCCAGAAGGTATCATGGTGGCGAAGGTCCCTACTTGGGCAATAATTTTCCTATAACCCTACGTGTTCAGCGTGGCGACTACTTTACTTCGACAAGGTATCTCTATAGGGGATATCTTATTTTTTATTATGCCTCATGAAAGGAGCCATCGCCCCGAGGATCCGAGATTGACAAATGCGCAGTTATGCCTTGCCTTGCCTCATCGTCAATCCTGACGGAGGGTGTCTATTCTAACCCAATTGTATTAATCAAAACAAATTCTTTAGCAAAAAGTTTCTTTCATTGATTAGTAAGGTTTATAATACCTTTGATCAGGGATAGAACATGGTAGGTTATTGCCCATTCCTTTCTTCTCCTGAGTAATCACCATTCTCTTACGGGTAGTACTTTTTTAGGTACATTGCATTCCAAGGGTGCTGTAATATTTCGCCTTTGAGGTTTCTTAGGTAGTAAGATCCTTTTCCGGCAATGTCGTGTATGATGTAGGGCCCGTCCCATGTCGGAGCTAGCTTGCCCCACTCCTTCTTTCTTTGATATGGCGGTATCTGGCGTAGTACGTATTCTTCGTCCATAAAGTTCCAAGTGATGACCCGCTTGTTGTATTCCCGAGCTAGCCTTTGTTGATAGTTTTTCATCTTTTGTAAGGCTACCTCCCTTCTTTCTTCAAGGTCATCCAGCTTCTCCAATATCATGTATGCTGTTAGATTCTTCTCCCACGCCTCCGTTTTTGTTGTTGGAAGTATTACCTCCATTGGGATGACTGCTTCGACTCCGTAGGTCAACAAGAATGGAGATTCCCCCGTAGCTGACCTCCTTGTAGTTCGATAAGCTCATAGGAAGCTGTGTAGTTGTTCGCACCACCTCTTCTTGTATATTCCTAACTTCTTCTTTAAGTTCATTGCTATGGTCTTGTTGGTTGCCTCTGCTTGTCCATTGCTCTTAGGGTATATAGGAGTGGACTTGTTCTTATGAATGTTGAAAGTACCAAACAACATGTCGATGTTCTTTCCTTGCAACTGTTTGCCATTGTCTGAGACTATGGCGGATGGTATTCCGAACCTGCAAATGATTTGCTCAAACAAGAATTTAAAGACAACTGTGTCCCTAATTCTTGCCAAAGGCTTTGATTCCACCCACTTGGTGAATTAATCCATAGCCATAATAAGGTATTTTATTTTTGAGGTTCCCTTTATCAAGGATCCGACAATATCAACCCCCCATTTGACAAATGGCCAAGGGCTGATAACTGAGTTAAGCTCCGTTGCTGGTGCTTTGATCTTCTTGGTAAAGCATTGGCATCTTTCACATCGCTTAGCCACATTCTTTGAATCTTTGCCCATGCTTAGCCAGTAGTCTCCTTGCATTTTGGCTTTAACCGCCAAGGACCTTCTTCCGCTATGGTTGCCGGCATATCCGCTGTGTATATCATGGAGTATTCTCCTTCCTTCGGTTCGTGAGAGGCACCGCATTAGAGGTCCGAGAAATGACCTCCTATACAGTATTCTATCACGAAGGTTGTACATCGATGCTTTTGATTCGATTTTCCGAGCTTCCTTAACATCGGCTGGTAGGGTACCTTTGTCAAGGTATTGGTGGATTGGAATCCTCCAATCATCTTCCGCTTCGTTCTCGTTGCCTTCGTCTTACAAGGATTGATCTTCGTCAGACTCTTTATCTTCATCATCTGATTCTTTTATTTCTTCGTTTGTTTCTCCTTTATCTGCTTCTTTCATGGACCGAGTTTTAACAGCCAAAGCCTCCTCAGCTCCTGAGATAGGTCCTTCTATCGAAGGTTCGTATATCCTTCCAATTTGGACGGCGGTGGTATTTATGTCCCTTAGCATAAAGGATATGAATGCTAAGGTATCTACGTGTCTGTTGTCTTTTCGACATACGTGCCTGAATGTTACATTGCTGATTTTAGATGCGTGCTCCTGAGCTAGTTTTAAGTACGAAGATAGTACTGGATCCAAAGTTTGGTATTTGAGTTCGATTTGTCTAATGACCAACTGAGAGTCACTAGTCAACCGAACATCTGATAAGCCTAGCTCCCTTGCCAAGCGTAAACCATGTATGACCGCCTTATATTCCTTGATGTTATTGGTGTATTGTTCGAATTCTAACCTGAATGCATAAATGAGTCGGTCTCCGGTAGGGGTTGTTATTGCAATCCCTATGCCTGCGCCTTCTCCATTGGAGGAGCCATCTACGAATACTGATGTAATTTTAAATAGTGGTAAGAATGGGTTCGTTCAGATTTGTGAAGATTCGAGTTTTTTTTAAAATTAATAAAAATATACAATAATATTACAATTGGTGCAAGAGGTACTGTGACTAAGGATTTAATTTTTAGAGTGAAAATAACCAAGACACTAGATTCCACTATTGCACATGAATAAATGATGATAAAAATTCCAAAACTCTAATTATTTTTAAAATCTCTTTTTCTTAATTCACAAATTATCAAGCATATTCTCAAACATTAATTGTATCCCTTAAGCATAGATTATCTAACCAAAGCATAACCTATCTAATTGAATCACAACTAATTAGGAAAAATTATGCAAATAATTAAAATTCCGCAAAGCAGTAATTTGAGTGAATTATAAATTGCAAAATTAGAGAAAAGTAAAATAATTACCAATTATTCATGCAACAATAGCTTCCTCCATGCCTTGGTTACGCGAGAATTAGCTCATCATTGTCATGGAAATATGCTCAAAATTCATCTTTATTAATGCTCAAAAATGGTTCACAAATGATGAAATAGGAGAAAATTGACAAAAACCGGGTTTGTAACACTTCTGTTTGTTACAAACCGAGCTGTTACAGAGAACGATAAAAATGAAGTGTTGTTAACACTGTCGCATTACGACCCTCACCCTATTGTCGCTATCACTGTTGAAGAACGACGGTTACGTTGCGTCTTATGTTCTTCGCGTTCATCATCATCAGCAGCAGCAGAAACTGAGTTCTGCAACTTGTGATTTCTTCTTCTCTGGCTCTCCTCAGCTCCCCAAACTCTCCACACCCCCTCTAAGTCTCCCAGGGACTCTATTTATACCAAAAACAGGTGTTGAATCTCCTCCATTAATTCCGAAATATTCACAATATCTTTTATTCATGATACGGGAATAATCAAGATTTTCATTCTCTGTTTAGCTCCTCCACGCGTTTTTAGAAGTCCAATCTCCTTATTTGTATCCATTACGGTCGAACACACTCCAAACTCGTGCATTACAGGCATCGAACTCACTGTAATTCATGTTATCCCGTGAAAATGTGTGTAACTCTGTTTTGCTCCATGCGATGATTACAGCCAATTCTAATCCAAACAGACACCCATACCAGCTTTCTATGGTCATATCACGTCTACCCATTAAGTTTCAGGGATTGAATCTCACTAAATCACGTCCAAAAATCGATCGAAAATTTGACAGAGAAATAAGTTTATTTTCCCGCCAAAAATATTCTTTTGAATTTGAGAAGAACATGTCCTCCCCCTAATCCTGCACGGGTGTCCCTTTAGCACTTGTCTTATGGGGTGCAAATAGTAATTTTTGGGCGTAGACAGTAATTTTTCCGAGGTTCCTCCGACACATTTTTGGGGTGCTTCCGGTGCATTTCTGGGGTGCCTTTAGTACTCTATCCTGGGGTGTAAAACACCACTTTTCGAGCCAATTTCGCCGCAAGAGCTTATTTCTCTAAAAATACCTACAAAGACATAAAATAACAAAATAAATACAAAATCGGACACTAACAATATATACAATTGAGACATATTAGACACAATAATGCGTCTATCAAATACTTTCCACCTTCGTGAATTCTGAGGTTCTAGCAGATCTTCCGGTTCCTCCTTTTCTTCCTCCATTCCTGGGATGTCGTCTATTTACGCCTCGTCGCGGAGAGGTAGGTCTTCCAGAAAGTCTGCTAAGATTTGTGATTTCTCAGCCTTCCTTGTTTCAAAGATTATGTGGAACTGTTTGATCATGGCATTCCATTTTGCCACCCTTCCAATTTTCTCCGTGCTATCGAGGATTTGACCTATTTGAGCCTTTGTGAAGACTCGGATGGTATGTGCATCAAAATATATCCTTAGTTTTTGTGTTTCCACTACTAGGGCATATATAAGTTGCTCCAACTTGGTGTAGTTACGCTCCGCAGAACTGAGTGTTTTGCTGATGTAGTAGATGGGTTTTTCTCTTTTCCCTTGGCCTCATACCAATATTGCGCTTACAGCGTAGCTTGTTGCTGCTAAGTATAGAGTGAGTATTTCACCTGGATCCGGCTTCTGTAAGATAGGTACGGATACCAAGTACTCCTTGATTTTTTGGAAAGCTTGCTCACATTCCGTGGTCCATATGAACCTGCTTCCTTTCCTTAGTGTATCGAAAAATGCTTTGCATTTGTCCGATGACCTTGCTATGAATCTTCCCATAGAGGCTAAGATTCCATTTAGCTTTTGTACTCCTTTTAGTGTTTTCGAAGATGGCATCTCCATTATTGCTCTGACCTTTTTGGGGTCCACTTCTATTTCTCGCTTAGTTACCAAGTATCCTAGGAATTTTCCTGAGGTTACTCCGAACGTGCATTTCTCCGGGTTCACCTTCATGTGAAAGTTTCTCATGGCTTCGAATATCTCCCTTAGGTCTGATAGGTGGTTTTTCTCCTCTTTGCTCTTGACGAGCATGTCGTCCATGTATACTTCTAGTATCTTGCCTATCCATGGCTTAAATATTTTGTCTACCAATCGCTGGTATGTTACCCCCGTGTTCTTTAGTCCAAAAGGCATCCTTGTATAGCAATACAAGCCTCGTGGGGAAAAGAACGCATTATGCTCCTGGTCTTCTTCTGCAAGGGTGATTTGGTGTTAACCGGAGTAACCATCCATGAAGGATAGCCTCTGGTGACCTTCGGTTGCATTGACCAGTTGGTCAATATTTGGTAGCGGGTAGCTGTCCTTGGGGCATGCTTTGTTGAGGTTGCTAAAGTCGATGCAGATACGCACGCCTCCGTTCTTCTTAGGAACAACCACCATATTGGATATCCACGTAGGATACTTGACTTCTCGTATGAATCCTGCTGCTAAGAGTTTTTGCAACTCCTTCTCCATTGCTTCCTGGTAGATGTCTGCTACCTTGCGGTTATGTTGCTTGAATGGTGCCATTTCTGGTTTGAGCCGAAGGTGGTGGGAGACCAACTTCGGGTCAATTCCTGGCATGTCCTCCATTGACCATGCAAAAACGTCTGCGTAGTCCCGTAGTAGCCTTTGTAGTTTCATATCCTCGTCCTCTTCTAGTAAAGTTCCGATGTTGATCATCTTTGGTTCTTTTTTCGTTCCGATGTTGATTTTCTTTGTTGGTTCCACTGGTGAAAATGTTTGTTTCCGAGGCTTTAGAGGAGTGCGTTTCTGTAATTGTCATTTAGCGGAGATGTTCGCTACCGGAGTGGCGGAGGTGCTTGCTTCTTGAACTTAGGGGGCTTCGGGGACTTTGAAGCGTCCGTATTTTACTTCGCTGGCGTTCGCCTTTCGTCTTTTCCTTTCGTGTTGTTGTGCAACAGCTCTTTCTTCATTGAGTATGACCGCTGCTAGATTGCATAGCCTTGCATCTTATTGATCACCTTTGATTTCCATTTCACCCATGGGTGTAGGGAATCAAAGGTACTGATGATAGGTCGAAGCTGTTCCTCTTAATCGTTGGACCCATAGTCGTCCCATAATGACGTTGTAGGGTGAAGGTGCTTCCACAACATAGAACCTTGTATTGGTTACTAAGGGTCCTGCGCGTACCTGCAAGAAAATTTCTCCTTTTGGTGTAGAGACTGCTCCATTGAAACCGTATATTGTGCAAGTGGATGAATCCATTTGTTCAGCTGTAAAACCCATACATAAGTAGGGTTCGTAGAAAAATACATTTAACGAGCTTCCCCCATCAATGAGGACCTTCGTAACATTACATCCATGTATTAGAATAGTGATCACAAGTGGGTCGTTGTGCATCTCGACTTCCTGATTGACGTCTCTTGTTGAGAATGTTAATGGCATAGCCATCCATTCTTCCCAAGTGCTAGTAGGTGGTCCACTTAGTTTGAACATCTCGTGGGCTTCTAGCTTTCTTATGTTACGAGCCAACTCGAGGATATCTTCGAGTAGCTCCTCCTGGCCTCCGTTGGAGAATGTGATCATGTTGATGTATTTGTCGTCCTGAGGTAGTTCTACCCTTTTCTTGGGTACTACCTATGTATCCGCTGGTTGTATTTGCACATACTCCGTGAACTTTCCTTCGTCTATGAATCTTTGGATCGTGTTCCGTAGGTGATAGAATGTGTCAGTTGTATTCCCGTAGTACTGGTGGTATTCGCAGTACTCCTTAGCATCCTTTGTTTTATCTGGCTGCTTCCCCCTGGTATTAGGGTAAGGGAAGCCCGGCTTTGCTCCTTTCTTGCTTAGTATATGGGAGAACGTTGTGTTTAGCTTTGTGTAGAATTTATCTACAAATTCTTCTCTTCCTTTTCATCTACCTTTGTCATCTCCGTATTTCGATCTTTTGTCTCGAGAGCTGGTTCTTCCCCCAGCTTCGTTTTGCCTCTTAGGTATCTCCGGAATTGGTTCCAGAGAATTCGTTCGTTGCGGGGCTGTTGTCGCCTTTGTTTGTGCTCTGGGTTTATCCTTTTGGATTTCTTCAAGTCTGATGTAGCGGTCCTGGACAACCCGAAGGTCCCCTTCGGAATCGAGGGCTCGGTTGTGAAGCTCCACGAAGATAGCCGAGGTTCTGTCAAGTCCGTACTTATAGCAATTAATGCTAATTTCTGGATTGACTTTCCCGATTACTTGGCACGTATTTTGCCACCTGTCTGTGTATTGCATCAATGTTTCCTGGGGCCCAATAGCTAAAGCAAATAGCCTATCTAACCCGGCCTTTGTTTATTTGTTGTACATGTATGTCTCCAAGAACACCGTAGACAATTGCTCAAAAGAGTCAACTGAGTTTGCTGGTAAATTATCATACCACGCCAATGCTGATCCCGTCAATCTTGCAGGGAAGTACCTACAAAGTACTATCTCATCTCTTTCCCAATGGACAAGTGATAGACGCATTTATGTGTCTATTTTCATCTCTATTGTGTATAATGTTAGTACCCATTTTTGTACTTATTTTGGTATTTTATCTCTTTGTAGGTGTTTTTGGAGAAATAAGCTTTTGTGGCGAAATTGGCTCGAAAAGTTGATGAATGCAACCTAAGGGACGAGTGTTATGCGGACTCCAGCAACGGATAAGGGGCGACCATCGGATAAGGGGTAACCTTTCCCCTTCACATTCAAATTCTGAAAATGGGCGGGAAACCAAAAACTTAAAAACGTGTTTCCTGGCAGATTTGGTGATGGATTTTTAGAGGTGTTTGAGGTCGATTAAACCTCTGATTTTCATAGGGTAGACTCCTTATGGGTCTAGGAATCTAACATGGGTGTTGAAATCGATTAAAATGGGCTCAATCGACGGGTTTTGATCTCAACAGCAAAATATGGAAAGTCACGTGTGTGACCGATTTTAGGAAATTTTAGAGAGATTAAAGGCAATATTTTCTTCCCAAAGCTTAATATATATCTAAGGAAGAGTTTAGAATCAAAAGGAAAGCCCAGATATGCGTGGAAATTCTAAAACAAGAAATTGCCGCAACTTTGCCGTGAAGAGAAAGAAAGAGATTTCGGAAGATTTTGGAGAGATTTAATCGCTCTTTTTGATATAAATAGATTGGTTGGGTCATATATAAGGGGTTTCGAGAGTTTGGGGGGCTTAGAAGGGCTGAGGAGGCGAGAATCAGAGGTTTACAGGCCGCTGCTGCTGCTGTTTTCTGCTGGTGCGGAGCTGAAGAACACGAAGAACATAAGACGCACACTGAACAGTCGCGAAGAACACGAAGAACTTCGACCCACACCTAACTGTCGCAGAAGCAGTCTTATATACTCGTTTATTAACAGCACTTCAGTTGTATCGGTGATTCTGTAACGCCATAAAAGCGTTGCAGATTTGCTGTATTATTATTTCTCTTCAATAAAAACACCTTTTGAGCCATGTTTCTATCTTTTGAGCATGTTTTTACCATGAGGAGCTAAACCCAAACACTGGGATGACGGAGGAAGACGAATATCATACTTGGGGTAATTTTATTAATTCTTTTTAAGACTTTTGCATTAATTTTAATTGAAATTATGATTTGAATTAATTGGTTGTCATTTAATTTGATGATGTATGCTTAGCTTAGGTGTTTTGATACATCATGCTTAGGATTTACAATCAATGTTTTGAGAATCTACCTTGGCAAAAATAGAGTCCTTGTTTTTCTTGAGCTAAAATTGTCAAAGAATTAATAATTGAACCTTATGTTTTGAATTTGGTGGAATCCCGAATCCCAGTACCTCTCACCATTGTTTATTATTTTTGTATATATTTTTATTAAATTTAAAAAATCCTTCACAAGTCCGAGTGAACGACAACCTTACCTACAACTACAAAACACATCAGCAAGGACACGAGTGTAGTACCGTAGGTGGGCTGCGGGATCTGAGGTACCATTGTATGTCTGGAACGTAGGTACTGGTCATTTCGGAGGGATAGGCTCCCTCAAAATGCGAAAAGACAACGAAGATGTTGTCACTTCTTGGAGTACTTCTTCCATCCTTACGCTTGCGTGGCCGGTTTTCAATCCTTATATTTCTTTCTGCATCTTCTCCATTTGCTCCATGACCATGTTTACATTGTGAGCATCCCTAGAAAATACCTCATCATAGTAAGACTGAGAGGGCTTGTAAGTTGGATCCGTCTCATCTAGATCGTTCTGTATGTTCCTGGCTCCCCCTGGTGGGTTAGCCTTTGGTGGGTTAAGGTCCACCCTTCGTCTTCCTGAGATAGCTCCGTTCTCACGCCTCTTTAACGGAGGGTGAGTTTGGGAACCATCGATCTGCACATCCAGCATATCTTTTAGGTTCTAGTTTTCCTGAGCCATCATGTGCATTGCTTCCTCGTGCTCCTTGTTTCGGAGTAGAAAAGCTGCTACTTATGCTGCCATTTGTTTTTCATTATGGATTCCACCACCCTAAGGAGTGCTGTCGGCCGGATCCTCAGAGTCATCCACTCCTTCTATGACCGGAGCATCAGGATCTAGCTGGATTAGAGTTAGGTTTCCCAACCCTCGTCCCGTAGGAGCTAAGGTTCTGGGTAACCCTGCGTTAACCGCAGGTGGCTTCGTAAAATTGGGATGCTCCGGTAACGGCATGCCGTAAAGTGGTTGTGCTCCCGATGTTTTCCCCATCCCTTCAGCATGGGTAGGTGGTTTGTTAGCGACTGTTCTTCGTGCTATTTCGCTTTTCTCGTCCACTACTTCATTTCGTTGATTCGCTTGAGATAGTTTTTATGATCTTCCCCTTGTAACCGCTGGTCGTGAGCTTGTCGGTACGTCACTTGGTTTCTGCATGCCTTCGGTCTTTTGTTATCCTGAGGTCACAGAAAAAATGGCAAAGTTTGCTACTTGGGTGCCTTCGTGAAAAGTAGCAATTAATGCTCTGACACAGAAGACGTCTAAGCAGCTTTTTCAGAAAAAGTACGAGAATGACGTCTGAAAAGATGAGTATTTAATTTCTTATGACACCCTTGGAAAAAACAACCTTAAATGTTGAAAACAATTAAAAAAGGGTGTAATATCTCCCAAGAAAAAAGGTTTATTAAATGCTTGAGAAGATCTTTCTTCCTTAAATTCTTTCTGAGATTCCTCAGTACTCAGAGGTATTCAGATTCAAAGGATACTCTGCTGTAAAAAGTTATTTAAGTACAAAACAAAAGTTTTAACGTTTTGTGAGTGTGTTTTTGCAGAAAAATTTGTAGATCTGTAAGGTTGTAAGTCTTTAGAGTCTATGAACTCCAAGAAATTACGTAAATAATGGATGAACAAATCACTAGAAAGTGAGATCCATCGCAGTTAAACTCAGATCTCTTCGTTAAAGAAGATGCGTAAGTTAAAAATAAAAGAATATAAAAACTCAAGCTGGTGAGCAAAACCTTCTAGCGCCAAACTGTGATTACTAATTTTCCCATAGTATACGTAATGTATACAGCTCGGAGAATCTAATACTAAGTAGTATTAATACCTCAGTTGAACTGATAATGCTAAGTAATAAAAGGTGTTTGAGATCACAATAATAATGAAGAACACAAATATAATGTAAACGCTACTAGTTATTATGAGACACAAGAGATTACGTGGTCCACGGTGAAAAAGTGGGGGTACAACAACCTCACCCAATAATTTGCTTAGCAATCTGTATGGACTAACTCCAATATACTTTTAAGAGAATCGACTAGACAGTTAGACTCAATCTTAATAAAAAATATATCAAAGAGTTATATCTCAATTTCTCGATTCAATCCTTACTCAAGCAAATAGAAATCTGCGAGTCTAATTGAATATAAGAGAAATTAACTTGCTAGAGTTTTCCTTTATATAGTCTCCAAATCAGGGTTTGCAATCTAAGTTACTTTGGTAACAAAGCATTCAATATTCACCGTTAGATGAAAACCTAATTAGATTCAAGCTAATATCTTTCAATCGTTACATCGAACTTAGCTTGTTATACACAAATGAAATATACGTCATTTAGGTTTGTGTAACCGTACCTAAACGTGTACAAGTCATTGATCCAACAGTAGTTAACCAAATGGTTAGCCATATGAGCACTTTCATATCAACCTTATTCATCTTCACCAAAACTAGTTCAAATGACTCAAATGAACTAATTCAAGAGTTGTTCAATTGCTTAGATCTCATAGAAGTATACAAGACACAATCGAAGCAAAATTGGTTTTGATTCACTCGAATCGATTCATGAACTTTATAGCCATGGTTTGCAAATATGCATTCCTTAGTTTATATAAATTTAAGTTCACGAATAAACCAATTTTTAAAAGTAACACACTTAAGTATGCGTACGGGTATGCGTACTTAAGTAACTGGATTTGTGTTTGTTTTGGTTTCCAAACTCAGCAGAAATTCACGGACGTGAACTTTCCGCCAGTATACATACGGGTACGCATACTTAGGTAACCGGATTAAGTTGGTTTTGATATCCAAACTCAGCAGAAATTCACGGACGTGAACTTCCGCCAGTATGCGTACGGGTACGCATACTTACCCAGTCTCCATAAACCATTTAGTACACACATAAGTATGCATACATTTGGTTCCCGGTTTTTGACTTATACACTAATGCGCGAACACATTATATGCTTATATCCAAAGATGGTTACATGTTCTAAACTCTTTATTTGAATCATTGAAACATTCTTAGAATATGTTAAATTAAGGTTATTCACACACTATTTTCATCAAAGCAATTTTTAAGATATTGAAATAATCAACATGACTTTCGTACTTATAAAGATGAACTTGGCCAAAGCGATAACTTACCAACACATATTTCGAGAGCGAGATAAACTCGGCTTGAAATAGCAAATGTGTATAATCGAAGTCTATATAGTAATACGACTTTTGTCTCAAGATAGGAGATAGAGTAATAGACTTTTTGAGTGATAGATAAGTTCAAGTCTCGACATACCTTTTAGTCGATGAAATTCCACCAGTTCTTTGAGTAGTTCTTCGTCTTTGTATGATGAACGTCGTGGAGTCTAGAGATCAACTACACTTTTTATCCTAGTCCGAGACTTATCTATAAGTAGACTAGAAATCAAGACTATAGTTTTGGCAACTAAACTTGACAACAAGCTTGAGATAGCAACGCTTGCGAGTTCGACCGAGCAGTGCTCTAACACACGGGATAATGAGTAATTGTTTGTATTAAGTTGTGGTGGTTACAAAGATCTTAAATGCTTCCCAAAGTAATAGAGAGAACTCAAGTTGGAGAATACTTAAGTTTTAAACATTAAAGAGGTATATGCTTAAGACTAGATCTTCTTCTCCTAGATATTGAATGCCCTTTGTTTGTTGGTGAAGCTTGGTATTTATAGCCCCTTCTGCTCCAGGTATATCTTTGTTGTCTTTGAATCCATCGTTCCCTGATATACCTTCCGTACAAATGGTATTTTCGTTCACCGCATGCTTTATCCAGTCGTACTCTGCCACCTCAGCTGACCCACGTTCCTTTGGGAACTTCCCAGCCTCATTAAAGATTGTACCTTCGTTCACCGCTATCCTTTGCCAGTCAGACTCTGCCACCTCATCTCTCTCGACGTGCTTTGGTTAAGCGTGTAGATAAGAGATTTGCGTATTTAATGCTGATTGGATATGTCATCTACCTCTGTCCCTTCACCAGCTGCCTCTCTCTAGACTAGGTTCTACTTTTCCATCTTAGCCGTCGAGGTTTCCCTTCTTGGGATAAGATAAAGTAGATCTACGAAGGTGTCTTCTGCTACTCAGATTGCTCTGTGTATCGAGGGCTACACAGTTATCTTGTACGCGACCACTGAGACCGTGACACGTGCTCCGCAGAATATTGATATTCACAAAAGAAAAAAGCTTTCCAACACATATTTCGAAAAAGATATAAGCGAGTTAAACTCAGCTCGAAATATCAAATGTGTATAATGTAAAGTCTATATAGCTATACGACTTTGTCTCAATAGGAGATAGAATAGAATAGACTTATGAGTGATAGATGAGTTCAAGTCTTCACATACCTTTTGTTGATGAAGTTCCATAAGATCCCCTTAGTAGTTCTTCGTCTTCAATCGATGAACGCCGTAAAGTCTAAAGCACAACTACACATTTTATCATAATCCGAGACATAGCTATAAGAAGACTAGAAATCAAGAATTATAGTTTTGATAACTAAACTTGACAAACAAGCTTGAGATAGCTATGCTTGCGAGTTCGACTGAGCAGTCCTCTAACAATCTCCCCATTTGTCAATTTTAGTGACAACACTAACAATACATATGGATTACAAAATAAATAAACTTTGTAGCTTCTCATCCAAATGTTTGATTTCCTTTGTTCTTCAATATTCCTTGAATTCTTCGTCACTCCAAGTACTCCAATGATTCTGAACGTGTTCAACTCAGTATCATATTTATTGAAGATCCGTAGCCATAACAATAAGAAAACAGATGTTCTCGATTATTGTTATGCAGTGTCATAGTATTATTACACATCATCAAAGTTCAATAGTATCACAACTTTGACGACAATACTACGGTGATATGTATTACTCCACCTTAGACAGTACTTCATCTCACAATGAAGCCCCCCCCCCCCCCCCCTGTGAACTACCAAATAATTCTCCCCCTTTTTGTCAATATAAATTGGCAAAGGTACGAAAACTAGCAGGATCATAATGAAATTCTCAAAGAGATTATTCATGTCTAAAAGAGAACATATCAACTTTGTTTCGGTGATTTCACATAGTCGAAACTTAGTGTATTCATCAAGGAGGTTATAAAGATACAAGATAACTCCTACAATATTCCACAGCCGCACTCCCCACAAAGATTTGGCAATTAAGCACAATTTCAATTAAGTACTCTCCCCCACAAAATGTCATTCCCAAAAGAACAACGAGAGCGACCTTACTTTTACAAGAAAAGAAGGATTTCTTTGGACATTAACAAATCGCATGAAACATGAATTTGTATCCAGAAAACTCAATTAAATTAACAACAAAGGAACCTTACTGATTAATTTAATCAGAAATGCTTAACATAATAAAACTTACGGAGCCATACAGTACTTTCACATAGAAGTGGATCAGGGAAAGATCAATACTGATAATCCAAAACTAGGATGTCAATACAATAGAACTTATATTAATGAAAAATAACTTACAAACGAATCCTCTCTCTTCTCCGTCTTTCCAAGAGAAACCAAAAAATTGCGATCTCCATTGATGAACTCATCCTTCTATTTGTTTTGATCCTAGTGATCAAATCAGTGTAGAAGTGTGCTATTCTGAACTTCTCCGCTGTCCAAGGACGGATCTTCGATCCTTCCCCTTGGGGCCGGGATTTATTGGATGGTAGAGTTTCATTAGCCATTTTTATTTTCTTTTCTCTGATTTCCTGTTTTGTTACTTCTGTTATTATCATGTTTTATTCCACAACGATACTTCTTAAATCTAAATCATTTGATCTCTCTTGGGTCCCTAAAGGAAAAAATAGAGTTCTTAAGGTTTTGGAGATATTCAAAGGGGTTAGTCACTGTATTTTGATTCTGGAGAGCGATGTTACTTGGATACATGAGGTAACTTTAGAAGCAATTAAGTTTTTATCTGGAAAACCCCTCAAATGGACTCATAGATTCGATCAAATGGTCTTATTGATTGAAATGCAATCAAATGATTTTGGATCTTTCCTCAAAGTTTCAAGATTTGATACGGAAAATGATTCGAGACAAAGGTTTGTTTGTATTCCGTCAGGATTCAAAGGTGAAGTTTGGAAATCTTTTTGGTCTTCTGTATTGCCATCTCAAACTCAAGAGGTGGAGTTTATCATGGGGGATAATGAGTTTCCAAAACTGGAGTCTCATAGGCATAACTGGCAGATAAAATCCATAGGTGAGTTTGGAATTGCGGTAAAGGTTCTCAATTTTCATTCTGGATGGAATAAAATCTCTTCAGGCTTGATGAATAAATTCAAGTGGTCGGGTAAACTAAATCTTTGTTGTATCAATGGAAAACTAGCTTCTTTTTTTATGCAAGATCAAAAGAGATTTTCGATTACTTTAGAGAAGAGAAGATTGTCAATATTGGTGAATCCAAACTCTCTCTGAGTCATTGGTTATCCGAAGATGCACTCATTGCTAAAGCAAAAGTTTTGGATATAACACACTGGTTAGGTATTCGTTTTTTACCTTTACATTTGTGGAATTCTACTTCTTTTCACTCAATTGTTTCTTCTTGGGGTAAACTTGTAGACATCCATCATTCTACTCTAAATTTGGACAAGTTAATTGCTGCAAATTAAAAGTCTTGATTGATCTCACTAAAATCCCCGTGGCTGTGAAATTTCAAGGTCATTGGTTGAGTATCGAATGGCTTCAAAAGTTTTTGGATGATAATCAGCAAATTCATCATGATCATCATAGGATCAAATCCGTGGTGGTTAGAGTGGAAAAGAATCAGTCCAGAAAGTCCGCACAGTCAAAAATTTCATCCCATAATTCTAGTCTGGTAATTTCGTCTTCAACTTCCTCCACGGCTAATTTTTCGCCAGAAAATATGGCCAATTATAATTCGAAATCTTCTTCTACTACAAATTCTGCGGTAAAGAAGTTAAACAAGGTATGGAGGAAGGTTGCTGATAAACATTTAAGGGGTAACCTAACCAAACCCAATGCACCAGATTTAGAGCCGTGTGGTGAAATCTGTATTCCCTGGGTCACGGTTCGTAAGAAAAAGGCGGGTAATGGTTCGGATCGATATATGGGCCAGATGGGGGGAGCGTTACCTTCGGGTATCGGCTCTACCATTTTGATGGGAACTCCTGCCTATGACCCAAACCGCTTTAGTGTATTAGATCAAGATATGGGCCAGATAGTGGGTGGGTGGGGGGGGGGGGATCTTATGCTAATAATTTGGAAATCTTCCCAACCATTTTGATGGGAACTCCTTCCCATGATCCGATAACACAATACCCGAAAGATCAAGTTATGAACAAAGCTGGTCACGTTTCTGCTAAGTCGATGTCGCTCTATAATAGCCATACACCTGTTCAAGATCAGTTATCTCTTAATCCATTGGATGATAGTAAAGAGTTGAATCCATCGAAGAATATTCTTATCTCTAACCACTCCAACTCGTCTCTTTCGAGCTCAGTTCAATTAGACACAGATTCTAATAACGACTTGAGTGAAAAAATTGAGGTTCAGCTAGACTTCAATAAGAGATTGGGTATATCGACTGATCATCCGAAGATGAAAATAATCAGTAAAGAACTCATCATCAGAGATTCAAGACCGGCAAACGATATGGAAATTCCTTTAAGAGAAGATGATGATGGTTTTTGTTAGAGAATTGCTCGGTCGAACTCGCATGTGTTGCTATCTCAAGCATGTTTGTCAATGTTAGTGATCAAAACTATAAGTCTTGATTTCTAGCCTATTTATAGATGTCTCAGACTAGGACATAGATAGTGTAGTTAAGCTTAGTTTTCTCGGCGTTCATCATTTGAAGACGAAGAACTACTAAAGGGAGCTTGTGGAACTTCATCGACAAAAGGTATGTGGAGACTTAAACTCATCTATCACTTGAAAAGTCTATTTCTACTCTATCTCCTATAATTGAGACATAAGTCGTTTTACGATATAGTGTTCTACTATACACATTTGAGATTTCGAGCTGAGTATATCTCGCTTACATATTTCTCGAAATATGTGTTGGCAAGCTTTCGTTTTAGCCATGTTCATCTTTACTCGTGACGAAAGTCATGTTGACATTTCAATAACTTGAAAATTGCTTTGATGCTAATAGTGTGTGAAAATGGCTATGGTCATTATAGAAGAATGTTTCAATGATTGGAATGTAGAGTTGATAATGTAACCATCTTTGGATATAAGCATATATAGTGTGTTCGCACATTAGTGTATAAATCCATGAACCGGGATCCAAGTGTATGCATATGTGTGTATACAAAATTGGTGAAGGAGACAAGATAAGTATGCGTACCCATACGCATACTGGCGGAAGTTTTCGAACCGAAAATATCTGTTGGGTTTGGGAATTACAAACTCCTAAACTAGTCACCTTAAGTATGCGTACCCGTACGTATACTGGCGGAAGTTTTCGAACCGAAAATTTCTGCTGAGTTTGGAAACTTAACAAACTCAAAATACAGTTGCTTAAGTACGCATACCCGTACGCATACTTAAGCTGGTTATTTTTATCAAATCGGTCTGTTCATGAACTTAAACATTTAAATCTTAAGGAATGCAATCTTTGCAAACTGTGGCTATAATGTTCATGATTGATTCAAGTGAATCAAACCGATTTTGTTTCAATTGTGTTCTTGTATAATTCATGAGAATATAGCAATTGAATAATTCATGGCTATAAGCTAGAGTCTATTCTCCTTTAACCTTAGGTTTCTACTGAGACCCTGTAGGTTAACGACTTGAAGACTTCATTGGGATTGTTGTTAGAGCATAGCTTGGTTGTCATATTTTAGTGAATCAAAACTCATTTAAAGAGTTGCTTGATTATATACTAGAGTCAACTTCGTATAGGTTAGCTTGAAAGTGTTAGGATATGAGACTTACAAGTACTACATGAAGACTTGAAGAATTTGAAGAAGTATGGAGCTACAACGACAAACATCATCCTTCCTCTTGAGGTTAGTAATATTTGACTTGAACTGTTTCATTCCCTAACGTATCTTTCAATTCGTGCATATTGAAAACATAACTTCGAAGCTGTGTATAATACTCTAGTTAGACATAGTATTAAGGAATACAATACAAGGTTTATTGCTTAACCATTAAACTTTATATATAAGACATCGACATGATCATATGAATGCTATTGTGATTATGTATGGGTATGAGTGAAGATTTCATCCTAGGAAACAATGTTTTACATTCGTTTAAAGGAAGTAAGTTCATAAACTCGTTTTGTGAATCGAAAGGGAAATCGCTAGGCTTATTGGTATTGTTATTCATTGCAAATCTATTTTGAATTACCAATATGTGTGTTTAGTATAACCGCTCATAAACTTGTTTATGTATCTTGGTAAAACTATTCACAATGCCTGACTTATGAATTGGTATGACTTTTATTAGTGAAACCGATCTTAAGAAATCACTCAAGATGGTATGATCAATGCCTTATAAATAGAAACTTTTATCTAGCTATTGGGGAACCGATCCTAGTAAGAGGTGCAAAATATTTACAAGAGGGGAATCGATCCTTGTAAGAGGTGCAACACGTTTTTAGTAGATGGGGGAACCGGTCCTATGAACATGTGCAACAAGTTTGTAGTTTTGGGGGAACCGATCCTATGGACATGTTCAACCGAATACAGGTAGTTACCATAAGTTGTGGGGAACCGATCGTAGTACCTATTCAACCGAGTTTTGGTAACTAGCGTGACTATGCACAATACTCACATGGAGGTAGAACAGAAACTTGTTTTGGTAGAACCGTTAAACCCATGATTGGTGATTTGATAGGATAATCAATCACATAGTTCTTGGAATTCAGACGAACCAATTCTAAACTTATTTGGAAGTGTGGCAAATCGTTTCCAAGATTGAAAGTATGAAAAAGGACTTGCAAAGTAAGGATGTAGACATACTTTGAACATGTGCAGTAACTCTTATCATAAATTGTTCAAAGATATTCCTTAATAGCTAAAGGAGAATCCCAGGATCGAAATAAATTGAGAATCTTTTAATTAAGGTTTCTTAGTTTTTATATGCTATTTAATCTCCAGCAATTAAATGCATATCTTTAGAAAATAATAATTAGTAATGTGCATTTACTGATTATAGATTTTTTTTATTGGGATTTTGGTCAATATTTGGACAGTGCATTTCCAGGAGTTATGAAAACCGATTATGTGTTTATTGCATATCTTTGAGAATATTCGGTTTTGGAAATTCCTTGGTGTCCAAACTTCTTTGTCAATAAATACTGAAGTTTGCATTCCTAGCAAACTAATCCTCAGATCCAGCAAAACTACCTCATTTGTGTTGTTACTGGTGGAGCCGCCTATTCGGAGAGGAAAGTAACCTAATTAGGCGAAATCTCATACGGCCGCTCAGTTTAAAGAATTCTTTGGGATTGAGAAGCTCTATTAGTACCGTTGGTGGGAAACTAGATAATTGCAGTTTATTTTAGTTTTCGATTGATTTGTTTGACTAACGGTGGTTGAACTTTGATTGCATCTTGTTTGTTTATGCTTGAGAATCTTCTCTTCTGATGTAAGATTCACTCAAACTAGATCGAAGTTTCGACGGGAATCATTAGATTGTTTGTAGATCTAAAGAGTCTTGTGATAATCCAACGTTAACAGACTCCGTTCTGTGTGTGATTGATCACAAGAGATTCAAGTTTATTGTGTGCAGGTGTTGATTGAAGATTAAAGAAGATTTAAAAACAAGAAGACTTTTTGGGTTCATAATCTTTGGTGTGCACAATACTTGTTTCGGATGGAAAGGGATCCAACTATAATCGGTTTATAATTGTGATATATTGGATTGATTAGTAGAGTAGATCGGCATCAATACACTTCTTTGTTATTAATAGTATTGAATTCATAGTCTAACAATTACTTCGGTGGTTGTTGAGAGATTGATCTAATGACCCGATAAAGGAGTTTATTGGTTAAACGGAAGAGCCTTTGTCAAACTCATATCACTTTGTTTGAAAAGAGTTGTTACCGAACAGATTTGTTGTTCCTTTACTGTTTGTAATACGAACCAAAGGAATTGTTCCAAGTGCGAGACTTATTGCAAGTTGGAGGCACAGGGATACTGAGGAAACTAGGTGAACTATAGGTTTAGTTGCTTGGTCTCAACTATATGAAGTTGGTTTTATTTTGTATAGCGGCTTAATTCTGAGAGTATTCAATTCTGGACTAGGTCCCGTGGTTTTTTTGCATTTGCGGTTTCTGATGTGTTTTGTAGTTGTAGTGGTAAAAAGATTCGTTGCTCGAACTTGTGAAGGATTTTTTTAGACTTAAATTAAACTCAACAATTCAAATAAGTTATATCAAAAATATAAAGAAAACACCGAGACTATAGATTCCACCATTGACCACTTAAGTTATCAACTCTAATCAATATTCATGCACTTTTTTCTTTTAAAGTGATTCTTATATTTTGCCTCTAATAGATTTTTGAAGTAATAGTTGTAAACACAAAGCATGAAACATCAAAAGTTTTAAAACCTAGCATGTTCCATCAAAACAACTCACAACTACTCAATAAAAATCAATTTTCCTATATTAGTTCTATGCAAATAATCATATAGAAATATTGCAAAAAATAATTAAAATTGAATTATACCACTTTTCATGGAACAATGGCTTCCTCCGTCGCCTCGGCTAAGGGGTTTAGCTCCTCATATTAATCATGTTCTCAAAATACATGTTTATAGCTAAAAAATTGATTAAAAGAGTAAAAGAATACATTGTAGTCGCTGAAAGTCTAAAACAGCAGACTGAATCGTTGCTGAAGGGTTTCGGTCACTGCAGACAGGAACGATAGGCGTTTATTGTCACTGAAATAAGTCTGCTCCTGCGACTGTTGCATGTGCGTCTTATGTTCTTCGTGTCTTCTTCGCAGCAGCAGCAGAACAGAATTTTTTCTTTGATTTTCTTTGCTTCTCTAGTGCTCTAAACCTCTCCAAAGTGTACCTACCTCTTCTGAGGACTCTCACCACTCTATATATACTCAACAGGCCGAGTATCTTGCTTCAAAATCTTATTTTTCCTCTTTCCCCAGTCACGGACTTTCTTTTTTTTCTTTTTAACTCATGTACGCGTCTTGAGTTGTTACAATCACCTCCAAAGATAAAGCACAATCTTCATGAGGAAATAATCTTCCTTATTCTCCTTCCTGTCACGTAACTTCAATATATAAACTCAAATTATCTCAGAAAATCTTTCCTCCCCTGTTTTATCGAGATAAAAGGATATCTTTCCCTGTTTCGATGATTACTTCCCTTTTTTATTGTGTTTATGTGATATCTTTCCTTTTCTTACGAAACTTTGTCGCACAAGATTAATCCCTATCCAAAACTGTGAAGAAATCCCGAGAAAAACTCGATGAAATCAAACCAGGAAAATTCGCAGGAAGCTGTAATCATTTTCCCGCCACATTCCATATTTTAAACCGTGAAGAAGGTGTCCCCCTATCCATTCCCGGACTTTGTTTAGTAGCTGCTTGGAAATGGGTTACCCCTTATCCAAAATGAGAGTCCGAATAGCAAATGTCCTTCCAGGTATCTTTAACAACTTTTCGAGCCAATTTTGTCCGCAAAAGCCTATTCCTCCAAAAACACCTACAAAGGGATAAAATATCAAAATTCGTACAAAAATGGGTACTAACAATATACACAAAAGAGATGAAAATAGACACATAAATGCGTCTATCAGTTTCCTCGTTAACAAAATCTTGCTGTGTCATTTACTTTTATTTTCCGTAATTATAATTGTGTTTATTATAATTTAAAGTAAATTATACAAACGTTAATTCCTATTTTACTTGATACACAATCCCTAGAGTTTGGTTAAGTCCGAACCTATTTTCAAGTAAACATACTTCGTTGTTGTATTGTCTCGATCTCATATCCATAGACGATCACATGAATTATGAACCAATTAGTTGTATTGTCTCGACTCATTACATAGACAATCACTTTCGGAAAAGGACTTATAGGTGGATTTTTTTTAGATTGAGGTATATTTGGGTACCCTCGTCTTTTCAATTGGTATCAGAGCAGGCAAACACGAAAAGATCTAACAATCTGTGTTTGGTGCGATCCAACCTATAAGAAAATGAATCTAATTACTGATTCAGTTAAGGCAAAAAACAAGATTTTATGACTCAAAACTGTTTGAAGAAATGACAAACAATGAAATTGTTGAGTCTCTACGTTCCAAGGAAATTTGGTTTGTAGAAAAGTGTCAATTGTATCTCAGACTCACTGAGGATCCCAAAGACAAAATGAGTCGAAAACTCATTTAGTTTGCTGAAATAGAAAAACAGATCAGAGATCTGTCTTTAGAACTCGAACTTTACGAGCTAAAAGAGTACGAGTCTTTCAAAAAGACCTGTAAAATCCTCAGTGATAGTCAGCAACTACAGGATGAAGTGGACACTTTCCTTTTGGAATTGGAGTCCATAAAACAAGCTTCTAGAGAACCAATGTCTGAAAGAAGTCAATATCTTCATGACTATTGCATGAATTTTTCTCTAGATAATATCAACATTGATTTGTGTCCAAACTCTGTTGAAATCAAGTCAAATATCTGTGTCAACTTACCATATACAGATATTGTTTCTAAAGAGGAACAAATGACTAATATTGTCGAAATTCAAAGAAGTATTGATGAAAATTCAACATACCCCAAGCCCACAAAGTCTTTTGGACTCAAACTAGAAGACCCACGTGAGAAAGGAAGTTTGGATCCATGGTAAAATCCTAGAACCGATTCATGTGAAACCGAATATGAAACGACACGTGGTTTGGTGATTTATACGAAGAAAGAAAGTTTTATTTTCTTCATCTCTTCTTCGTACAAACCGAATGAAAAAGAGCAGTTCAATCCGATCTCAAAAGTTCATTTTTTTTTATCATACCTTGAATTCGAAACAAGTTTTTGGCTCATCTTTCTTCATCTCTCAAAGGGTACTTGCGATCTTCCTCAACTACACTTCGGAAAGGAAATTTCAAACATCAATAGGGAATTTCGATTATAAGTTTCTTCTTCTCTTGTTCGAATTTATGAGTTCCCATAACTATCATAGCAACATGCATAATAGGAATTTCACTAGTGGAGATGGTTCGAATGAAAACTATAGAAGAGGTACTCCCAATTTCACCTTATCTGATGAAACCGTTGATACTCTGTCAACAATGATTTTCGATGTTAGTACAAGACTTTATTTTGTTAATCAAGAATGTTTTAACAAGTATGTTTCAATGCATAATAAGAGGATTATTATTGAGAAAAAGTTTGTGAATGTTGAACTTCGAGAATATATGAGTCTATATCACAGCAGGAATGACTGGGGTGATATTCACACTGGGAACTATACTGGGTCACCCGGTCTCGTTGCAAAATAATATGGTAACATGCATGCTATGGATGCTAAGAGATGTAAATTCTTCACCATGGTTCGAAGACGATACTTCGAAGTTAATAGAAATGTTATTGGTTATCTTCTGAGCTGCAATCCAGGAAATACATTTCTTCCTCAAGGCAGTGATTTCAACAAAGAACATATTGCTGAGGTTCTTGGTGGAAATTCATGGAGTGGAAACAGTCTCTGCATCAAGGGCATCTCAAAACATCTCAAGTTCTTTGGAAAACTTGTTGTTCCTAACCTGGCTCCTAGAAATATGCACAAGGTAACATGGAGTGGGGATGTGGCTGAACTTATTTATCATATGGTAATCTGTACCCCTAATTTCGATTTTTGTGGTTTTATTATCAAGCAAATGATAAGAGTCTGGAGTAGTGGCAAGAGCATGGGATTTCCATGTCTTATCACAAGAATTTGCAGTGTTTTTGAAATTGGTGCTAATGATTCTCAAAAACTTGTTCCTAAACCTCATAATCATACTATTATCAATAGAATGAGGGGACAAAGTCGTGCTGGAAAAAGCATGAGTACTTCCCATAGTACTCCTGTACAAGATACTGATCTTGAAACCTTCTATCGCAGGCTCAGTAGGAAGAATGATTGTCTGGAGCGCCAAGTCAACTTTGCATCTCTCAAGCATCCAGAACTTGCATCAGACCTCACCCTGATTGCTAAAGTATAAGGATACTGAATCTGAAGAAGATTTTGGCTTGAGTGACACCAGTTCAAGCTCTTAGACTTTTGTCTAAATCTGTTTGGTTCTTGTTGTAACTATAAAACTGCATTATCTTTTGAACATTTTGTTTTACTTTAAAATTTTGTTCTGATTTTATGTGTAATAGTATGGTGTTTTTAGTATTTTAATTTCATTACTATAAAAATTATCATTGATATATGTTTATGGGATGTTTGATTTCGGTTTTTCATAACCTTGATATTCGATCTCATATATGTGAACCCTTATGGTTTGGGTGACTTTTTGATTTAGCGGGATTAAGTTCTAGTCCATGTTGGTAGGATTTATCAAAGGATCATGAGGGGTTCCTGTAGAAACAATATGTGAAAAAGTCACAATATGTTGAATCTTTTGGTTTAGCATAAAAGCATATGTGTTTCGAGGTTTCAACTTTTGCATCGCATTAGTTAAAACCGGTTTTCAACCTTTCTCTGGTAAAGGTTTCTCTTTGTTGTTGTTCTTTTGTTTTGGCGGGAGGATGACAACTTCAATGGGGGAGAGTTCTAAGTGAACTTGCGCTTAATGACATATCTTAAGGGGAGAAGAGGATGAGGAATTTGAGGTAACAATCTTGTTAGTTAATTGTTTTCCTGTTTAAGAAAAGCATGATTTTATTTCATATCTTTATTGCTTTTGCTTAACAAAATTTTGGTATAATTAATGTTTGTTCCATTATTTGTGTATGGATGTTTGAGTGTGATTCAATTGTTTCCGATTAAGAAAAACTATTATTATCTTTCGTTATTGTTTGGTATCAATTGTTTAGGCTTATAAAATTTCGGTGCAATTGCTGTGTTATAATGTCTATGTTTGTTTCAATTGCTTCCGGTTAAGATAAATGATTATGCAAGTTGATTTATTTGGTTTGTATGGATTATTTTGGCTTAACAAAAGTGTTTCGGGATCATTTGTTTAGTCCAAATGATTTCCGGATAAGAGAAACTAAGTTTTTCGAATCTTAGTTAGACTTATCAAATGTGGAGGTTTCGGTTATTCAAGTCTAACCGAATGCATTAATAAGAATTACTAGTTAACTAACCTAGTATTTGTCTTGTTTAAAAGTGAAATGTCTAAGTTATTGATGAGAATAATTAGAGCCTGATAAGAAAAATAAAGTTAATTCTGATCTTTATTTTGGTCTTATCAAACAAGTGATTGTACTTGTGCAATCGGTTTAGCAAAAGAACTAAGGTGATTAGTCGGTTTTTGAGTTACTAAACTATTAGGGAAAATTGCTTCCGGCAATTGTTTCCTAGATAACATGTTAAAACCAAATTACTTGTAGTTTCGGTTTTGAAATTGGTTATCTAAAATGGTATGCAAAACCCTCATGCTCAACTCTTATAGTTTTGAAAATTCTCTTTGTGAAATTTGTAAGATCCTTTCGGTTTGCCCTTTATTTTTTCGTTTCTTTGTCATTTTGTGACAAAAAGGGGGAGAAATATATGGAGTAAACAAGTGATATTGACTTGTTGTGAGTTGGTATCACTTAGGGAAGGGACATTTATGCTAAAACATTTATTCTAACGAAAAGAGTGAAAGCATAGACTAAGGGGGAGTCACATATCATATGATACGTAGTTATGAGAAACTACATGAAAATAACAAAGATGTGCGGATTGAAAATCTACCTATCTTACCTTTAAGAGGAGTATTAGCTTTGTTATTATAATGTCAGCAACGGCATTTAAGGATTGAATTTAATGCAAGTTTTGTGCTGTTGAACTTGGAATCAAGTGTATGTGTATAATGAATTTTTGTAATTTGTTTATCCATATGATGTAAGAGTTTTGTCACTAAAATTGACAAAGGGGGAGATTGTTAGAGCATAGCTCGGTTGCACCCACCAAGCGTTGGTATGTCAAGTTTGGTTGTCATATTTTAGTGAATCAAAACTCATTTAAAGAGTCGCTTGATTATATACTAGAGTCAACTTCGTATAGGTTAGCTTGAAAGTGTTAGGATATGAGACTTACAAGTATTACATGAAGACTTGAAGAATGTGAAGAAGTATGGAGCTACAACGAAAAACATTATCCTTCCTCTTGAGGTTAGTAATATTTGACTTGAACTGTTTCATTCCCTAACGTAACTTTCAAGTCGTGCATATTGAAAACATAACTGCGAAGCTGTGTATGATACTCTAGTTAGACATAATATTAAGGAATACAATACGAGGTTTATTGCTTAACCATTAAACTTTGTATATAAGACATCGACATGATCATATGAATGCTATTGTGAATATGTATGGGTATGAGTGAAGATTTCATCCTAGGAAACAATGTTTTACATTCGTTAAAGGAAGTAAGTTCATAAAATCGTTTTGTGAATCGAAAGGGAAATCGCTAGGCTTATTGGTATTGTTATTCATTGAAAATCTATTTTGAATTACCAATATGTGTGTTTAGTATAACCGCCCATAAAATTGTTTATGTATCTTGGTAAAACTATTCACAAGGCCTGACTTATGTATTGGTATGACTTTTATTAGTGAAACCGATCTTAAGTAATCACTAAAGATGGTATGATCGATGCCTTGTAAATAACAACTTTTATCTAGCCATTGGGGAATCGATCCTAGTAAGAGGTGCAACAAATTTACAAGAGGGGAATCGATCCTTGTAAGAAGTGCAACACGTTTTTAGTAGATGGGGGAACCGATCCTATGAACACGTGCAACAAGTTTGTAGTTTTAGGGGAACCGATCCTATGGACATGTGCAACGGAATACAGGTAGTCACCATAAGTTGCGGGAAACCGATCCTAGTACCTAGTCAACCGAGTTTTGGTAACTAGCGTGATTATGCACAGTACTCACATGGAGGTAGAACCGAAACTTGTTTTGGTAGAACCGTTACACCCATGATTGGTGATTTGATAGGATAATCAATCACGTAGTTCTTGGAATTCAGACGAACCAATTCTAAACTTGTTTGGAAGTATGGAAAATCGTTTCCAAGATTGTAAGTATGAAAAAGGACTTGCAAAGTAAGGATGTCGACATACTTTGAACATGTGCAATAACTCTAATCATTAATTGTTCAAAGATATTCCTTAATAGCTAAAGGAGAATCCCATGATCGAAATAAATTGAGAATCTTTTAATTAAGGTTTCTTAGTTTTTATATGCTATTTAATCTCCAGAAATAAAATGCATATCTTTAGAAAATAATAATTAGTAATGTCCATTTACTGATTATAAATTTTTCTATTGAGATTTCGGTCAATATTTGGACAGTGCATTTCCAGGAGTTATGAAAACCGATTGTGTGTTTATTGCATATCTTTGAGAATATTCGGTTTTGGAAATTCCTTGGTGTCCAAACTTCCTTGTCTATAAATACTGAAGTTTGCATTCCTAGCAAACTAATCCTCAGAGCAAGCAAAACTACCTCAGTTGTGTTGTTACTGGTGGAGCCGCCTATTCGAAGAGGAAAGTAACCTAATTAGGCGAAATCTCTTAAGGCCGCTCAGTTTAAATACTTCTTTGGGATTGAGAAGCTCTATTAGTACCGTTGGTGGGAAACTAGATAATTGCGGTTTATTTTAGTTTTCGATTGATTTGACTGACTAACCGTGGTTGAACTTTGATTGCACCTAGTTTTTTTATGCTTGAGAATCTTCTCTTATGATATAAGATTTACTCAAACTAGATCGAAGTTTCGACGGGGATCTTTAGACTGTTTTAGATCTAAAGATGTCTTGTTATAATCCAACGTTAACAGACTTCATTCTGTGTGTGATTGATCACAAGAGATTCAAGTTGATTGTGTGCAGGTGATGATTGAAGATTAAAAAAGATTTGAAGACAAGAAGACTTTTTGGGTTCATAATCTTTTGTGTGCACAATACTTGTTTCGGCTGGAAAGGGATCCAACTATAATCGGTTTATCTTTGTGATAGATTGGATTGATTAGTTGAGTAAATCGGCATCAATACACTTCTTTGTGATTAATAACATTTATTGCATAATCTAACAATTACTTCGGTAGTTGTTGAGAGATTGATCTAAGGACCCGACAAATGAGTTATTGGTTAAACGGAAGAGCCTTTGTCAAATTCATCTCACTTTGTTTGAAAAGAGTTGTTACCGAACAGATTTGTTGTTCCTTTACTATTTGGAATACGAACCAAAGGAATTGTTCCAAGTGCGTGACTTACTGCAAGTTGGAGGCGCAGGGATACTGAGGAAACTAGGTGAACTATAGGTTTAGTTGCTTGGTCTCAACTATACGAAGTTGGTTTGATTTTGTATAGCGGCTTAATTATGAGTGTATTCAATTCTGGACTAGGTCCCGGGGTTTTTCTGTATTTGCGGTTTCCTCGTTAACAAAATCTTGTTGTGTCATTTACTTTTATTTTCCGTAATTATAATTGTGTTTATTATAATTTAAATTAAATTACACAAACGTTAATTCCTATTTTATTTGATAGACAATCCCTAGAGTTTGGTTAAGTCTGAACCTATTATCAAGTGAACATACTTCGTTGTTGTATTGTCTCGATCTCGTATCCATATACGATCACACGAAGTGTGAACCGATTAGTTGTATTATCTTGAATCAGTCCATAGACAATCACTTTCGTAAAAGGACTTTTAGGTGGAAAAGTTTTAGATTGAGGTATATTTGGGTACCCTCGTCTTTTCAATTGTGAAGCCAGACCCAACTATTTTCTCTGTAGTTGCTTTATCTGATCTTGCCCGATTCTATCGTATTGAGTACAATTGAAATAATTTACTCGAGATTAATTTCTCCGTTAGGCAAGATAAAAGTAATCACAAACATCTTCGTCTCATCCTTTGTAATTCCACAATATCTAGTTTCGCCACCATATGATTTAGATTATTGTGAGGTGATCGATAATTCTAGGTTGTTCTTCGGGAATATAAGTCCGGGTTATCGATTGGTTCCTGTTCACCTTGATTTTTCAAAAGACGGCACAAAACTCGTAGGTATTTCTGTGGGAGACAGATTTATCTATTCTTGTAGACTTTTCTGTGTGAGACAGATTTGTTTATTAAAGTCTTCGACTTTGGGTCGTAACAACTCTTAGTTGTGGGTGAGATCAGCTAAGGGAATCAAGTGCGTAGTATCCTGCTGGGATCAGAGATGTAAGGAGAGAAACTGTACCTTTGATCAGTGTGAGATTGATTGGGGTTCAACTACAGTCCAGACCGAAGTTAGTTTGTAGTAGGCTAGTGTCTGTAGCGACTTAATACAGTGTGTGTTCAATCTGGACTAGGTCCCGGGGTTTTTCTGCATTTGCGGTTTCCTCGTTAATAGAACTTATGGTGTCTGTGTTATTTCTATTCCGCATTATATTTTGTTATATAATTGAAATATCACAGGTTGTGCGTTGAATCAATCAATTGGGAAATCCGACCTTTGGTTGTTGATTGAAATTAATTGATACTTGAACATTGGTCTTTGTTACCGTTCAAGTTAATTTCTCTTGTATTCAATTAGACTCGCAGATTTCTATTTTCTTGAGTAAGGATTGAATCGACAAATTGAGATATAACTCTTTGATATACTTTTTATTAAGATTGAGTCTGACTGTCTAGTTGATTATCTTAAAAGTATATTGGAGTTAGTCCATACAGATTGCTAAGCGTATTATTGGGTGAGGTTGTTGTACCTCCGCTTTTTCAAGATGTTACCAGGATAGAGGCCGGTTAGGTCTTTGAGAAAGATATGTTTAACGAAGTATCAAAGTACGCAGTGATCGTCCTCTTATCATACATCAATTGCCTCCGGGTAGATTTCGAAATTTGCTAAACTCCATTGCGCTCGATTGCGAGAGGCCTTGACTTTAAGTTGCTTGGAGTCTGGACTGCTGAGTCGCAACTAAAATGTTTTTTAAACTCCTGAGCATTGACTGGAATGGAATTTCTTTCATCCTGACTCTTTATCTGATCGGCTCATTCTTTCCCTTTAGATTGCGATGATGAAATGCTTGGAATGCTTATATGGGAAAAATCTTCCGGAGTTTTTGAGTGAAGTAAACGAGCTGAGAGGCGTTCTGTTGTCAACGTGTTGCTATCAATTCTTCAAGGACTTCGTTACAAGCGACATCCTTTGAACCATCTTCTGAATCTTGGATTGTTGTATGGAATGGGATGCGATTGAGCAGTCCCCAGTTATACTTTAGATCCGATGGCGTGGCCAGATATGTGAAAATATCTCTGCGACGTACTTTTGGAGTCTTTGATGCACGTGCATGGCTTCATGTTGAGAAATTCATGCGGATCGTAAAGATTTGACAGTGATGATGCTGATATCAGAAACAACCTGGTTGAGGGACCTGAAGGCATCCCATGCTGGCAGTCCCCAGGTGTAATTATCCTGAGCCTATTTTCTACTGAAAGATGTAAGGTGGTTGACGAATTGATGAAGGAGGCAATCTTTTGGATTCGTCATTTGTTGATAAATGAGCGGGAGTCGTATTTGATAGATCTGTATTGTATCCAAACTTTTGGCAGCTCATGCACCCCTTCCATAGGAAATTGGAAATCTAGAAACACCGATTCTGACTTTGTCGGCGATGTGGCAGACATGATGCGGTTTGTCTATGTGGATTGCTGAGGCGTTGAAGCGGCTTCAGCTTCTGGAGATGCCATTGAAGCGGCTTCTGGGGAGACGTTGAAGCGACTTCTGGAGAGAACGTTGAAGCGGCCTCTGGAGAGAGCTCCAGTGAGGGTGCCATTAACCCTTGATTTCGAAAAACGATTTTTTTTTTCTATAATCCCCGGTGCAGACTACATGCTTCTTGAATATTTGTGGCATGCCGGCTAGGCATGCCGGCTAGGCATGTCGAATTAATAGGTAATGATTTTGTGAGGGTTTGGGTTTACTCGAGACTTTTCCTTGAGATGATTCAGGAGTAAAGAGATTTCTAAAAGGGAAATGATACTTGATTAACTGACAAATTGAAACCCTAATTATGAATGCAAGCAGTGCAATCATTTTGGAGGAATTACAAATATTGCATGAAAAGGGAAATTGCTAAAGGAAACACTAAAAGGAATTTTGGAGGAGAGGGCGGCGCAACATCTTAGGTATTGAAGGGTTTGAGCCACCGGGCGTGTATTACTACGCCTTCTAGCTTGTCAGTATTGATGAGCCTGCAGTAACCTCCCAAAATAATTTCCGCCACTAGGTATGGCTCGTCTTTCCTTCCTGTGGAATCGGACGGAGCAGGCTGAGCCACAACTACCATATCTCCAACTTGGAATGGGTTTGGGCGTTGCGCCATTACTTTCCTAGATTTCTTATCTTTAACTGTGACAACTTCTAAACTATTGATAAAATACTTGAAAGGACCAGCATCCCATTCACATCTCCTAGTGACGGCTGGATTGATAGTCGGATCGAGTCCCCCCCAAGCCTTGGCTGAAGGAGGAGTGATTAGTTGCAAAAAGGGTTGTTCAATAAGACTTACTTGTGTCCGGAATCTGCGAACAAATGCTGATACGCTCTCTTCAGGCAGTTGTGTCACATTCGCGAGTTGTTGATACGACAACAAATAGTCTTCGGGATCGGACGGCTTGTTGGAGACCCTTTCAGGTATAAACACTGGCAAAGGACATACTCCTAGCTTGGCCTTGTTATCGTGTATCCATGAGCGCCCCAGGATCATATCATAATTTGGGTACTCTTTAACCACATGAAATTTGGCATGTGTAAGAGCATCCCCCACCTTGATTTCGAGATTGATGTGATCGTAAGCATCTCTGGATTCTCCTTCTGAGTTTTTGATTATGGTTGGGTAGTGAATAGCTTCCTACGTTGAAATTTTTGCAGCTCTCAGAGTCTTGACGGTGACAATGTTGAAATAAGAGGCCGCGTCAATCAGTGTGCTGTAAAACTCAACATCCTTCAAGTGAGTGGTGGTTAGGAGTCCCCAGTTGCATCTATCGATCGCGCTTTCTAAAATAGGTTGGGGTTTGGGAGTGGCTTCCCTGGCTGGAAACAGCCGCTTTCCTGGTACAACACGGTTGAGGGATGCAAATATGTATTGACGTTGTGTATTGGAGAAATGCATAATCTCACATAAATGCTCTATCATAGACTGTACAGTTTTGTGGACGGAGTCCCCAGAAACCATGCAGCTCCTGACGGGAAGAGGGTCTCTGCGAACTCCTTCAGTGCCTAATTGAAGTTCCCCTGCATTTACATTTTCTTTGAAAATGCGCTTCAATTTGTTGTATTCATTGGTTGGATGATTGACGAACCTGTGGTAATGGAAATATTTGGGATTTTCCATTTCTTCCTCAGTTGGTAGGCGCCTGATAGGAGGTAGTTTGATGGCATCATCTTGAATCCATACTTCCAGGAGTTTAATTACTTCCTCGATTGGGAACGGGAAGTTTGGAGCAGCATCTCAAGTTTCTTGTTTTTGCGCAGGAGTCTTAGCCGCGGCCTTCCGAGGTGGAGCCGTCTGATGCACTGGTGCCACACGTTTGGGTTGTTGTTCCACTGCTGGAGCTTTTCTCTTTCCTCTTTCACTAGCGATTGACTGGAGGTTGGATCTTTTATTGGAAGGACGCCTGCTTTCCTGAACATCTTTACGAGCTTCTTCATTCTGAATGGTTCGGATCGACTGAGTAAAGTAGCAACGGATCTCTAAGCAGCTTCTAATGCAATATGGGAATTGATATTTTCTAGGAATGACGCACATAATGAAATCACCTTTTCATTGCGAGGACTCTGATGAGAACGTGATAAATCCCATGAGTCTTCTTTCTGAGCTTGAGGAAACATCTCTTGATCTTCATGAGCAGACAAGTTAGGTTGGTGGATACCTTTCCATTCAACGTGACCATAGGCTTCATCTTCCTCACCAGGAGTAGGAACATGAATCTTGGAAGAAGGGCTACTACCATCAGTATTGATCCAAAATGGATTGTTGATGGCGTTTACTCCAGAATGAATACGTGTTGGTTCCTTTGATAATTGATCTGTGATGACTTTCAAAATCCTAAATACTTCGTCCTGCGTCTTGACAATATCATTCAGGATTTTCATCAAATCGTGAATAGTTGTTAAATATTGAGACTCCATAGCCCCGACAAGGGTTTTAAATGAAAGAACGGATTCAGGAATAACATGTGAAGTATTATCAGTGCTAGGAGAAGTAAAATTTGGATTGAGGGTTTCTGAACCATTCCTAAGATCAACCATCTTGGGAAATTTAGGAAATTGACAATGAAATTGGAAAAATGATTTTTCGCAACCGAGAGATTAATCTCTCACTGTGGTCGTCAGTTGTTTTTGGGTAAAAACTGATTCTGCTGGTTTTGGTAAATTTGGGTGTGTTGATGAGAAATGAATCTAAACCCTAAACAGGGGAACTGCACGGGAGTACTTTTAGATTCGAGAGATCAATCTGTACAATCCTGGCATAAACCAAGAAATGGCCGTTCCAGTCTTGCTTCAGTCAAAAAATAAAGGAGAAGGGTTGATCTTAGGGAGGGAAGCGAAGAAGGTGTTGAGATAAAAATGGTTAACTCTGAAGGTGTGGCTATTTTTATGACTTGTATCAGAATATGGAACTGGCTTACGGAATGTAAGCTATCAATTCTTGGTGTTTTCTGGATACTGTGTTGTTGGTTGAAATAGGTTGAAAACCTATTTATATAAGTCATAGTTGAACGCACCCTGATCTTATAGGAAATGGGAGTAGTTGAGTGATGGAGAAGCGAGATCGTGTGAAAATGTTGAAAACCACGTCTTTTAATGAGGGAAGACGGGTCGGTACACACCCACTACTTCTATGCCGCCACTAACTGTCCGCCTTTCCTAACACTTTCTCATAATGGGCGTGTTGCACGCCGCACCCTGTAAACTGCCAGACCAATACCATGATGAACATCCCCAAGTTTGTGACATGTTTGATGTCTCGAGTATTTTCGTAGAAAATATGCAGCAGGCTGCTGAATTGGTCTTGTTTGCAAGACCTAGTTATTCTGACCAATCACGCGCAAGCTAGGTGGCGGGTGGTCATGTGTGAGTAGCTGCCAGGAGCTATCCATGTACATTAAAGATGTGGTGATCGGTCCCTATAGGAGAATGGTGGCTGGTAGCCATTTTGACATCCTATTGGTTGGCCAAAATTAAATCTAAACCGTTTAAGTTGGCTAGCCAAGTTGGATGGCTGAGATGATTTGCAGAAGTTTGTGCTAATTCATGAAATTTCGTAATCAGAAAATTCAGATGTGAGACCCTCACTTAAACTGCTGTAGAATTCTCATACGAACTCGGATTTTGACGATCCGCCCCTCCATTCTTATAAAAAAAGAATTTCCTATCTTGCTACTTTGGAATATTTTGGTTTTGAGGTCGTTTAGGAGGTGAAAACATCCCGAAAGTAAAAACTTGGGAAGAATTCAGGAGGAATTCTGTCAGTTTTCAGCCATGACCTAGCTTGCCTTTTAAGCTGTATCTTTTAGCTCGTTAATCCGATTGATGTGATTTTTTAGTATGTTATGCTAGACATCCGTACAAAACTTTTGGCATGTAGCTCATACTAAAATTGTTTACCAAATGATCCCAGTTGTTCGTCCAATCTTTGGGTGATCATTTAGAAGCCATATGGGTAGGCCGCAACGTAGCCGATTGTTCCTTATGGAAGAAGAGAGGCCAATGGTCACAATGACATTTTGTTGAAAGCCTAGAATAGGAGTGTGGCCGTCCGATTCGACTAGCGAAGTTGAGCGGTCGAGATGATCTGCGGTAGTTAATGGCCGCCGTTGATTAATTTAGTTTTTTTTTTATTTTAAAAGCCATGTAGCCAACCTATTTCGGGCTAAAAGGTTTTTAGTGTTAGCTGCGCGCTGGGATTTGTTGGGCCGACCAGCACAATAGCCGAGCCGCTGGTGAACATATCCGCACTATGCCCGTTGATTGAGATTGAATGTAGATCGGTCAATTCGGCTGGCGAAGTTGGGCGGCCAAGATCGTTTTGCGGCAGTAATGTAATGCCGATTAATAAAAATTAGGGTTTTGTAACTCGCGCGACCAACTGTTTTGGTAAACGTTTAGTGACTCCGCTTGCGAGTCGAAAGGATGCCGATCGACCTGGGCATTAGCAGGCCTGCCAGTATACATGATGGCGCTTGTCCGATCATGTTAGGAGGCGGCTATGTTTGATAAATCGACTGGCCAAAACGTACGGTTGTGATCGTTTTTGAGACTGACATGGGCAACCTATATTAAATTCCTTAAGGAATTAGGCACGTCGACCAACCAACTTCCAACTTTATTTAAAAGTGTGTGTGGCGCGTTTAAAGGGATCTGATTGGTCGATGGGAAAGGGGGTCGGCAAGCAGCAACATGGAGTGTGGCCAGCTGGCCACAGGTGGCGCCTGTTGGAGCGGATCGGCCGGCCAAGTGGCGTGGCTGCGCCTCCTTTTGCTGGTTCTTCTATTTGCCGCACTTCCTCTTTATTTCTTGTTTTCTGGTAGGACTTTGCTCCTACTAGATCCATGGCGGATTAATTTCCTAGCTTACCTAGGTTTGGTCTCGACCAATAGGGTTCGAGATATTACGCAGGGCGCAAAAAACCTAATTTTTGCAAATTTATAAAATTTGGTTAAAGGACTGAATTTTGCGGGTTGCCGCAAAACCAATCAAATTTTGGTGAAATTTGCATACTGATACAAAAATCACTAATTTAATATTAAAGGGCAGCATAACATTGCGTGCCTCCGATTGAGTACTTCCACACGCATCTCAATACTGACACTTCGGGAGATTCATGTTACTCGGCCGAGAGCGAACATTAGTCGTCATGTCATGTCAGTATTAAGAGTTCAACTCGGAACATGGTATGGAACAAATACTCAGAAATTTACAGAATATTTGGGATTGTTGCTACACGCACCATTCTGGATAAATTTCATATAAATACACTGAATTGCTCAATACACATGTAAGTAAAGAGGCATGAGCACTCATCACTTTTAAATGAATCAACTTCTTTACAGAATAATGGCGCATTAAATACAGGGTTTTATAATTTTAGCCCTGAACTAAAAACCACCATCAACAGTACTGCTTGGTTTGGTGAAAGTCTGGGAACCATGGTATGCATACCCATATACGTACTGATTGGTTTTGTTAAAGTCCGGGAACTTAAGTATGCATACCGGTATGCGTACTGTCGTAAGTTTCAAGTTCCGGAATTTCAACTGAAGTTGGTGATATGCGTACCGGTATGCATACTGGCGAACCAAAACTCAGTCCGGCTACTTAGGTATGTGTACCGGTATGCGTACCCAAGTAGGTTAAATTCTAAAATCGGTTTATTCAAGAACTAATACATTTAAATATTAAGGAATGCAATCTTTTGCAAACCGTGGCTATAATGTTCATGAATTGATTCAAATGAATCAAAATCGAGTTTTGCTTCAATTGTGTCTTGTATACTTCTACGAGAATATAAACAATTGAACAACTCCATAACTAGTTTCATTTGAGTCATTTGAACTAGCTGTGATTGGGATGAACAAGGTTGATAAGAAAGTATTCATATGGCTAACTTCGGTTAACTATTGTTGAACCAACCATGTGCACATGTTTAGGTACGGTTACCCTTATCTCAATGAAAGCATATTTCATTTGTGTATAACAAGCTAAGTTCGATCTAACAGTTGAAAGATATTAGCTTGAATCTAATCAGGTTTTCATCTAACGGTGAATATTGAATGCTTTGTTACCAAGGTAACTTAGATTGCAAACCCTGATTTGAAGACTATATAAAGGAGAACTCTAGCAACTAGGAAAGTTAATCCCCACACCTCCTATGTGATACTAGTTGCGACTAGAGTCGATTCTCCTTTAACCTTAGGTTTTTTCCAAAACCCTGTAGGTTAACGACTTGAAGACTTCATTGGGATTGTGAAGCCAGACCCAAATATTTTATTTGTAGTTGCGTGTTCTGATCTTGCTTTATTCTATCGTGATTGAGTACTATCTTCTCTAAGATTTGCTCGAGATTTATTCTCCGATAGGCAAGATAAAAAGTAGTCACAAACATCTTCGTCTCATCGTTTGTGATTCCATAATATCTTGTTTCGTTACCATACGATTAAGATTATTGTGAGGTGATTAATATTTCTAGGATGTTCTTCGGGAATATAAGTCTGGTATATCAATTGGTTCCTATTCACCTTGATTTATCAAAATATGGAACAAAACTCATAGGTATTTCTGTGGGAGACAGATTTATCTATTCAATAGACTTTTCTGTGTGAGACAGATTTGTTTATTAAAGTCTTCGACTTTGGGTCGTAGCAACTCTTAGTTGTGGGTGAGATCAGCTAAGGGAATCAAGTGCGCAGAGTCCTGATGGGATTCAGAGGCATAAGGAGCGCAACTATACCTGGATCAGTGTGAGATTGATTAGGGCTCAATACATTCCAGTCCGAAGTTAACTTGGAGTAGGCTAGTGTCTGTAGCGGCTTAATACAGTGTGGTGTTCAAATCTGGACTAGGTCTCTGGGTTTTTATGCATTTGCGGTTTCCTCGTTAATAAAATTTCTGGTGTCTGTGTTATTTCTTTTCCACATTATATTTGTGTTTATATAATTGAAATATCACATGTTGTGTGTAAGTTCAATCAATTAGATAATCCAACCTTTGGTTGTTGATATAAATTGATTGACACTTGAACATTGATCTTTGGTACCGTTCAAGTTATTTCTCAATATTTAATCGGGCTCGCAAATTCATATTTGTTTGATTGCGGATTGAATTGAGAAATTGAGATACAACTCTTGGATATACTTTTCTTAAGATTGAGTATGACTGTCTAGTTGATTCTCTTGAAAGTAAATTGGAGTTTGTCCACACAAATTGCTAAACGAATTATTGGGTGTGGTTGTTATACCCCTGGTTTTTCAAAGTTCAGCCGAGTGAAGCTCTAAAATATTGCAGGCATATTCAAGGCCAGTATAGCCATTAGATGGATGCACATTCTCAATTCTCTTGTGGAATATAATGTAGAAGTACGAACCTATAATTCTGATGTCGGGTCAGGAATTTATACATATTTACAAACATATATAGAATACCGAGAGTTCAGCTGGGTGAAGCCCTAGTACATATATAATTATAGATATGTCTCTGATGTAGGTTCAGAGGTGATTTTTACAAGTTTTTCCCTTGTCAAAAAACCACCATCAACACCAGCGCCAACACTTGGTTGCGGCCATAACATGAGCAAATGCCAGAGATAGAAACGCCTAGGCCATGACCACGACACTAGAAAGTGTCAGCGACAGCAGCGCACAGGTCATGGCCACGCCACTAGCAAGTTCCAGCGCCACTAGGCCATGGCTACGATACACTGCTAGCACCAGCGCCACTAAGCCATGGCCAGATCACACCATTTCAGCGCCAACATGCCCAAGCATTAGCGCTAGCAGCGCCAAGGCCTCAACCATGATATTACATACGATGGCGTCAACACTGCCTAAGCCATGGCCATGGCATCAATTCAAGGCAGCGCTATCATGGCATAAATGTGCGACTAGCCCTATCCAGGCCGTTGTCGTGGCACCAATGTACGTTAGCGCCAGCATTATACGAGCCATGGTCGTGGCACCAATGTGTGCTAGCGCTAGCACTACCCAAGCCATGGCCGTGGCAACCCAAATGTTAATGCCATCTTTACCTAGACCGCGAGCATAACACCAATGTGTGTTGACGCCAACACGGTGAAGGCCATGGCCGTGACAACAACATAACCCAGAGCTAGCAGCATACTGTCTGTGACAGCAGTATGTACTGGCGCCAGTACTACCTAGTCCATGGCCATAACGCAAGTATGCTCTGGTGCCAATACAGTCAAAGCCACGACCGCGACATAAACTCAGACTAGCGCTAGCGGCACTCAATCTATGGTCGTGGCACCAACACGCGTTAGCACCAGGACTACCTAGGTTATTTCCATGCCGCCAAAAGTGCTAGCGTTAACATTGGCCGGGCCATGTCCATGACACTAGCATGTTTCTGCGTCATCAACACCTCGGCCTTGCCCATGGATCTTGCATGCACCATTTTTATCTCCTTGCATACATGTTGTAACCATGCCAAGGCACGCCACTACGCCAAAATACCCCATAAACATTCCACGACCATGTTGTGTCGGCATAAACCTATTTGTAGTGCTATCTTATGACAAACTCCCTATTACTCACACGAGCTTTGGGTCTGACTTATCTCTTAAAATATGAGTTTTAATATCACTACGACAAGATCTGGTCAGCCTATTGAGAGTTAAACACTGATCATGTTACATGGGGGGATTCTTCATGGGGTGTTGGTCTGGTGGTTTATAGCAACAGGCGGCATGGAAACACCCTATGATGAGAAAGTAATGAGTAGTAGCAACAATTTAGATCGGTTGAAAAGATGATGGGATAGCGGCCAAAAAGTTTCCATAAACTTTCCTATCATAGCGGGCATGACCTTACTATTACCTCCACGATCTCCATCCCTCCAACCCTTTACGATCACCACTGTACTCATAGCCGAAACCTGAGCCATGCTCATCGCATCAAAAATTGTGACAAATCAAGGAAAATCAAGCTCAAAATCACATCAAGAATGTTACAATTCGAAACAGACTCGAAAAATCTTTTAAGACTCATAACATCAGACGCAGAAGCTCCGTGGTACGTAAACAACTTGATCGCTAAAATAAAGCTCAGCTCGGCCAATGTCCCACCATTAATACCATTAACCATAACTACAAAGAAGGCAATCAAGCGACGGATGAGCTAGCAAATCATGATGCGGGTGCCAGTCCATTGGGACCACTATCAACAACAATCTGGGATCATATAATCCATACATGCATAAACTCTATTATAATTGATGACTCTTTGGGTACAACTTACTCCATGTAGTTACTCGTTAATGTTAAATACTCCCTCGGTTTCTAGAATGGAGTTACTATCACTTTCAGTTTGGTCTATCTTGAGGCTAAAATGAAAAGTTATAATACCTCTTTTCCTGAAACGGTGGTATTAAAATTTATGGTTCAATAAAAAATCATGAAAGGGTTACAACAAGCCCAAAATAGTAATAGGAGTACGCCTCATAACCTTCTTTTTTTTATTAAACGAAAACAGTGTAAATTATCCAAAAAAGAAAGAACAACTACTCAATTATAGAGTTTTTGACTGCAGGGATAAGGCTAGCACCATGCAAATTCCTAATGTTCAAATAAATTTTTTTATCAATGCTAATTGTCTCAACAGACTAAAGAGTTTAGAATAATTGCAACAAGTTTCGACGTTTCCAATTTAATTTTCCTAAGGTCATAAAATTGACAGCTAGCTTAGCTAAACTAATTGTTGTTTCAACTGATCATGGATCACCTTGATCAAGCTACCTAGCACAAAATCAATGACTTTAAAATTTCCACCTTTCATCTGGTGAAATCCTAGGTTGAATCTTCCTTAAACTTCTTACTGTAAGCTTCCTTTATTTCTATTAGAGTTGCATTATCTTGAGCTTGAAATTTTATGTTGGTTGTTTGCAGCTCCTTTCCCCAACTCATTGCTAGATCTGCTTTTCTCCTTCTTTTGCAGTCTCAAGTGATGGAGTCTTTGAAATTTCTTTCTATTATACAGTTCCCTGAGAAAGACACAACAACAAGAGCAAAGTTAGTAAATTAGTAATAGTTACCATTAGCATCAACGGAATGGATATCCAGAGTGCTTGTGGTATAGTGATCCAAAATTTTACTCTGTGATAACTGATTATTCTTTCCCCGATATCCTAAGTATTCATGTTATAATGAAGGTTGTTTAGGATGTGACTCTGATTATGCATAACTCTCTCAAAAGAGCATAGATGTTGTATGACATTGTTTGGCACAGAATCAACCACATGAGTGATCTTTTTGAAGGTGAAGTCACATCCGTATTTTCATATGAATCAATAGGTAGTGGCAAAAGCTTGTTTAGAGGGTTATTGGGTATAAACCACTTGTTAAGCCACTCCTGGAAAGAGTTTGAGACAGTAAACATCTGATGTTGGCTCCAAATAGTTGGTTCCAGACAGAAGAAGCAATATGACAAGACATCAGGGTGTGTGTTATGTCATCTTTAACCCTTTTACAAAGATTGCATATGGGATCAATATAGTTGAGAATATTAGCTGTCTTGGCATTGGTAGGGAGGATTCCATTAGCACATTTCTATATGAATAGATGAATGGCTGGTGAAGTATCCATTTTCCAGACATTTTTCCAAGCTGTATTGATAGTGTTCCCTTTTTATTTTCCAGAGATCTGTTTGTCATAGAGAGTTTTCACAATAAATTTCCGTTTGTCCTGGATGCTCCATATGATAGTGTCTTCCTTTTGAATGTTGAAATCAGTATCTTGGATAGCTGATTGGGCTTCATAGGAAAACCAGAGAGCAAGAGATATGGTATCCTATTCACCACTATCATTTATAATTTGGTTTATAATAATGAGGTAATTGGGACATTGATGGGGTTTCACCAAAATTCTATCTTTGTTGTTTATTTATCTATCTTCCCAGATATGAATTCTTTGATCATTTCTAACTTTCCATATGTAGTATTTATGGATGTTGGCCACTCCTTTCAGAATTCCTTTCCAAATCCAAGAATCAGTAGCTTTTGGTTTAGTGCTCATTTTATAATAACCTCTAGGCCCTCAAAATGAGCTGCTTTCATAGTGGAAGACTATAGAGAGTCTGGTTTTGATATAAGTTTCCATGTTATTTTAGCTATCATAGCATTATTGAAGACATCCATGTTAACCCAGGCCACCCGACTCTTTTGGCTTGCATACAGAGTCTAAGGCAATGTAATATATCCCTTTAGGTTTCTCAAGATCTTTACTTCATAAGAAGTCTCTTTGAATTTATTCATGTCTTTGCAAGTGGAATTTGGCAGTTTAAAGCAGTTCATCTAGTAGGTGTTGGAGATTGAGGTAAAAGAGTTTATCATGGTAGCTTTGCCTATAATTGAGAGGATTTCACTTTTTCAACCAGCAAGTCTGAACTTAAGCTTGTCAGTACATAGCTTAAATGCTTGAATTTTGCTTTTTTTGGTGAAAAGGGGTGATCCTAAGTATTTATCCTTGATGTCAATCTTCTGGACTTGCATGGAGAAAACGAGGGGGGTACAACAACCACACCCAACAATTCGTTTGGAAATCTGAGAGGACTTACTCCAATATACTTTCTAGAGAATCAACTAGACAGTCAGACTCAATCTAGAGAAAAGTATATACAAGAGTTTATATCTCTGTTTCACAATGTAATCAGCAAATAAAACATATAGAAATCTGCGAGCCTGATTATTATGTGAAACAACTTGAACGGTACCAAAGACCAATGTTCAAGTGTCAATCAATTTAATAAACAACCAAAGGTTGGATTATCTAATTGATTGATCCTAACACATAACCTATGATATTTCAATTATATAACAAAATATAATGCGGAAAAAGAAATAACACAGACACAAGAATTTTGTTAACGAGGAAACCGCAAATGCAGAAAAACACCGGGACCTAGTCCAGTTTGAACACCACACTGTACTAAGCCACTACGGACACTAGCCTACTACCAATGAACTTCGGACTGGACTGTAGTTGAAACCTAATCAATCTCACACTGATTCAAGGTACAATTGCGTTCCTTACGTCTCTGATCCCAGTAGGATACTACGCACTTGATTCCCTTAGTTGATCTCACCCACAACTAAGAGTTGCTACGACCCAAAGTCGAAGACTTGAAAAACAAATCTGTCTCACACAGAAAAGTCTATAGAATAAATAAATATGTCTCCCACGGAAATACCCAAGAGTTTTTGTTCCGTCTTTTGATAAATCAAGGTGAACAAGAACCAATTGATAACCCAGACTTATATTCCCGAAGAACATCCTAGTATTATCAATCACCTCACAATAATCTAAATCGTATGATGACGAAACTATATATTGTGGAATCACAAACGATGAGATGAAGGTGTTTGTGGTTACTTTTTATCTTTCCTATCGGAGATTAAATCTCGAGCAAATCTTAGAGAAGATAGTACTCAAACGATAGAATCGGGCAAGATCAGAACACGCAACTACAAAGAAAATAGTTTGGTCTGGCTTCATAATCCCAATGAAGTCTTTGAAGTCGTTAACCTACAGGTCTCGATATAAACCTAAGGTTAAAGGAGAATCGACTCTAGTTGATGCAACTAATAACACACAGGAGGTGTGGGGATTAGGTTTCCCAGTTGCTAGAGTTCTCCTTTATATAGTTTTCAAATCAGGGTCTGCAATCCAAGTTACCTTGGTAACAAAGCATTCAATACTCACCGTTAGATGAAAACCTGATTCAACCAAGCTAATATCTTTCAACCGTTATATCGAACTTAGCTTGTTACACACAAATGAAACGTACCCTCATTTAGGTTTATGTAACCGTACCCAAATGTGTACACCTTGTTGACTCAATAATAGTTAACCAAAGTTAGCCATATGATTACTCTCATATATACCTTATTCATCTTAACCATAACTAGTTCAAGTGACTCAAATGAAACTAGTTAAAGAGCCGTTCAATTGCTATATTCTCATAGAAGTATACAAGAACACAATTGAAGCAAAATCGGTTTGATTCACTCAAATCAATTCATGAACATTATAGCCACGGTTTGCAAAGATTGCATTCCTTATTTTATAAATGTTTAAGTTCATGTACAACCGATTTTAGAAAGTAACCAACTCAAGTATGCAAATGGGTACGCATACTTAAGTAGCCGGACCGAGTTTGGTTACGCCAAAAATAGTACGCGTACGGGTGCGCATACCAATTCACATTTCCAAACTCCAGCAGAAATTCTCGGACGTGAGACTTCCGCTTTCCCAGACATCCAACAACCGCCAGTACGCATACGGGTACGCATACTTCAGGTTCCCGGTTTTGGACTTACACACAAATGTGAGAACACACTATGTTTATATCCAAACATGGTTACTTGATTCTAAACTCTTTATTTCAATCATTGAAACTTTCTTAGAAGATGACAATAGCCGTTTTCACTTACTGTTAGCATCAAAGCAATTTTCAATATATTGAAATAATCATAACGAAACATTCCAAGTCTACATCAAATGATTGTATCACACAAACCATGTAAGATGTTATTCGGAAATTTTCACATGGTCATATTCTGACATTCGTCAATAATATAAGATGAACTTGGTCGAAGCGGAAGCTTGCCAACACATATTTCGAGAAATATGTAAGCGAGATAAACTTAGCTCGAAATCTCAAATGTGTATAATAGAAAACTATATCGTAATACGACTTATGTCTCAATATAGAAGATAGAGTAGAAATAGACTTTCTAAGTGATAGATGAGTTTCAGTCTCCACATACCTTTTGTTGATGAAGTTCCATAAGCTCCCCTTAGTAGTTCTTCGTCTTCAAATGATGAACGCCATGAAGTTTAAAGCTCAACTACATAATCTATGTCCTAGTCCGAGACATCTATAAAATCAAGACTTATAGTTTTGATCACTAACATTGACAAACATGCTTGAGATAGCAACGCATGCGAGTTCGACCCTGCAGTGCTTTAACACATGGAATTACTTATATTATCTTCAATAGAGAACTTGATCATTTGGCTTGAGGAATTGCTAAATTCACTGAAGACATGGAATTCTTTCATGTTATCTTTACAAAAAATCATACAATCATCAGCAAAAATGAGGTGACTTATAGCAGGAGCTTGTGGACAAAGTATGGTCCCATGAATCAAACCAAACTGCTAAGTATTTATTAGACTTCTGGATAGGGCTTCTATACCGAAGAGGAATAGGTACGGAGAGACAAGGTCTCCTTGCCTTAGCCCTCTTGAAGGTTTAAATAAATTTCCATGAGAGCCATTCACCAGAACAACTAGGTTGGTGGTGGATATGCACTGATAAATAAGCTTGCACCATTTACCGCTGAATCCCGTTTGAGTCATAACAGCCATCAGAAAGATCCAGTCAACTCTGTCAAAAGCTTTGGTCATATCTATTTTAATTTCCATGATGCTTTTGTCTCCATTTTCCCGTTTCTAGTAACTCATGAGTAATAACAATATTTTCAGAGATTTGTCTACCATGTATAAAAGCAGATTGAAATAAGGAGATGAGTTTGGGTAGAAAGGGCTTTTTTCTTTGGGCATGGAGTTTGAAAATGATTTTATAGGTAGTGTTACACAAAGATATTGGTCTAAAGTGAGATGGGGTTATAGGAGTGTCAGTTATTGGTATGAGAGATATAAAAGTAAAGTTCATTTTGTTTGAGGATGAAACCAGAGTTAAAGAAATTTTGAACCATCTCCATAATATCTCCCCAATGTCACACCTGCAAATGCTCTAAGCAAATTTTTGCGCAACTATGACCCGGAAATACAGTTGTTAAGTGATCTCTTGTCACCGACTCGTATTTCTGCCTTATAAGTTTGCACCTATGCAAACAGCCAACTTCACTGAGTTATGCAACAAAAGACTTACGTAGATTTTCTCTTTACCAACAATGTATCCCATACTAAAAGGGGGTTAATGCCATATTTATGCTTCACAGAATTTGGGGAGTATTTTCGAATCAAATGAATACTAAGGCAAACATCTAAGCCAACAAACTCTCTTTTATTAGCTTAAGGGGAAGATTACAAAACCTGTCCAACCAATGGACTTACAAGCTTATTCTCTAAGCCTACAACAAAAACACTCACTACTGCAATGTGGTTCCTCTACACATGAAGACTTACATTTGCAAAGGTTCTCTGGCATATTTATAATGCCAAGATTCAGGCTAATCTGTGTGCAACTCATTTACACAGCCTATGAACAACCATTTGTCCATAGGCAGTTCCCCTAACCGCCACAGTTCCTTTTTAACTGCTAACTTTAGTGATGGCTTGCAGAATGGCGCCACACTTGTCTCAAATGGTTAGGTTATGCCAAACTCAGTTATAAAGCCACTTTATAACCGTCTCTAACTTACTCAGTTGCTCCGGCATGCGTGTGATGCACACACTCGTAACTGACAGCTTGAACTCAAATCTGACAATCATTGTGCTGCACTAAACTTAGCCTATGCCAATGTTCGGCAATGGTTGCGCTTCACTCAACTTGACCTCTGCCAAATACAGCAACAGTTGCGTTTCATTCAACTTGGCCTCTGCCAAGTTCAGCAATGGTTACGCTACATTTATCCCAACTATCTACTTAGCTTGTTTGGATGCCAAGATCCAAATTTCATGCCAATTGAGTCTTGCCTTACTTAGTTCAACTTCATACTTCATATGCATCACTTGCATTATTTTTTCCTAGCAATAATCATCAATGGCGCATTTGGAAACGCCACTGTTGCATATGCATTGTCCAAGCCTTGGACAATACTTGGGATAACGCCAATGTCATTCCATGACTTGCATTTGATCCTTTATTCCTTCCTTGACCTGGGCTAACTCTGAATAAGGATATGCAACACTATCGCATAATATTGCATGTGTTAAGTAGCCTTTCTTGTATCAGCCATGTTGGCGCTACATTGTCGGACTGTGCAGCTCCATCAGCCAGGCCATAACTTCAGTATTGCACAATGTTTGTGTGTCACTGTTCGGACCGGTCATAGACCTCCCCCACCCAATCCATTCAACGTCCTCGTTGAATACAACATCAGTTCAGGATCTGCTGAACTTTCTTGGCCTTGTACGCCTCTGAGCAACTCTCAACAACTTTGTTTGGCTTTTAAACCTGCCAAAAAAATTCTGCTTAGTACTTTACGCCACCACTTAGTTTGTTTGCCTTGCCATTAAGCCTATGAATTCCAGCTTCACTGTCGCGTCGTCGACTATGCTTCAATTCTACTTTATTCACATCTTAACACCAAAAATCTATTGCAATATGTTACCATGCCTCTTGCATCAACATAAAAATATTTCCGTCAAGCCATTCCGTTCCTAAGTGTACACGCCAAATAGCCAACATATCATCCTGATATGCATAACTTAGCTCACTGCCTTCAATTCCGACTGACATTGCACTCTTACAATTCAACGGGTCTTACTGTAATCTAAGTGTTCTTCAACCAATTTGCAATTCTCATATGCAAACTCGACTGAAATGCATGACATTATCCATGACTTAGGATACCCGGGACATCCCACCGTCACTCTGGACTGAAACGACGAGGGTACCCAAATACACCACAATCTTTTTGTTTCAACCTATAAGTCCTCTACCGAATGTGATTATCTATGACAGAGTCGAGACAATGCGACAATTTAGTTCACACTTCGTGTGATCGTCTATGGATACGTGATCGAGAAAATACGGCAACAAGATAACTTGTGTGATTGACAATGGATACAAGATCGAGACAATACAACAGTAAAGTTTGTTACTAGATAATAGGTTCAGAAATCACCAAACTCTATAGATCACTATCACATAATGCGGAGTTAACGTTTATGTGTATTTTACTTTATTATAATAAACAATTATAATACGGAAATTAAAGTAAAAGACCCATCAAGATTTTGTTAACGAGGAAACCGCAAATGCAGAAAAACCCCGGAACCTAGTCCAGTTTTGAATACTTTCATAATTAAGCCGTTATACAAAATCTAATACCAACTTCATATAGTTGAGACCAAGCAGACTACCCCTAGCTACTTAGTTCCCTCAGTATACCTACGCCTTGGACTTCTAGAGTCAAGCACGTGAATAGCAAGTCCTTTGGATCGTATTCCAAACAGCAAAGGAAGAATCTGTTTGGTAACCACTCTAATCAATCTTGCTAAAAGATTTAGATGAGTTGTTTGACAAAGGCTCTTCAGTTTTAATCTCCTTTGTCTGGTTAGATCAATCCAACTTTAACTACCGAAATAGTCAAGTATAGATTCGTTCTCAATCAATATAGATCTGAAAGAGAAACTGATCGGTGCCTAATAACGCATATTTCTAGATCATTTTGTTGTCTTTTATCACATCTCAAGTGCTTTAATGTCCCATTTTAAGGCAAATTATGTATTTTGTGTCTCGAGGCATCAATAATCTTTTGTTGTTGTAAATATTGATATTTTGTGTTCGTTTTGTAGGATTGATGAATATGGGGAGGTCCATAAAGTGAGCAGGTGATAAAGTCTAGAGTAGCGAAAGCTGGCTAAGAAGTGGAAAGAAAATAAGGTGCAGGTTGTGTTATATTATTGAGGGGCCAAATCACAAGATGATTTTACATTCACGGTTAAGAAAATGCAATCCCAATTTCTAATACCAAACAGGTGGCCTTAGGCTAGTAGACATCCAAACATGCCTTTTCCCATTCTCATTTCCAAGGTCAGAAGCAACTCTCTTTTCTTTTCTATTATACAGCTGAAAGTCTTGTTTTCCCATTTCACTCTTCTGCAAAACCCATACCTCCCTCCACTGTCTACCAAACCATCACCTACCAACAACCTATCTTCTTCTCCATTTGGCATTCAAGTACATAGTACAGCCTTGTATTTGTTCTCAATTTGCATGTCTTTCTTAACTACTCCTTTGGAGATACAACTAGCTTTACTGTCTATGAAAGGTGAGTTGGAGATGAAATGTCAAAATCAATCTCAGAAGATGTTGAGGTATCAAGGATTTAACTGCACCAAGTAATTGAAGAAATTGGTTGTCAACTTTTCTTGTAAGTGGTGATTTGTGTTCAAACTCTAATTTTAGGATTGTACTTTATTGAAAAAAGGGATTGATAATTGGGAAAGTTTTGTATAAATAAAGAGGAGGGTTGTAGATGGAAGGGAAGCCCGGAGTAGCTGGTACAACAAGCAGTAGTGTATATTTATATTATCCATCATGTTCTTATTTTAATTGCTAGGGTTTAAATGAAACCCTAGCTTACTGCTTTGTATTTATGCTCTTGGTAGTAATCTTGTTGTTCTTGAATGTTTTAGAATAAATTTCAATCTTAGTGCTTCAACACTTTAGTTTCACAGTGTATGTCATACATCCATTGTAGTTAGAGAAATCCTGTGTTGAAGTGCTGCAGCTTATGCTTAATCATAGTTACTGCTTAGGGTGAATACCTTAGTTGCGATTGAATTATTCATATTAAAATCACCTTAGATACACGACAGACTTGAATATTCCCTGTTATCATATATAAGGACAAGAGAAATACCATTAGTTGAATACCTAGTTTGAGTTGGTGGTGGAATTGACTGCCCTAGTTCCTCTTTATTCAGTGTTTACATCCATTTTAACTGCATCTTTATTTTCAGTTTGTTTATTGCTTTGATCTCTGCCATCATCTAGTCGTATCGACAACCCTTTCGTTTCTAAACTAGTACTAGTAAAATTTAGTTTCACCAATCCAACTCCCCGTAGGATCAACCTGTATTTGCCATTGTATGCGTTATAGATGTCGTGCGCTTGCGGTTTATAATCGAAGGTTTTTAGATCTACCAAGTTTTTGGCGCCGGCTGCCTGGGAGTTGGCGAACGGTGTAGTTAGATTAATAGGTTTTGCTTTACTAGTTTGTAGTTAGGAATTGTACATATTCTTTGTTTTCTTATAAATAATTAAAAAAAAAAATCGGGTACTGATTCAATCAGTACTTATGTTTTTCTTTATCTTTGAATCGCAGTAAAGCTTGTTTAAAGTCTCACAGTCCTGAGGCTGTGTTACTTCTTAGCATTTCTGAACAAAGTTTTTAGTATCTGGCAGTTAAGGGTTAATTTGGTTGTTTCAGTCCAATCAAGTTTTTGGCGCCGCTGCCGGGGAGCTGGCAAACAGTGTAGTTTGATTAATAGTTTTTTGTTTTCTTGTTAAAAAAAAGTTGTTGGTACTGATCTGATGGTCTATACCTGTGTTCCTGTTTTTATCTGATTTTTTTTGTTTCACTATAATCCTGTTTTTAGTGTCTTAGTCCTGTAGGAATTTATTTTTGTTTTTTTTGCTCAATCAAAATTGTGATTTTATTGACTATGATCAAAACAAAAATAGTTATAAAAGCCGATTAGGCAAAGCTGAAAGGTAAACAAAAATAATGGAACTGCCTAAGAGATCTTAGTAGAACCTATAGTAAGTGGAGTTAGGAGTTCTAAACTGAGTGCACTACACTCAGAATAGATTTTTACACAGTTTTTGGTAAGACCACTCCCCTCTTTAGCTAGCTTAACTGCACTAAAGTTGACCTCCCTATAACTGTGTTCAATTGTATACTCTGTCAGCTTATCACAAATTTTGTTTCATCTGGTAGTAACAAACCAAGGCAGTTTTTTGTTATTGAAAGCTAAGACTGCGGCTTTGGAATCAGATCTAAAGCACACTTGTAGATGATTGTTCTGCACTGCCCATTCACTTGCACATATTATAGCCATGACTTCTGCAAAGAAGTTTGTAGCTAATCCAACTCCTCCATCTACTGCAATCATAAATTTCATCCATTTTCTTGCTACAAAGCCATAACCTGCCATACCTGGGTTTCCTTTAGAGGCCCCATCACAGCAAATCAAGATAGTTGGTGGTTCTGGCAAAGTGAAGTGAACTTCCATTACCCTGAGATTGCAAGTCTTTCTGAATTTTAACTTGAAGAAGCTCAAAATCTAAAGATTACAATCCTCATTTTTCATAGTACCTTTCAGTCTGAATTCACATTCACTAGTTAGGAATATAATCTTCTTCTTGATGTTATCCAGACTTACAATCTCTTCATCAAATACCAGGTTGTTTCTGAAGAACCAAATTTCTCTTAATGTAATAAAAGCAGCTGCTATCCAGAGTTCTTGAATGACAGAGCTTTTATGCTTTGCAAGTCCCAAGATGTCATGAAGACAACTTGGATTTCTGAAGTGAAATATATTTCTAATCCAAAGCCACATATTGGCACTAAATGCACAGAATCATAAGATATGATCTAGATTTTCTTCTTCAGCTTTACACATGTAGCATCTGGAGGCTAATTGTATTCCCCTTTTCTTCAAATTGTCTTCAGAGGAACATATGTTTCTTCCAATTTTCCAGATAATGCTTTTTACTGTAGGATGTACACATGCTTTCCAGAGCATTTTAAAGTCATTCATCACAGGGTATTTTTTCCTTATACATTGAACTGCTAAGGATACACTGAAATTACCTGTTATTGTTCCACTCCATACTTGTTTATCTTTTTGACCATCTGTTGTATGCAATTCATGAATTTCAAAGAAATCCAAAAGTTCAGATGGAATGTGTCATACACCATTAGATAAAAGGGAGCTGACCTTCAAGTTTGGATGATGCTGAATGAATTCAATATCAGGATGGAGAGAGCTTAGAGGTTTATCTTTAATCCAAGCATCTTCCCATACATTAATACTTTTCCCATCACCAACAATCCATCTAGAGTGAGATTTGACATCCTGTAGAACAATCTTAATGCCAGGCCAAATAGAGGATATTTTATGATAAGAGATCCAGTCACCATTTTTCTTCTTGAATTTAGCTTGAAAAAATAAGGACCATTCCTCTTCACCTTGTTATATTTTCCAAGCTAGCTTCATTAATAAGGCTCTATTTATTATGCAAAGTCTTCTTATGCCAAAACCACCTTCTTCCAATGGAGAGCATACACTGTCCCATTTAAGAGTAATCAAATTTCTCACATTGAGGTCACCTGACCATAGAAAGTTTCTAATGATTTTTTCACATTCTTTTAACACACTCTTGGGCCACTTAAAAATAGACATGTTATAAACAGGGATGCTACAGAGAACTGTTTTGATTAAAATGAACCTCTCTTGAAATGCTAACATTTTACCTTTCTATCCAGCTAGAGAATGTTGTAACTACTCAACCACACCCCAGACATGGAATGATTTAACTCTTCCTGAGAATAGCATGACACCCAAACATTATCGTCAAACAAATAGGTTCTCTCTGTACTTCATTAGTGATCTGGGTTAGGCTTTTTTGTTTTGGTTCATTCATACCATTGTCACTTTCATTTACATAATTGGTGTTCACTTTAATTTGTCTGCACTTTTAGTCATTTTGCATCTTGTCGTTTTTCTCCACTAAATTTCATATGTAGATAAACTCTAGTATTCATTAGTTGTGGTGTATAGTCCTAGTACAGATTGCATAATAATTAACATAGCTTAGTCCTTTTTTTTTTGTAATACGAATGTATTAAAAACAGACTATATGGGCCTCACAAGACGGGGGAGAGCCCTCACCATTGTGTCATAATACGAAACAAAACATAAAAAAGAAGGACACTGGAGCCAGATTTCGGTACACTTTCCTTGGATGCCTTTTTCGCAAGACAGTCAGCAACATTATTAGCCTCCCTATATTGATGAAAAAAGAGAATGCTAGAGAAAGAATTGGCTATCAAATGTATGTCTCTAAGTATAGAAACAAAAAACCAAGGAGCATCTACACACCTATTACACAAATCTATGATATAGCTAGAGTCGCTATCGACAAGAAGATTGTGTATATCCAGCCTTTGAGCAAGTTGCAAACCTTTTCTGATGGCAAAGAGTTCAGCCATGTTATTTCCATTTTTGTGCAAATATGTGGCATAAGCTCCTAGGAATCTTCCTGCTTCATCCCGAATGATCCCGCCTGCACCTGCAAAACCATCTTCCTAAGAGTTCAACCATTTTTTTTTATAACATTTCAATTTTTGTTTGTTTGTTACTGCTAGTAGCTTTTAGCTTTAGTATTAGTAAGAGTTAGTCTTAGCTTTCATTAGTATTTGTATTTATAATTATTATTGTTCAGTAGATTGTTTAAGATCAATTGTATATATTTTTCATTTTCTTTATTCCATTTTTGCTTTTACTTATTTAGTGATTCTGTTAGTATGTTCTCAATTTGTCGTGATTAATTGTATATATTTTTCATTTTCTTTATTCCATTTTTGCTTTTACTTATTTAGTGATTCTGTTACTATGAAATTTTCTGTAGGTATAGATTTTCTTTATTGAGCATATCCAAGTTTTTTTCATTTGTTGTAGCCTGTAGGTGTCAATAAGTTAACTCTTTTTTTTTGTGCAGTGTATACATATCTGGGTATTGAATCCTTGAGCATTATCAGGTTCTCACAAAGTGGCGGCAAAAGAAGAGAAGCGGGTTGTGGCTGTACCTACTCCGGTATTGTACCAGTGGAAATAAAGAAACTACTACAGAAGCTACAAGGAAAGTTACAATATTCAGTTAAGTGTAGTCTTCTCCCGGATGCGCACCGAAGGTAAGTTTTATAAAGCACTATAACAAAATGACGTCTAGGAATGAGTTGTAATTGCTTAACCTGAATGGTTTGATACTGGGTTTAACAACTGAGCTATATATCTTATTAACAAATACGAGTTGGCCTCTCTTTAGTTAACCATATTTTAATTGCTATCATCCAGTAAAACCATTTTAGGATTAATAGACGCTGGGGCTCTCTACCATTGTCAGTTTGTCACAGCAACATCATTTTTTTTTCTTGTTAGTTTTTGTAATTATAATCTTGTACTGTGTGTTTAGTCTTAGTAACCTATATACTTGTTTGCATCATTCTGTTAAGGAATTGGTAGAAGCATTCATATCTTTTTACATTAAAAAAATAAAATAATTCATGTCTGGATTTTGGACTGGTGTTAGGAATGAGAAATCATCGCAAAAGTCGACCAGAGAACTTGCTTACGAGCATGCTTCACATTATGAGAACCCCATAGACCATGGATTTAATAACTTTAGGCAATATTACGGACCTTTTCAAGGTCCTGAGCTACAATATATATACCCTAATTGTTATCCAAACAAGTATTAGTCATCACCATGGGATGTTGAACAATTTTGTACTCCTCTGAGCCCTTTATGCAATCTGTGATGGAAAATCTCAAACTCATTGAACAAAATAATGCTAGATTTGAATTGCAAGAATTGTATGATCATCCATATAGCAACACCTTTGAAATTCCCTTCTGTAGTGAACCTCATGCACAACCATGTACTAAATATCCATATGAAACGAGGATACCCACTATTGAAGACTCTCCTTCCCCTGAACAACTTAATATGATTCCTTAAAATGAACCTGATTCATTTGCAAAATGAAGAAAGGAAGTAATTTCATGATGCGATGTTTGTTAGTCCTACTGAAGTAAATTTTGAAAATAGTGTTGTAGATGGTGAAATTGGATAAGAGGCAAAAACGTCATTTCGATACCATAGACAAAACTCAACTCTCACGGGAGAGATTAATCCCTTGGTCCTCAAGGCACCAATAACCACGATTTCTAGTACATGTCCCCGCGAGACACTGTTGGTCGTGATGCCATGATTCCTAGCGCACATCCCCACGAGATACTGCTGGTCACGTAGGTTCTGTAGAGCGTAAAACGTCCCTGGCATACTTATGAACCAGAACAACCACAATTCCAGCATGTCTTCGCGAGACGCAGCTGATTGTGATGCCATGATTCCTAGTATACATCCTCGACGAGATACTACTGGTCATGTAGGCTTTGTAGATGCGTAAAAATGTCCCCAGGGGACTTATGACCCAGAGCAGAGATATGCATGTCTCCTGTAAGCACGACTCATCCTATTTGAGATCAATGACTGATTCCTAGTACATCATCGCAAGATACACTGGTCATGTCTACTCTAGGCTCTGACTCGACTTACTGAGGTTTTCGAATAATTCCTAGGACATCCCTGCGAGATACACTGGTTATTATGCCTTTGGGCCCTTTCGACAGACTCCTAGAACATCCTTTCGAGATATACTGGTCTTGTCGGCCCCATCAGATGGACACAATTGATTCCTAGCCCATCTCTGCAAGATACGCTGGTCAAAAAATTAGTGAGCCAAAGTCCCACAGAGACATTAATCGGGAGCAAAAAAGCCTTTCTCTCTCTTCAGGACGAGTCCCAGCTGACCATTGAGAGATTCAGATCCGTCAATAAAATCTTCATAGAGATTTGGATCCGTTCACAAAATCTCGGAGAAATTCAAATCTCTCCGCAAAATCTCGGAGAGATTCAAATCTCTCCGCAAAATCTTCGAGAGATTCAAATCTCTCCTCAAAATCTCAGAGAGATTCACATGATAGGCACACGCCTTACCTAGGGCTCAAGCCTTTTTCTCAGCCTCTCAAACACACTTACGGCTAGTAAATTGAGTCTGAACTATGCATGTCTATCCAAAACATGGATAAGCTCTCTTGAGTGACTTTGTTTGATGACGCGTGCATGCTTAGTTTTAGGTAATTATGATGCTTTATTGCTTACAATATACAACTAATGTTTTATGAAATCTACTTTGGCAAAGAATAGAGTTAACATTTCTTTTATTTTAAGCTATAATTGCCTAGGATTAATTTCTAAACCACTTGAATATGAAAAAGAGTGAAATCTTGAGTCCCGGTAAATTCTTCATCTTGTAACATATTTTGTATATATTTTCTTTATTTCTAGTATTTTCCTTTTTTAAATCTGAAATCAATCTCATCAAGTCCGAGTGAACAACAATCCTATTTACCACTATCTAAAATTCGATCAATTTTTGGCGTCGCCGACGCGGACTTTTTTTTAGATTTGTTTTTAAGTTTTTATTTTTTTTATTATTTTTGTTCTTTTTATGTGTTTGGTATTTTCTATTTAATTTCAGATTTGGAGATGAGCTAAAGAAAAAGGGAATGAGTGATGAAAAGAAAAGCGAAGCCAAAGAAGGAAAGAAAACAAAAATCCAAAAAGAGTGAAGAAGAAGATTTTTGTATATAGTTATTTTATTTTTATTGTATTATTGGATAACGATTATTATATGAAACTAGTTAGAATCCTAACAAGCTAAGCTCCAACGACGTACTACTGCATTAATTTAACGGGTTGTCGTGCTAGCTTACCAGCTAGCCTGCATTAATTGTATTTTATTTCTTTTTATTTTTAAAAACTATATTTAGGGTTTTATTTTTGTAATCTTTTATTTTTGGAAACTTTTGAACTTTAAATTTTGGACATTGGACTTTATTTTTAAAACCCTAAGGAAGGGTTAGTTTAAATATAAATTGCACAGGGAAGGACGACAGTTATGATACTGTCTCGGCCCCTCGGGTTTGTACACTAACATAGGAGTCGGTGGCCCGAGTCGACTTCAACGGTTCAACCCTTGTCTGGAACGGGAGGTAAGAATTCTAAACACCCGTGAATCCCCTGTCAGTAGGTTTACTGGATGATTTTGTGATGCATATATATTGAGGTCTGAACACGGTTTAATTTTATAGTAAAGGGAAAGGACTGGCCAAATCAAGATAAGGACTCGGATTTCATCACCGTTTCCTTCTTGCCCGCCTTAGGAACACGTAACCTACGTGAAGCTAAGCCTTAAATTTTTAACTAGAACGAGGCTGATATGGGCAACGAGCTTAATAGGAAAGTCGTTCAAAAGACATATTGGTTGTTATATTAAGCCTAACTCGAAGTTCATGATGATTACTAGAAATTGAGCGTGTCGCCTTATAACCCAAGGAAACGTTTTCCGGTGAGGAGGGGGTATTCAAGCTCCCTTGAGCTTCTCCTCTCTCTATTTAGCTTAGTTTAATTCAGATTGATTCCAGAAGGGAATACTGAAATTGTAACGAAATGCCTTTCGAAAGAATAGAAGATGGTATAGAAACAATCTAAGGGAGCCATCAAGCTTTTTATTTGCTAGATTAAATAGGCTTGTTTTGGTCGAGTCGGCCTTGTTTGTGCTTGTGAAGAATTCCCTTACAGTTAAGATGTCGAACTGGTATCACAATAGCCAATACAATGAATTTACGACTGAGCAACATGGACATAATTCTTACCATAGTGTGAATAATGGTTGGGAACGCCAACCTTTTCAAGGCGATGGTTCATACCAAGGTGAGCACAATTACTATTCACACACCAACCAGTCAACAAATAAGATTCACTTATTTATGAAGGAAACCTTTAATATTCCTCTTACAGACGAGTCCCTAGAGCAGTCAACTGAGATGTCTCTAGAAGAGTCTCTCAAGCGATTTACTGAGAGTATAAATAGGACTGTGGAAAAATTGGCTCAAGATATTCTTAATTTCTAAAATAGTGTTCCCAATACTACCTTTGAAAATAAGGATAGTCTTTATTCACATAATCAAGATGACGAGGTTAGAATTGGTAACACTACTTGTTTAGATAGGGTTCAACCATTTTCATGTTATGATGAGGATAGTGTTGATGAAGAATCTGAAATAGGTAGGCATAATGATCAAGAAATTGTTACTCCGGATGAGCTTTATAATGATGTTGTTATTTCTGGTTCAAATCCCAATAATTTTAATGATTATTCACCTATTCAAAAGGATGAGGATTTGAATAGAGATATCACTAATTTAGACGATATATTAATTCCTAGTTATGAAGACGATAATGGTTTAGAGGAACGGGTTTATTCTGAAAATACTGTTTTAGAGTTTAGAGATTTATAAACAATAGTCCTAGACAAAGAAGACGAACCCTTAGATATGAGTAAGGATGCACTACCTGATAACAACTTAGAAGAATCAATTGACCATTTTCAGGAATCTGATGATCTAGAAATTAGGGAAATTGTGACTAGTCTATCTGGAGACACTGAAAACTCTAACTTTTAAAAAGTTCCCTCACTTGGGACTTGACACTTATGCCTCAACCATTTTACAAGATTATATTCATACACATTTTACCGAATCTCATGATGTCCAGAAAGAGGCTCAGTTGTTAGAAACCCATACTTTGGTTGATGTGGTTAACCCAGTCTATGATACCAAGATTAACTTTGTTTTTCCACCAAAAAAATTTCTTCCAATTGTGGGAACATATGAGTTTCAGATGTGTCAGTTATTAAGTTTTGAGACTAAACCTAATTACTTTAGGAGATTAGGGTCGACACATTTGCTTAAGGAAGACCACCACTTTCATTGTGGTCAGCTGTGTGAGTCAAATCTGATTGACTTAGAGGATCCCAATGATTTAGGTTATTGTTATGTGCTTCTAAGTTCTTAGTTGAGCATTTCCATATTCTACAACCTGATCTTCAGGATCCTGCCTTTGAGGAAGTCCAGCCCATGAAAACATTTTATTCATACCCTTTTATAGAGCCTGAACCAGAACCACAACTAGATATAGTTGTCTTAAACAGAAAGTTAAATAAGGGTATGTTCGTTATCTTCATGGTCTGTTATTTTCTCTTATTTTGGGTAACACTTTTTGATCCAGATGACCCACAATTATTCCGGTTACTGCTATATGATTTTGCGAGATGACTAATCCTTTCCTAGTCTGGCTGAAGACTTTAAACTTAGCACTTGCTGGGAGGTAACCCATGTTTTCGATACTCTGGTAATATCCTCCCACACTTCCTTTAAGTAGTAACAGTTTCTCCTTGTTCATGTTTTTAATTTCATCTTTAGAACATTGAGGACAATGTTAGATTTAAGTGTTGGGGAGTGGTTAACTTTTATTTTATTTTTTCAGGAATTTTCTTGCAAATTATGATCAGCTGTTGAGCCGGTCTATTGTAGGTTTGTATGTATATTATGACCAGTTGTTGAGCGGCGGGTCTAAAATAAATAAATAAATAAATAATAATAATAATAAATATAAATATATATATATATATATATTATTATGACCAGCTGTTGAGCGGGTCTATTCTTTTGTTTCTTATCAATTTATGACTAGCTTTTGAGTGGGTCAATTTTCTGTTTTGCTCGAGGACTAGCAAAATGTAAGTGCGGGGGAATTTGATAAGCACGTAAGTGCGACGCATTTTCACCCATAACTACATTAGCTGGGACTAATTTTATCACTAATAAACTTGTTTGTAGGTATTTTTGGGAAATAAACATTTTTTGGAAAAATCGGCTCGAAAAGTTGTTAAAGGCACCCTGGAAGACAAGTGCTAAACGGACCCTCCTTTTGGATAAGGGGCACCCAGTTGATATGGGGCACCTTCTTTACTATTTACACCCTTCCTGCTATCAGCACCCCTAGTCTGGATCGGGGGAACTCTTTCTTCACGTTTGAAAGGAAAATTTTGGCGGGAAATTAATTTGAGAACCTGATTATATTTGTGGGGATAGTTAGCGAGATTCTTGGTTTGAATTGGACTCGTATTAACCTGTTACGTCATAACATGGCGACTAATGTGTTTGGTTTAGAAAGAAAAGGTGGTTTCCACGTAGTTTCAATAAAACAGAGAACCGAGAGTTTCACGGGGTTGATATTTTCTTTCCCGAGTTTTTCTATGGTTGGCACGAGGCTGGAGTATGTATGAATCATTTTGCGGCAAGACTGGAGCGTGTTGATCACTGACAGATGCGTGGTAATCAAACCAAGAGATAAAAAAAAGGAAAATAATATCACGGGATATTACAGAGGAATAATGGAGAATATCTGGCATTAAACCGAGAATATTTGGAGGATGTCGAGTATAAATATGTTGTTGGGGTAATAAAGAAGGGATGGAGAGTTAGGGGAAGAAATCAGAGCGAGAAAAGGAAGTTGTTGTGAGTTTTCATCATCAGCAGAGAGGAGGAGAAAAACAAGAACATATAACTCCATAAGACAGTCGTTTATTGGTTGTCACCTTTTGTTCTCTCTGCGACTGTTGCTTCTGTGATAATTTTGTGCTATAGTTTTGTAACAGCTTCTTTGCAACATTTATAACGCTTGTAGACCATTGCAAATCTCTATTTTTTAATATTCTTTTTAACAAGACCTTAACCCGGTGCATACGCACCGGTGAGACCATGTAGTTTAGATATATAGTTAGACGAATCTTGGTTTCCTATATTTCATTATAACAGAAAACCATGTAATCCTTGGCAAGGAACTAATTCTGAAGCTATCTATAATCTTCGGCTAATAATACCATGGATCAATATGTATTAGCTAAATATCACGTTCAAAAATGCATGGATGTCTGCTTGAAAATATAGGTAGTTCGGACTAATTGTCTCATGTTGCCGGACGGTGTCGTTCAAAGATACAACTGCATACGATCTCGTAAATAAGAATGAATCTGCCATCAAAATGTTGCAAACAATCCCGTAAATCAGAATGAATCCTCAGTCGGTTCTTTTTCTTTCCATGACTCATCTTTTTTTTTCCTTCACATATAGCTCTGTACAATGTTGAGATATTAAAAAGAGTTGGTTAATAATTGGTACTATATATAGTAGTGGTGCTTTCTTTCTTACCTTTTTTGAATTCCGCAATTCTTTTCTTCAACATAGGATCTAAAAATTAGTAATGTGCATTTACTAATTGGAGATTTTCTATGAGATATTTCGGAAATATTGGACAAGCATTTATTGGAATTTGGAAAACCAAATTTGAGCATTCATGAATATCTTGAGTATATTGTCGGTTTTGGAAATTCCTTGGTGTCCTAACATCCTTGGTCTATAAATACCTAAGTTTGCATTTCTAGCAAACTATCATAAAAGCCAGGCAAACTTCATTATTTGTTGTTTCTTGTGGAGACGTCTATTCGGAGAGGAAGGTATCCTAATTAGGTGAAATCTCTTACGACCGCTCGTTTAAAGACTTATATGGGATCAATATGAATATCGTTGGTGGGAAACTAGATAATTGCATTGTTATTATGGTTTTCGATTTGATTTGATAGACTAACGGTTGTTGAAACTTTGATTGCACTAGTTTGTTTATTCTTGAGAATCTTCTCTTCTGATATAAGATTCACTCAGACTAGATTAAAGTATCGACTGGATCTTTAGAACTGTTGTTAGATCTAAAGACATCTTGTGATAATCCATTGTTAACAGACTTCGTTCTATGTGTGATTCATCACAAGAGAATTCAAGTGGTGTTGTGCAATAAGATTTGAAAACGAATAAGAATTCTTATTAGTTTTCGCATCTTGTGGATTTAGTGCACAAACCTTGATCGGCTGGGATCCAACTAGAATCAGTTTATCTTTGATAGATATGATTGATTAGTTGCATGAGATCGGCATCACTTTATAGTTTCTCATTGAGATTTATATTGATTGATTGCAAATCTAGACTTAACTATTTCGGTAGTTATTGGATAGATTGATCTAACCAGACAAAGGAGTTTGAGTTTATTAGATTAAACGGAAGAGCCTTTGTCAAAAACTCATCTATATCTTGTAGCAAAGATTGATTAGAGTGGTTACCAAACATCTTGTTCCTTTGCTATTTAGAATACCATCCAAAGGACTTGCTATTCACGTTCGTAACTCTAGAAGTCGAAGGCGCAGGGATACTGAGGGAACTAAGTAGCTTGGGGCAGTATGCTTGGTCTCAACTATACGAAGTTGGTATTAGATTTTGTATATCGGCTTAATTCTGAGAGTATTCAAAATTGGACTAGGTCCCGGGGTTTTTCTGCATTTGCAGTTTCCTCGTTAACAAAATCTTGTTGTGCCATTTACTTTACTTTTCCGCATTATAATTGTTTTATTAATTAAAGTAAATTGTACTTGTACGTTAATTCCTAATCACTTGATATTGATCCTATAATAAATCGGTTTCGGACCGTAACTATTATCAAGTGAATATCAAGTTGTCGTATTGTCTCGACTTTGTCCATAGACGATCACACTTGGCATTGGACTTATAGGTTGAAATTAAAAAAAAAATAGTGGTGTATTTGGATACCCTCATCTTTTTAGACATGTTGTTTATAAGATAAGTATGCCTCCATCATGTCGCACACACCCAGTTCTCCATGTGTCGGTATTGAAGTTGAAATTAGGAGCACATGACATAGTTGAAACTAACTTACTTAGACCAGTTCAATTGGGAACCATAGAAAGTCATAGATCGAGGAATGTTTAAACAATGGAATGTTGCGGTAACTCGTTGGTTGATTAAGTGGAAAGATCGTTTTGTAGACGAGGCTACATGGGAAGATGTCGCAGATTTCATCAGTCGTTTTCCTACCTTTACAGCTTGAGGACAAGCTTCATCTGAAGATGGGTGGGATGTTGGGATACCGACACTAATTCAAATTCTAGTTTTGTTATGTTTGCAATTCTATTTAGTTTCGGAGTTCTATTTCAATTGGAATTAGTTTATGCTTTGGTAGTTGCTTAAAATTAGGACTCTTATTTTATATCTGTAGTATCTACGTGATCCTGGGAATTTAGTCTTCTCTATAAATACTCGACCATTTTATGTTATTCAGGCATTCAATTTATCAATACAATTCAGCTTTGCGTAGAAGTGGTTGATCTCGAATCAACGGATCATTGTTGATGTGTTTACTAATATTAGGATCTTGTGATTAGTACCATGATCCTATCAACTCTATTCTATTTTATCTTTTTTTGTATCTTCTCTTGTTAGTTTTAATCGAACATCTGTTGCTGCTATTAGTGGTGGTACCGACAAGTCTCCGTTGTCATTTTTGGTATCCTCTTCACTTCTTTCTATGTTTAATTTGTTTTTTTTACTTATTTTTGGTACTCGGTTTTAGTTGAATTTTCATTGTGTGTATTTATAGGATCTTTGGCCATTGATGTTTTGTTCTTATCAAGACATCTCAAGATGTGATGTTGTACAGACCGAACAGATTCGGGAGAAACTGGAGACACTCTTGTATAAACTGATCAAGATCGATGAGTATCCATTATTGTTTTCTTCAAAACTCGATTTGCAGTCCAATGGGATACATATGATAAAAACCAAATTTGTTTTAGGTTTGAGATTGTTGTATGGAGCGAACGATAGATGGAGAGAGAAACCCAAAGAGAGATTTGGAAAGGGGATCTTAGTGGGGATATTTGTCTGTGCATACGACTGATTGAATACTCTTTAAATTTTATTAACCATTCGTTAACCGGAAGTTTGAAATTAAATATATTTATGTGAATTGGCTTTGGGTTTTAACTGGATTTTATTTGATTATGGTAGTGGTTGTCGTGGATGTTAGCAGTGGTGCAGGTGCAAAAGAGAATGAGAGGTACAAAAGGTGCGGGAAATTTTTGTTTTAAGAGATTTTGTTTTAGCCGTTGGGTCAATCCGTTTCTGACCACAAGATTAAATTGGTTGGATAAATTTTGTTTCTTTTCTAATCACGTGCTGACGACGTTAATAATAATTATTGTTCTTATTGAGATAATCGTCGAACATTTGACTAGGCATCCAACGACGGATTTGGATACCAATCTGAATATTTCAAACATTGGATGCCAAAGCTAGATGTTGGACAATTACTGGGTATCAAAGCTTAAATAGCCCAAAATATTACAGTAGAACTTCGTTAAATTAATCCGCGATAAATTAATAATTTCGTTAAGATAATATTTTTTTATCAATCCCGACTTGGATCGGTGTGCTAAATTAATAACCCCGTTAATATTTTTGAAAAACGGGTAGCTAGCTCAGCTGCTCATCCCCGTTCCTCAAAGGTTGATGCGCTCTAAGAGGTCCCAGGTTCGAGTCCCCGATGGCGCAATATTGCAGTATTTGACATGGAAGGTAGAGTTAGCTTTCCCCCCTTGTGACATAATCAGCCCCCCTATCCGCTTCGGCTCCCTTGGCTGGTTCCTCATGAGGCTCGCTGGTAGGCTAGCACGGCAACCTGTTCAATTAATGTAGTAGTACGCCGTTGGAGCTTAGCTTGTTAGGCTTCCAACTAGTTTCATGAAATAATCGTTATCCAATAATATAATAATATTTTTAATTTATAAAAATTTAGTTTATGTAATACTCTTTATCCAATAATAAATAACCTTTAAAAAAATTTATAAAATAATAAAAAAATTAAGTTTCCAATATGGCCCAACTAATATATAAATTAATAATTAGTGTGATTACGTTATATTATGGTGCTTATTAAAATAGACATCTACAATTATTTGTTTTTGTTCACATTCTTTATAATACATTGGACTTCATGTTTAATTTTTTGTACTCTCATGAGAAGTTCCGAAATGATTTTAGCGTGTTTTCTTTTTCTTTCTTTTTTTAACTTTAACATTGAAGTATGTACATTCATATGCCATAAAATAATTAGAATTGAAAATAAAATCTCTAGATATTTGATACTACACTCTTATTTTATAGAAATTTAATTAAAGTTAAATTTGGTATGTTTCGATATTATAATAGCTTATTAATTTATCGATAAATTAATATTTTGCTAAATTGATAGAATTTAGCAATCCAAAAACTATTAATTTATCGAAGTTTTATTGTTTTCTGTATCGTTGTAATTAATAAAAAATGATATATTTCTGATAGACGCATTTATGTGTCTATTTTCATCTCTATTGTATATATTATTAGTACCCATTTTTGTACTTATTATGGTGTTTTATGTCTTTGTAGGTATTTTTAGAGAAATAAGCTCTTGCGACGAAATTGGCTCGTAAAGTGGTGCTTTACACCCCAGGATAGAGTACTAAAGGCACCCCAGAAATGCACCGGAAGCACCCCAGAAATACCCCGGAAGAATCCCGAAAAAATGTTGGAAAAACCCCAGAAAAAAGTGTTAAAGGCACCCACCAAAATTACTAAAGGCACCCTAAAAAATGGATAAGGGCACCCCCAAGGCAGCCGAGCTGCTAAAGGCACCCGCGTTTTGGATTCAGGGCACTTCACCTTCATCGTTTGAAAAATATTTTTGGCGGGAAAAAAATTCATTTTTCTGCAGAATTTTCTGTTGGATTTTTGGACGTGATTTAGTGAGATTAAATCCCTGAAACTTAATGGGTAGACGTGATATGACTATAGAAAGCTGGTATGGGTGTTGTTTCCGATCAAATTTGGCTTAATTACGTGTTTCAATCCAAAACAGTGGACACAAGTTTTCACGGGTTCAAGTGAATTTGACACGAGTTTGAGGCATGTAATGCATGAGTTTCGAGTGTGTTGCACTAAAAAGATTCATGAAGAAGATAAATAACGAAGTTTGACAGCTGAGAACGCGTGGAAGATCAAAAAATGGAAATTTTAGCCGTGGAGAATAATATTGATAAATGAAGATTATTTGGGAGATATGGCCGGATTAAATGAGGATTAGGAGTATAAATAGATTTATACAGGTACAAGGAAGGGTTGTGGAGAGTTTGGGGAGCTGAGAAGAACTAGAGAGTCGAGAAATCAAGTTGCAGGAAAACTCCATTTTCTGCTGCTGCTGCTGCTGCTGATAAACGCGAAGAACATTAGACGCAAGGTAACCGTCGTTCTTCAACAGTGACAGCGACACAAGGATGAGGGTCGTAATGCGACAGTGTTAACAACACTTCATTTTTATCGTTCTCTGTAACAGCTCAGTTTGTAACACACAGAAGTGTTACAAACCCGGTTTTTGTCAATTTTCTCCTATTTCATCATTTGTGAACCATTTTTGAGCAATAATAAAGATGAATTTTGAGCATATTTCCATGATAATGATGAGCTAATTCTCGCGTAACCAAGACATGGAGGAAGCTATTGTTGCATGAATAATTGGTAATTATTTTACTTTTCTCTAATTTTACAATTTATAATTCACTCAAATTACTGCTTTGCAGAATTTTAATTATTTGCATAATTTTTCCTAATTAGTTGTGATTCAATTAGATAGGTTATGCTTTGGTTAGATAATCTATGCTTAAGGGATACAATTAATGTTTGAGAATATGCTTGATAATTTGTGAATTAAGAAAAAGATATTTTAAAAATAATTAGAGTTTTGGAATTCTTATCATCATTTATTCATGTGTAATAGTGGAATCTAGTGTCTTGGTTATTTTCACTCTAAAAATTAAATCCTTAGTCCCAGTACCTCTTGCACCAATTGTACTATTTTTGTATATAATTTTTATTGATTTTAAAAAAACTCGAATCTTCACAAATCTGAACGAACCCATTCTTACCACTATTTAAAATTACATCAATTTCCCAAATAAAGAATATTCTGACTGCATGTGGTTTATATTATTTGACACATGTCACATTTTTATTAGGAGATTTTGTATTGTTCTGACACGTGGCACATTCTTATTGGATGATGATGTGATAGTGGATATGGAAAAAGAAAGTGGTCCCCTTTGGAAGCTATATAAATAGTGGTGGAAAAAGATGAAAAAGTGGGGTAACCAGTACCGAGAGCAATTAATTTAAAATTTAATTCATTTTTTTCTTAACTTTTTTTAGTATGCATTCTTTGTAATAATGGAGATCTACTCTCCAACTTCTGGGGCGATGCAGGAAGCCAAATTTCAATAGTAAAATGGTATTATTTTCAATATCACATAACAACTTTACACAGATTATACATCATTGATCTAGTTATAAAATCTTATATAAATTAATTTAATCATGCACTTAAACAACCTTAAAAATTATTCGCGAACATTAAAAGTATAATGGAGACAAATGATAATGTAATTAAAACCAGACCGACCGGACCATAGATCAGGTGGTTGGAAATCGACCCAACTCCAAATCCTAACTGTAGCTGGCTAAAAAAAAACGTCCCCGATACAGATGTTGTGCAGCCCAAATAAACTTAAACAGGCGCAAATCCGAGGTATCGGCAAAAATTATAATACTAATCAAGAAAAAATAAATACTGATATATGCTCCCTTTATCCTACCAAAGGTGACCTTTTCAATTTAATTTTTGTCCATCCAAAATTAACCCTTACATTAAATAAGGTCATGTTTCCAATTTATCATTAATAATTATTTTACAAAAAGATTTTAGACAAAAAATTACTCTAATTTGGTAGACAAGAAACTAGTTGGAAGCCCGGCGACAAGATGGGCGCCAATATCTTTTTGTATAACTATCCCTAATCTATGGAAGAAAAAAATACATTTCTTCGCATTGGCATCCACTATAGAAAGGTGATTGTTAAGCCTCTTCAAGAAATCCACAAAATTATCACTGAGTGCACCAAGTGTAAAAAATGCCAACGTACCGAAACCATAACCGGGGGCCAAACATTTATCAAAGTATTTCTTGCATTTACGATTGATAGCATTACTAAGAGCTAACCCAGGCCGGAAAGTATGAACCCATCCACCTGTAAACGGCGAAACCCCATTGACATCTAAACACACATCCCGCCCATTATCCCAATTAGAGACTAGGATATCCGCTAGTCGAAGAGCACCCTCATCATTAGATAAAAAACCAAGTGCAACCTCTTTCCTAGCCGGGACACCTGCACGAAAACACATGTCTGTGATAGTGTCCCGGACGAGATCATGGCGGAATTTAAGTCCCACCTCATGCGCACGGTGCAAGGCATGGGATCCGTAAAAATCCATGTCTCTATTGCAAAAAACACAATTACTGCCTTTTATGAATAAAGGAATACCCAACCTATATCGAAGAACATCACTAAATTGTTGAGAACCAACCCTTTAATTGAGTCCCTCAATTTGTATCGCTTTAAAAAAATATTGACCGTGTTCAGTTTTGTTACATTGCCAAAGAGCAAGGTCACGAGCCGACATAGCAAACTTAGTAGGCATCTCTTTCACAACAACATCAAAGTATTTTACTGCCAAAGTCTTCATGGGATGGGGGGCAGCTAAATCAATGTTGACATCAGAGCCACACACCCTAGAGAATAAGTCTAAAGCATGTTGCATACTAAGTCTGTGACCTTGAAAAGCAGTGTTCCCAAAAATAATGGACTGGAGGGACTAAGTTTGGATACAAGACGCCAAATAACAATAGTTAACAGCGTCAGACATAAAATATAAGCCCAAACCACCCTATTTAAGTGGTAGAAAAGCTAGCCGGAGTTGTAACAATCCCATACCTAGTACGTCGTTTGTCACAATGTGTCGCATGTGCTGAAAAAGGTGGGAATCAAACACATATTGAGCATCAGTTATTCGTTTTGAGAAACACAGACGAGAAACACCGGAGTAGTTTCTTTACAAAAGTAATGGGGATCGTCCTATTTCCTTACCGCATCCATCATATTATTCGTTTTGAGTACTATATCCCTTACAGTGGATAATCTGAACTGGTGATACGTTTATCGAGATTGTACTCCTATCCATATAGTCAGATTGCTTCAAACACGGACTTATTAGGTCTTTCGCATGTTTGCCTGCACTGATACCAATTGAAAATGTGGGGTTACCAAAATACACCACCAACTTTTTTATTAGGCAACCTATATGGACAAAAACTAAATACAATTCCGAGAGTCCAATTTAATGAATCTCAATCGAGGAATAATATTCAGAGTTATATATCTTTCTCTCACAATCAAAAAGTTGAGAGAACCAAATCCATGAACCTGATTTACGTGTGAGAGTTCTTGGACGATATCAAAAATCAATATCCAAGAATCAATCAAGTCATATCCAATAAACGAGGATGGATGTATCTACTTTGATTGATTTACGTGCAACCTATGATATTTCAATTATAAACATAAATAACACAGATACTAGAAATTTTGTTAACGAGGAAACCGCAAGTGTAGAAAAACTCTGGGACCTAGTCCATATTTGAACACCAAACTATATTAAACCGCTACAGACACTAGCCTACTACCAATTAACTTTGGACTGGAATGTAGTTGAGATCGAATTAAACCCTCACATCAATTCAGTTACAGTCGCGCACCTTATGCCTCTTGAATCCCAGCAAGACTCCGCGCAAATGATTCCCTTAGTTGACGTCCTTTACATCCTAAGAGTTGCTTCAACTCAATTGAAGACTTTAAACCAATCTGCCTCCCACAGATAAGCATATATGTGTGATTTCCTTTTTGATCAATGGATTATGGTGAGACTGGAAATCGATAGCAATAGACAAAGTCGAGCTAACCTCAAAATCCGGACTTATGCTTCCCAAAGAGTAGCCTAAATTATTATTCACCTCATAAGTATTAAACCTATGAAATCACAAAGTCTGAGACGAAGATAGCTTTGCGATTTCTATCTATCGAGTGAGCAGCTCAACAATCAAACAAGATCAGGATACACGAACTATCAAGATAAAAGATAGTTGAACCTGGCTTCACGAATTCCTATGAAGTATTTTTAGTCAGTAAACCCTAGAAGGGTTTTAGGAAGAGGACGACTCTAGTTTACAACCAGGACACACAAAGAGTAGTGTCGGGATTGAAAGATCTTAGTTGTTTGAGGTTCCCCTTATATAAACTTTCAAAGTAAAGGTTGCTTTATGTTCAAGCTAAGATAGCTTTGGAACCAAGCAAACAATATCCACAGTTAAATGAATCTTTGAAATGTGATTGACATATCAAGATATACACTATGGTTAGGATGAACCGTAACCGAACCGTGTATAAAGACATTGTTCATGGACGGTTAGCCGAAACTAGCATATTGAACTATAAGCTTAATCATTTTCATATAACACTTAAGACTTTAAGTTTGAGTCACAACCATAGGTTATAATGTGATCAATCATGTCTATATAGTGTTTTTAGAGATATATTCAAATGCTAATTATCTCACATAAATAATTTTATGTTCATCTGAAAATATTCGACAGGGCAAGTACGTGTACCAGGTACGTGTACTCAACCTTGTTCGTGACTATATTTGTCGTGGTACATGTACCGGGTATGTGTACCCTTAAGACAAATATAAGTTCCGAAACTTACATAATTTTTCCGGTTGGCGTACCGGATATGGATACCACACCGGTTTCAAAACCAATAGTTCTTTTTCGGTATACATACTAGGTATGCGTACCTATAACAGTACGAACCTTTTTCTCGGGTTTTAGCTGAACCCATTAGTCAAATTACGCAATTAGAAAGCCTAAAACTCTAATACTCAAGTGTTTATAACACTTTTAGGCTGCCTCAAAAATTAATGGTGTATTTAGATAGAGAAATCTGCCTTAAATATTACCCTCGGTGCCTTAATAAACTTGCATGCATGAAAGACACATGTCTAGTAGAGAAATGTTAGGGGCACTTTTGTCTTCTCACTATCATTGATAAAAACAAGAAAATAAAAATCAACGGGGAGTTCTCATTTTTTTCTTCTCCCCCTTTTTCCTTTCTTTTCTTTCTCTGGTGATTTCTCTCAAACCCTGAAAATTTAGAGAACATGACGGAGATCACGAAAATTAGTAAGCCCTGTGGAGGTAAAATCACACCTAGTTGCTGATGGCATCATGCGTGTTGGTTGGATTATAAGTGGAGAAGAGGGATTTTAATTCTTCGATTTGACTCGAGACAAGTGATTTCCACTCCACTAATCACTGTGATTGTTATCAATGATGGGTTTGTACTATTACATATGATGCATGTTTTGATCAGATTAATGGTTGATTTGGAGGTGCTGTTTTAGTGGCGGCGGTGGTGCTGCTTGGCAGTTGAGAAATTGGTAATATCTTTTTGAACTCACTTTTTGTTCTACTGCACCAGTTAGTTTCATTTTGATAATGGGTTTGCATTTATATTACATCTTGTCTAAGTTAACTTGAAGACATTTGGTTTGGAACATATGGTGTTTGTGATATTGCCGCAACCAGTTCTTGGCTATCAGTTCGGACTGAGAACTCTTTTTCTTTTACTATTATGGTACTTGATTTGAATGAATAAGCATATAAATTGTATATCTTCAGCTCTCTCGATATACTGTAAATTAATTTGCAATTGAAATCTAGTGGAATATGTAGTCTTAATGCATTTTGATGGAAATGATATGTACTCTAAGAAAGGTTCATACTAGTCTATTTTAGTTTATGAGAATGTCTATTCTGGGTTGTTTATCCTATCATCATTCTCCTTAGGTGTTGATAATGCTGAGATCACAATTATATACAAAGAGAAATTGACATGTCGATGAGTGGTGATTTAACTTTCTTTATTGTGGAAGCTATACTTTCAAATCAAGCCTCACATTCACCTTAAATTGCCTATGCTAATTCTTTAAAATTAATCTATGCTTGTCTGTACTTGTCCATATCTTGGAGTGTCAATTATTTAGTTTACTAGTTACTCATGGGTGTGATTTCATTTGAACTTAATTATTGTTTTGAAGGCAAGGCCTTAAGTGAGTACAAGGCCACAAGCTATATTGCAAGGAGTGCTAGAATTTCTTATCTAATTTGTAATTGGTGATTTCGGTAGAGACTACTGAGCCAGTGCAATGTATAGGCACTTAGGTCGCTTTATCAAATAATATCCATGAATAGATGTTCATTTGGACTAACCAGTCCATGGTACTGACTCCTATTCGTAAAATGGTTGGGTTAATGTCTATAGACTTCGTTTTAGACTTAAGTGTTTTACTTTAGATCACCTGAAATATGAATACGGACAATAAAAATACTGAATTGAGTTGTATATGTTTGAAGTGCTGATGTGATGTGCACCAGTTCTAATTGGCATTTTACTAATATATTTTTTTACCTTTGATTTTGTGCTATGAACTGAGCTTAAGAGACATCAAGGATATACTCTTACATAGCCACACCAGCTGTACTAGGGGGACATTTGAAATGATTTTGTTACCATGGACAAACTAAGCAAATGGTTGCGTAATTGGGTTAGCCGTTTATGACTATCCACATAAATTGTTTACTAAATTAATTAGTTGGTCTTAGAATTTAGCTCTGTTTCGGGAATTCGATGCTCATTTTTACTCCTTGGTGTAGTTGTTGGCTAACGGTAACGCAAGTGAGACTTAGATATTAAGAACCAGTATCTGGCGTGTTTCCATTGTATCTGGTGGGAGCATTCTGTGGTCGTCCGGTACGGTATCATTTTCTTTTCGTCTGCTTCATGTGGGTTTCATATCCTTTCTTACATTGGCATGGAAAGTTATTTGGGTTTTGCTTCCCATTTTGTCTTACTAAAATTGGCAGTATTGATGTGTGGTGATTTAATTTATCTAGTGTGGACACTACAATTCAAATTATATGAAAATGAGTTTGCCATGTGCCCAATTTGTCTACAAGGTAATAATTCCCAAATCAAGTTTCAAGTGTACTGGGAATAGTGTATGCTAGATTACCACCAATTTGGATTTTTGTGGTGATTTAATCTTTCTTAAGATTAATCTATGTTGTCAGTATTGCTCATGGACGTAATTATATTTGGACTTTATTGTTCTTTTAAAGGCAAGGACCTAGGTGAGTGCTAAAATTTGTAAGAGAAATTGAGAAAGGAGTACTGTTGTGTTTTTGGCCTCATTTTAGGATCAATGTTATTAAGCAAGAATAATTGTATCTGTAGGTTGTAGCTAATTCTAGATTTGGTTGGATCAGTTTCGTGGTAGTAAGTAACACCACACATAGACAACATCTAAGGACTAGACTTCTGGGACTACTGTAAGACAGAATTGTACATGGCCATAATCTGTCCAATTTGGGGTTTATTTTCATTACTTTGCTTAAAATCCAGTGACGAGGTAATGGCATGGGATTTAATTATTGTTGTTGTTGGGTGATAATTGATTTTCTCAAGCTAATTCGATATTGTGATATCTCATAGTTATGATATTATTAGTGACGTGGAAAATTGGCATAGTTGTTTGATTATGCATTTCATGGTGTCTACTGTTAGAGATAGTTATTGCCATTGTGGGCAATTCATACTATCTATATGAAGATGACGAACTACGGTCGTGCTTGATCCCTTCGAGCAACGGAGAGGGTACGTAGGCAGCCGCTGTGCGGTCCAGCACAAATCCACAAGGTTGTTCATATCATCTGAAAAGGGTTGGTTGCTGCTTCGCAGTTCACACCACCTATTCGGAGATGATTGCAACTTTGGCATAATATATCGTTGGTAAGAGGTAGTTGCAGTATTAGATGTTCATACTACCTAGTGAGAGATGATTGTTACCATCTCTCATGTTAGGCAACTGGCCATGTAAATTAATAGAGTTGGCAACTGGCCATCTCCCATTTTTGGCAATTGGCCATATAAATTGTTGGAATCGGCAACTGGCCATTTCTTATTTTTCGGCAATTGGCCATCTGTTGTTTTGGGTAATTGGCCCTCTGTTACTTCGGGCAATTGGCCCTCTGTTATTTTCGGCAATTGGCCGTCTGTGATTTTGGGCAATTGGCCGTCTGTTATTTTCGGCAACTGTCCGTCTCTGATTTTAGCAACTGGCTATATTTTATTTTCGGCAATTGGCCGTCTCTTATTTTGGCAACTGGCCACTCTTATTTTTGGAAATTGGAACTCTTGTGGAATTCTATGAGTATTATGGTATGGGACATATGCTCATAGAATTCTAACCTTGACACTAATGAAATTTCTACGGTATGCAGGATTATGAATGAACGAAATTTTTACTTGAGTGGCGTATCAGAGAGTCGGAGCTTGCCAAGCGAGTCGTAACTCGACCCGTTGGGAGCAAAAATTCTCTTGTCCATCACAGTACCATTCCAGGTTCACGAGTTCACAAATTTTTTGTGGTATGTATACCGGGTATGCGTACTATTAAGTCACTGTCGACATATAGCTACTCTGGTACGTGTACTGAATACATGTACTACGGTTCCGGATCTATAACTTTCCAGTTTGATAAACTGGTATGCATACTGTCCTGTATCCAGATTTACAATAGTGCTCTATTTCTCTCTAAATCAATTCAAAACATTCCCAAATAACATCAATGACACATATCACTGTTTCAGGCTATTTTCGAATGATAATCTTGAATCACGATTAAGATTATGAACAATAAATTGTTCTTAACCGAAATTCATCAAGTATGAACAAATGTTCATTAAGCTTAGTCATATATATTTCGAGAACTAATACCAAGATAAACTTGACTCGAAATTCTTGATGTGCTTGTGATAGTCTAATTAGTTAGATGACAGCGTCTCATAGATAAAAGGATGAATATAACTTGAGAAATAGGTGGTTCAGTCTTCACTTACCTTTTGTTGAAGAAGTTCTCCAAAAGCTTCGGTTGATCTTCGACTTCAAACGGTAGAACGCAGTGATGTCCGATTCTCAACTACATACTTCTATCCTAATCTGAGACTTGACTGATTGTACGCTAGAAATCAAGATATAGCTTTGACAACTAAATTTGACAATAATCTTGAGATAAAAACACTTGTGAGTTCGACCAAGCAATGCTCTAACAATCTCCCCCTTTGTCAATTTTAGTGATAAAACTATCAATACATATGGATTAAAAACAATAAAGCTTCAAAAAATCCTCGAATCCATCATGCTTGATTTCCTTGGTTTCTCTAACTCCTTATTGAATTCTTCGTTACTTCAAGTTGAAATGATTTTGAATGTGTTCAACTCAGCATCGTTGTTGTTCAAGATCCGTAGCAATAACAACTTTGAAAAAAATATTCTTAATCGTCGTTATACAGAAACATAATATTATTATCTTCTCCAAAGTTTAATTGTATCACAACTTTGAAGCAATACTACGGTGATATGTTTCTCCCCCTTAATCAATACTTACATCTTTTGCATAATAGATGAAACCTATAGATTGTTGATTCCCTTCCCCTTACATAATGATCCGTAAACTATATGTATGTAGTGTGAAACTACTAATTAATTCTCCCCCTACCAAAATCATGGGATCGTAATGAATACAACCAAAAGATACTTCAAGACTTAAAGAGATTACATATCAACTTTATTTAGACGATATCACATAGTAAAAAATACTTAGCATCCCATGTAAATTCCACAGCCACACACCCCACAAAGATATAGCAATTAAGCACAAGTTAATTTAATAACTCTCCCCCATTTAATGCCATTACCAAGAGAACAACATGAGTGACCTTAATTTTGTAAAAAGAAGGATTTTTAAAAAGATATCAACAATTCCTTACCTGGAACTCAAGTTTTATTGCCCAAAAGATATGAACAAGCTCAGGGGCAATGGTTAGAACTTGATTTAATGAACCAAAACAACACCAATAGACTGCCGAAGGTCTTGAAACGTTGCGATGTCTAGAGGCGTGGTGAGAATATCAGCCAATTGTTGTTCTGATGGCACAAACTCTATGTTGACAATACCATTTTTAAAGAGATCTCTTATAAAGTGGTATCTTATGTTAATGTGCTTTGTTCTTGAGTGCTCAATGGGATTCTCAGTAATTCAAATCGCACTTGAGTTATCACAAAAGATTTTCATTGTTCCAGTATCGATTCCATAATCAGTAAGCATTTGTTTCATCCATAAAAGTTAAGTACAACACGAACTTGCAGCGATGTATTCGGATTCGCATGTTGATAGAGATTGTGAGTTTTGTTTCTTGCTATGCCAAGCAACAAAGTTTATCCCTACATAGTAGAGTCCCCAGATATACTTTTTCTATCTTCTACACATCCTGCCCAATCTGCATCAGAATACGTTGTAAGATCAGTGTTAGTATCAAAAGTATGTGATAAACCATAATTGATAGTATGTTTTACATATCTTATGATTCGTTTAGCAGTTGCAAGATGAAATTCTTTTTCTTTAGCCTGAAATCTAGCACAATAACCAACGCTAAAGGCGATATCTGGTCTTGTTGCAGTTAGATATAAGAGACTTCCGATGATGGATCTGTACAATTTTTGATCAATATCAACACCTTCTCATCTTTATGCATCTTCCCAGTAGTGGGCATGGGAGTTAGCTTACGAGAACTTTTCTCAAGACCGAATCTTTTAACAAGATCCTTTCCATACTTTCTTGAGAAATGTAAATTTCATCCTTATGTTTTTGAATTTGTAGACCTAAAAAGAATCTTAATTCTCCAACATTGCTCCAAGGGACGTTTGAAAGTCTTTGGAAAGTTTCTCAGACGTAGAACCATAGATTATATCGTCTACATGGATTTGAGCAATAAGAACGTCCTTTCCACTCCATTTGGTAAACATAGTCTTATCTGCCCCTCATCTTGAGAACCCTTTCCTAAGAAGTGAAGTAGTAAGTCTTTCGTACCATGCTCTTGGTGCTTGTTTTAATCCATATAATGCCTTTTGAGCTTAAAGACATGATCGAGATATTCTGGACTTTCAAAACCTTTAGGTTGAGCAACATAGACTTCTTCCTTTAAACATCCATTTAAGAATGCAGATTTCACTTCCATTTGAAATAGCTTAATCTTGAAAAAACAAGAATGAGCTAATAGCAATCGTATGGACTCAAGGCGTGCAATAGGTGCAAAGGTTTCGTCAAAGTCGATACCTTCAATTTGTGAATACCCTTGAGCGACAAGTCTTGCTTTGTTTTTGACCACTGTACCGAATTCATCTGAGTTGTTCTTATATATATCCATTTTGTACCAACAATATTAATGTTAGAGGGACAAGGTACGAGTTCCCATATATCTTGTCTTTTAAATTGATTTATCTCTTCATGCATAGTATTAACCTAAAATGGATCATTCAAAGCCTCATCAACATTTTTAGGTTCCACTTGCGAGAGAGAACAACCAAAATTACAAATATTTTGGAGTTGATTTATCGTCTTAGCAGGGGATTCCATACCTCCAATAATATTGCCAGCATCATGATTCCTTTGAACCCACCAATATGGTGCAGTGGCACGTTCAACAATAATACCCTGAGTATTGATTTTCTCCTTGTCACCAGAAACATCAGGATCGATAACTGTTGGTACAACTTCCACCGATTCTGGAAATTCTTTGACTTTCTCAGTTGTCTCCAAAGGAGGTAATTCAGTAGGAGAGTCATCATGACGAAATTATTTCAAATCGTCAATGATAACATTTGCCGATTCCTAACATGAGTTATGAGATTTTATACTCTAAAACCACGACTGTCAGATGCATAGCAAAGGAAAATACCTTCATCGCTTTTTGAATCAATCCCTTTATGCTCTTGATCCTTAAGAATGTAACACTTACTGCCAAACACACAAACATAATGTAAGTTAGGTTTCTTACAGTACCATAACTCATAAGGAGTATTTAGGGTTCGTGAACGCAAATACGCACGATTGAATAAGTAGCAAGCTATAAAGACAGCTTCTCCCCAAAACTTTAGAGGTAAGTTTTTGTTGTGGAGCATTACTCTGGCTATTTCCTGTATACTTCTATTCTTCTTTTCTGCAACTCCATCGGCTTGTGGAGTTATGGGTGGTGAATATTATTGAATAATACCCAGTTGGTCACAGAATTCAAACACTTTAGTATCCTTGAATTCAGTTCCCCGATCGCTCCTAATTTTCTTTAGTATGCGACCTTGTTCATTCTGGATTCTATAACAATAATCTTGAACCCACTTATGGTCTCATTCTTGTGTGCCAAGAAAGCCACCCAAGTAAATCTGGTGTAATCATCAACCATTACCAAAACATATTTATTCTCTCCAACAGTAGGTTGTTGAATGGATCCAAAGAGATTCATATGAATTAAATCAAGTGAAGCCTTGGTGGTAATTTATCGAGATGATTTATGTGGTACTCTTACTTGTTTACCTTTTTGAAAAGCTCCACAAACACTATCGATCTAAGCATTGATTTTGGGAACGCCTATGACAAGTTATTTGTTAATGATCTTGCGAAGAAGGCAAAAATTGATGTGACCAAAACGCTCATGCCAAAGATGCGTAGATTCCACCTTTGTCAGATTGTAACAAAGATTAGACTGAATAACCAAAAGATAACAATTATTTTTTCTACGTATTACCCGAAAAATTACTTTTCCAGACTTATCTTCAATGCCACATCCTTCAGCACTGAAGATAACTTTATGGCCTTTGTCACAAATTTAACTAACAAAAAGAAGATTCGTAGTCATACCTTTGACGTAAACAACATCATGGATTTCTGGCACACCAGGAAGCTTGATCGTTCCCTTTTTGCTAATGTAGCAATAATTTCCATCTCCGAATGTTATAGTTTCTCCATTAAAGTCGCTCGAATTCACAAACCAAGAAAGGTCGCCTGTCATATGTCGGCTACATCCACTGTCAAGAAACCATTTAAAGGGTGAAGTTGACTTTAAAGCAAAAGCTCCCGTACTAACATTATTGTTCCTAATGGAATATTTTGTTAGATTTTTAAGACTCATAAGTTTAGAAATTTTTTTATGGATTTCTTGTTAAGAGAACTAACGACCTTTAATTTCTTCCTGAAGAGCATACATGTATGTTGGTAATGATGGAAAACACCACAAAACATACAGGAGCCAACGGTTGTTGAAGTAACATCATTAGATTCTTTTGAACTAATCTAAATCGCATCGGTTTTAATGAAGCATAAGCCTCGTTTATCTCCAGACTGACGACAATTCTTTAGACACGAATTAAGAGAATTTATCGAATCCTTAGAGAGATTGGACAATTTTTCAACAGACTTCGAAATCCCAAGAGTGTTAGTGAGAGCAAACTTGGAGTGATCTACATCTGTAATAATATCTTTATTAATTTGAATCTGTTCATCCAATTTATCTTGGAGAGTTTTTTTACCTTTCAGATCCTTCTCGAAGGTTGGAATCTTTAATGTAAAACTTCACGTAGAAGTCCATTGATTTTCCTTATCAATCGTTGTTTCTCATGACAAATTTTTTCGATCATCTTCTTCAGATCACTACCAAAATCATCATCGATGGTTTCTAGAACATACTCGGGAATTGGCATAATCTGAACTGGTGATATGTTTACCTAGATTGCACTTCAATCTATGTAGTCAGATTGCTTCAAACACAGACTTATTAGGTCTTTCGCGTGTTTGCCTGCTCTGATACCAATTGAAAATGTGGGGGTACCAAAATACACCACCAAATTTTTGTTAGGAAACCTATATGGACAAAACCTAAATATAATTCCGAGAGTTCAACTTAATGAATCTCAATCAAGGAATAATATTCAGTGCTATATTTCTCTCACAATCAGAAAGTTGAGAGAACCAAATCCGTGAACCTGATTTACGTGTGAGAGGTCTTGGACGATCTCAAAAATCAATATCCAAGAATCAATCAAGTCGTATCCAACAAACAAGGATGGATGTATCTACTTTGATTGATTTACGTACAACCAGTGATATTTCAATTATAAACATAAACAATATAATGCGGAAAAAGAAATAACATAGATACCATAAATTTTGTTAACGAGGAAACGCAAGTGCAGAAAACCCCCGGGATCTAGCCCATATTTGAACACCAAACTGTATTAAACCGCTACAGACACTAGCCTACTACCATTTAACTTCAGACTGGAATGTAGTTGATACCGAATTAAACCCTCATGACAATTCAGCTACAGTCGCACTCCTTATGCCTCTTGAATCCCGGTAGGACTCTGCGCAAATGATTCCCTTAGTTGACGTCCTTTACATCCTAAGAGTTGCTTCAACTCAATTGAAGACTTTAAACCAATCTGCCTCCCACAGATAAACCTATATGTATGATTTACTTTTTGATCAATGGATCAAGGTGAGACTAGAAATCGATAGCAATAGACAAAGTCTAGCTAACCTCAAAATCCAGACTTATGCTTCCCGAAGAGAAGCCTAGATTATTACTCACCTCATAAATATTAAACCTGTGGAATCACAAAGTTTGAGACGAAGAGAGATTTGCGATTTCTATCTATCATGTTCGAGTGAGCAGCTCGACAATCAAACAAGATCAGGATACACAAGCTATCAAGACTAGTATGTAACCCGTGCTACGCACCGAGAATAATGGAAATTATCTCCTATTTGGTGAGGCGGGGATTCGCCCCGCACCCGTCCCAAAAGGATAAATTTTTTATGGGGGCGTTTTTTGATCATGGATCTTGATGACGTTCCCAACTCAACTGCTCCTCCAGGCACTAATTCCCTGTAGTTAAATGAAGAATCACACTCACTATATAGTTGTAAAAATATATATAAATTTAGAGACACTAAAATAAACATGATATCCATGTAGGATATATTACTAACTCTAAATAATATAAAACATACGAAATTCTTCCCGTCGAGGAAGATGTAATCAAGGAAATGGGTTAATATATCTTTCTTTAGAAATCATATACTTGAGTAAGAATCAACAGGCCAACTCAACTGTTCCTCCGCAAAAATAAAATGAAATAAAATAAACTAAAAACAAAAAAAAAAATCTTCTTAACAATTCTTTTTTAGATAATAAAATAAGTGCAACATACAACCGGGGCAAGGATTCATGGACCTAATAGAATAGAAGGGGGATTTAAGGGGTGAATAACAACCAAAATAAGAACCCTATGGGATAAGAAAAATGCAGTTGGTATATTTGTTACTGTGTACTCATATCACCAACAGTGTAGAATTATGATAGTCCAAAAAACCATCAATAGGTTGTTCATACAACGGAAGGTAGAACTAAACATGTAAAATAAAAATAAAAACAGTCCTACAACGAAAAGAGAGAGAAACATCTAAATGCTCCAAAAACCTCATTGCATGAACTAATCATACAATGAATTATCCTGTGGGCTACTAAGAAAATACGACCAACTTTAAACACCAAATCTTCTTTAGCGGCTGGTCTTCATCAGAGTCAGTTTTTATTTATTCCTTCACAGGGACTAAAAAGGTTATTTTTGTTCCTATAGGCCTGGGAGAAGCATCATAGTCAAGATGGGTAATATAAATATGTCTGGAACCTTCTTCTCCATGCAGAAGGAATTCAAAATTACTTTGAATTCTAACGATCGTTGAATATGCAAGAACCCATCAACCACCCCAACTTGCACATCAACCTGGAAAAAAAAAGGTAGTGTGTTAAGTTATAAAACATTGTATGGTTTCTTCTGTAACAGTTATTATACTTGAACATATGGTAAGATTTCTAATATGCTCAACAACTCGGATGCAGTGTGATGAACCAACTTATGGATCTCATGTCAGCAACAGAAATAACAGGAGTTGTGTTATCTTCCGCTTCAAGGGTGCACGGATGCGAATGGTTACCCGGTTGATAAAATAACAGTTGGATATATATCAACACAAACTGGAATGATATAAAAATTATTGGAGGCACCTGACCCAGCAACAGGTACTTTCATCACCCACTACTACCTTGCTACATCTAGGGCAAGAAAGTGAATGCCGACCATATTTTGATAGCGGTGGAAGTGCAAATAAATACATTATCCGGCTGCATAAATGACCGCACATTTAATTAAAATGAAGGATTTATAAGTCAATTTAATACTGCACAATAACACTATGAGAAAATATGAAGGAAGAAAATTTCTCAATAATTACAAGAATCTGAGAACCAATTTATGCTTACATACATTTACACTTAAAAGACGCACTCTAACTGTTGGAGGAACGGCTTTCCGTGGTACTGATTCTTCCTGTCGTAAAAGAATATATTCACACACAATAATGTCTCAAGTGTAGAACAAATAGTCGGTAAGTCAGCCTTATAAGTGAAGTATAAAGCTCGCAATAAAACGGTAGAAACAATTCCATGTACATTTTATACCTCTCTTGAAGATATAGTTCTTTTGTAAATCCATCTTAATTATTTCCCAAGTAATTCCTCATTACCAGATGAACTTATTGGTTCCCCCATCTCCCCCACCTTTAATGCGAACAACAGAAATCTGAAAACCACTAATATTTTTCTCCTCCCGCACGTATTTTTCGCGTACGTTTACTATTAGACGTTGGATTATGTCCATCTCTAAATCCTGTCGTCCGTTCTAACAATACTAAACAGCCCCCAGATACATAACAAACACGTCTCTCTTTCAGAATTTTTCTTTCTACTCAGTCAACTATCTTTTCCCACCAGTAAAAACCCCAAACAGAATCTTTGATCGGCTGTATTTCAAACAATTAATGGCGGAGATCGCCAATTGAATCGAGATTTACTCTTATTTGATTAAAAACTTCCTTTTTTTCTTTCTCTTCCACCATTCTTCTTCTCCCTCGACTCTCTCTTCCCAACACCTAAAATCCCCAAACTGAATCTTTGGTTTTATTTCGAATAATTAATGGCGGATATCGATAACTAAATCGATCGTATACTCCTATTTGATTAGGTATGTACACTTCCCATATCAAAATCGTTTCCTACTATAATATGTAATTTTAGGGTTCTGTCAATTTTAGGGATTTGGTATTTGAGTTTTTTTATTTGATTTGCTTATGTTTGTCAATGGTTTTGAACGGTTTGTTATTCAATGATGATTCCAATTTCAATATTTAGTGTAGCATTTTCATCTTTTCATCATAATTTGGATGTAGTGAGTACTGTATGGATGTAGTGAATATTTTATTGACGAACATCAAATTTAGATAGTTATTTATGCAACAATTCTTAATAACTCTTATTGCATGATTTTGTAATTAGTAGAAATTAGAATCACATAAGATGCATTATGTATTGTAGGTCATTTGGCTATTAGGAGGTTTCATATTGCAAGGGATTTTGCATGACTTTACATTCGCTTCCAAGTCTACAATTAACTAAATCAGCTCATATGACTGTTATATTGTGTTTTGTTGCAGAGTGTTATAATAATAATTCGGATGTCAAATACTAGCATTTGCCGACGTGCAACGCACGTGCTCTCAACTTGTTTCTTGTAGGATGAACACTGACTATCTTTTGACTGATCGTCTTTGATCCGACCGCGGGTATTGCAAACACTTATAATCTCCCTGTAATTAAGTGCACATATGAATCAGTAAACCACACTTACAAATAAAATAAAGGAAACTCAAGAAATAGAAGATAAGAAAAAGACGTAATATTAAAGGATCACCAACAAACATCAACATTATATCATGGAGACAGGTTATATGCATGGCTGATGGAGAATACTGGTCTAGGATATAACAACCAAAATAATATCCTCGACGAACAGGTCCATATAAACTTTGATACTAATGCGAGGGAAAAAAACAAACATGGCACTATGAAACTAATTCCCCAAGGTGCAATTAATTAAATAAGAATGTATAAGTACGTTATAGAGATTAATTACCATAATTAAATCACTAATAACAACTGAATCAAAATCCTAACCGTACTATCTGTATAGTTCCCAAAATAGAACGAATGCTAATGAAACACCCATAGCACTAAAATAACCCAAACACTTTCTTGAACTACAAAATAAAATAAATAATTATTCAAATGATATTTCATATAAACATGAAAATTGAACACCATGTACAAATGTACTGGTTAGTTTTAGTTGATTAAAAGGTATGCCAACTTTTTCATCTTTACCTAAAGGAGCCATAGGTGATTAATTAATTACTTTTTCTTTTCTTTTTTGGTTTTGACACCTTCCGCCAGGTTTAAGGAGAACCAAAAACCTTACAAACTAAGAACCAAAAAAACAAACAAAACAAAAAACAAAAAACAGCAAACTACTTTCTAATGTAAACTTTCCCTGCCCTATCCTCTTCTAATATGTTAAGCATCTCCCTATCAAAACTGGTAATATCTATGATAACAAAATTGTCTCTTGGGTGCTCACTGGCTAGCCTGTCAGCAGCCCTATTAGTTTCTCCGTAAACATGGGAGTATCTAATAGAAGAAAATTCTCTGATCAAGTGCTGGATTCTTCTCCAGATATGCAACACACTCCAAGCAGCAACTAAATTTCCTGAGAGCAAAGTATAGACTCCCATAGAATTAGTGCAGAGGTGAATTCTTCTGCAGTTGTTAATAATTGCCAATTTCATTCCTACCTCCACCCCCTGCAGTTCATGGGCCATTATAGTAGCACGAACAGAACCTCCACAGGCAGCAGCAAGAGTTTCCCCCTGATGATTTCTTATTATTGCACCACTACCACCTGAGTTATCTTTTCTAGACCCATCTATATTCACCATGACTTCATCTTCAGCAGGATAAAGCCAACTGCATTCCACAATCCTCTCAGTTTTATAAATACATTCAATGCCCCATACTTCCATGAATCTCCTGATAAAAGGCTTGTCCTTGTCAGATAAATTTGAAGCTAAACACTTGAGTCCAACATCCATGGAGAATAAATGGCTCACACCAGCAGAAGCCATCTTTTTAGAGGAGAAGATTCTGTTATTTTTTCCTATCCACACATGATATATAAAGCTATTCAGACATAGCTTTTTAACAGTAGTAACAGCTCCATCCCCTAAAAAAAAAATCTGGCACCATAACAGTTCAATATCCTAAGAGTTTGAAAGCTCACTACACTCTCCAATTTTAATCAATAGTCCTTGCCAAATATCCCTGGAATAAGTGCAATTCAAGAATAAATGTTCTTCATCTTCAGTCCCATTTTCACAAAGCACACAGCCAGCACTCTCCACAATTCCCCATCTCATCAGTTTAGCTTTAGTTTTCAATCTCCTATGACAGGCCAGCCAGCTGATGAAGGAATGTCTAGGAAATCAAGAACAGAAGAAGCATTCTCACATTTAGCCACAAGAGTGATAAAGGTACTGTTAACTTCCTTGAGAAGCTTACCTGACCTGAAGATATTACTGATGGCCTTTAGAAAATCATCTCCAGTGATAGCCCAAGTGCTCTTGAAAAAATAGTTATTGAAACCATCAGGTCCAGGCGCTTTAGAAGAGTGAATAGATGCCAAAGCTTAAATAATTTCATCTCTAGTCACATGCAAAAGCAACTTTTCAGCATCCTCTAAGGATACCATTCTATCAAACTGTAAACCATCTATAACTTCTGAAGTATCCTCAGTGTTAGAAGCCACCCCAAATAAATTCTTGAAGAAGTCCACACACTCTGCTCCAATCTCCTTGTCCTCTTCCAATCTAGTATTCTCTCTAAAGTTCAACACCAAAATATTATTCCTGGACCTTCTTTCTTTGAGGGAATTGTAGAAAAATTTAGTATTAAAATCCCCAGCTTCCATCCATTTAACTTTTGATTTCTCCTTAAGGATAGATTCTTTATATTTATTTAATCTTACATAAGTCCTAACACAGTCCTTTTCCTTTATAGCAAGATCAGTTCTCAGAGGGGAGGCTTGCAGCTGCTTTTGAACTTCATCCATAACATTCTTGGCTTCCAACACTTGATCAGAGAATCTCTTGAATCTCTCATTTTTCCAATCAATTAGAACCTTCTTCAATCTCTTAAGCTTGTTCACCAACACCATCATTGGGTTACCCTGAATTGGCTCCATCCAAGATTGTCTTACTAAATTTAAAAATTCTGGCTTATCCACCCAAAAGCTACAAAATCTGTAAGGGGGGGGGGGGGGGGGACCATGATATCTTCCTTCAAAAATACTAACCACACCTGGACAATGATCAGAAATCCATGGAAGAAGAAAATCAGCACTTGAATCAGAAAATATTTCTACCCACTCTATATTAACCATAATTCAGTCTATTTTTGAAGCAACCCTATCAGTTCCTTCCTGTTTATTACTCCAAGTGTAAAAGCTACTACTGTACCTCAAGTCAAAAATATGAGCCTCTTGAGAGCAATCATAAAATTATTTGTAACTTGAAGAAGTAACAGCTGCTCCTCTCACTCTATCTCCAACAACCAAAAGAGAGTTAAAATATCCCAATAAGACCCATGGTTTATTGTTAAATTCAGCAAAAGCACTAATATCCCTCCATAAGTGTCTTCTTACTATCATATCATTACTACCATACACAAAAGTTGTAACAAACATCCTGTTTTTCAAGTCCACAATATCCAAGAATATGGCTTGAGATGAACAATGAAGAACTTGTACCTTCACCACTTGAGGGTCCCACCCCACCCAAATTCTACCAGCACCATCTAAAGAATAGTTATCAGTGAATGTCCATTGTGGACATATTTTATTTCTAATTATATCCTTATTAACCTCTTGGACATGAGTTTCCATAACCCCTACTATACTCAAATTATTATTTCTAATGAATCTACTAACTTCTACTTGTTTCAAGGGGTCATTAATCCCCTTGTGTTCCAAAAACCCACTCTAAACATTTATCAAATTGGAGGGAATGACTTTCTTCCCCTTGACAGGCTTCACCACTCCCTTAACTCCCAAGTTAGGTTTACTTACTCCACCAGGCTTTGAGTTAAAATGAGCTCCTGCTCCTCCTACCTCCTCTGCCATTTGTCCTTCATCTATTCTTCCAACTTGTGAGTGCACAAACCCTCCTGTTTCATTTCCAGTCAAGTTATGAGTCCCTTCCCCTACTTGTGACTCACTAGAATATTCAATCAGTTCCATATTCACTACACCCTCCTTTTCACCTTCAATCCATTTTGATGAAGACTTTGAGCCTCCCATATCCTCATCTGTGTCAATTCCAAAAAGTTGTTGAAATGTATTCTGTAAAACATCTGTAGTTCCATCTTTGCTCCCAGAACCACCTTCACTAATCGTCCTATCCTGCTTACCTCCATTTGGTCCTCTCTCTCTCTTTAAAGTTTTTACTTGCCAGACTTCTTGACTAGTTGAACTCTCCTTCTGATTAGCTATCCCCTGAACCAACTTAGCAGCAGCAGCAGTAGCTGCAACTTTTGCAGCAGCTGAGGTACATTTCTCTTGGTGATGTCCAAAAACTCCACAATGACAGCACCTTGGAGGTTTCCAGCTATATTCCACTGGGATTTGAATTGGCACTTTACTTACAATTGCATCTATGTGATCTGGAAACTCAGAGTCCACTGCAATTTCCACACAAATTCTTGCATAAGCCATTCTTGATCGTGTTGCTATCTGCTTATCCAACATCAAAGGGACTCCTATAAAGCTAGCCAGCTTTCCCAGACTCCTGGAATTCCATAAGTGTAAAGGAACTTTCCTTAGATTGATCCAAATGGGGATTGTCTTAAGATCATTCAATTCCTGCTCAATCAACAGTGTCCAAGGTCGAACCACAAACAATTGACCTCCAATGAAAAAACAACCATGCTCCAATACAGTAATTCTATCCTCCCCAGACTGAAACTCAAAGACAAAAGTGGAATCTCCATGGAAAGTCATTTTGAGGTCTGCCTTCAATTTCCATTCCCGCTTGACAGAGTTCCTTACCACCTGATAAGCCAATCTGCGGCCAACAAAACAACCAACAACCAAATCTTCACAACTACGAATATCTTTCTCAATCTCCTCCTCTGAAAATTCCATAATCTTTTTCCCCTCCACCATCGAAGGAGCTTCAAAGAGTAGTGGATCCTGAATCCCCTCATCTTTCTCACGAGAGAGAATATCAGACCATTTAAGAGAATTTACGGAACCCAATCTAGCACTATCAGAAACCCTAGGTCCTTCTACTATTTGAGAACCAGAGGCCATAGTTAAAGAATAGCGAAAAGAAAATAGGAAGATCAGCACTTACTAATCAGCCGATCATTTGATTCAACACCCAGTAGAGAAGAAGAGAAGATCTGAGGGAAAAAACTCAATAAATTTGATCATAAAAAACTTTGACTTTAGTCAGCGTCGCCTGAAAAATCGCCTCTACACTGAAAGCCTTGGCTGCAACAAACTTAATTACTTTTTCTTCGTACTGGTATATTCGGATCTTTTTTCTAAATCCCAAATCCAATGTCTTCCCAAAATATCAAACTAACCGTGAAAAGGTTACTTAACCTCTTACTCATTAGTAGTTCATCAAAATCGGACGTAAAATATCTTGAGACCCTGAGAGCGTCCATTAGTTAGGCATGCAAAAAATCCTATAAGGAAAAAAAGAAGAAGCCGATTTTAATACCATAATTATAATCATGTATTGCGTTCAGATATACAAATCAAAAAAATAATTTTACGAATACCCGAAAAATATGATTAAACTACCAGAAACCAGATTTCAGGTCATTCGATTCACCCTCAAAGAAAACCTCCAACAACATCAAAGAAATATGATTTCACTGCTATATACTACTCCATCTGTTTCAAAAAGATAGTCTGCTTTGACTTTGTCAAGATATCAAGAAGACCGTAGTAGTTTACATGCCTACCCTCAAGTACTTGCCTAATTTTATTCAATAAAAATATTAGTATAAAAACTACCAAAAATTGATATGCGGTTGTAAATAGGAAATAATAATAGAAAAAAAAACTAAACATATCCGATTTATGGAAACAATATCACCAAAGTAAAAGAGAAAATATTCTGAAAATATTGTGAACATTGTGCGGCAAAGTAGGTAAGCTAGCTTTTCGTAGTCCATGGTGTTTGGAAAAAAAAAGAGATGAAAAGATTATAGAGATAAAAATGGTGTTTGGAAGAAGAAAAAAGATGAAAAGATTATAGAGATAAAAAGATTGTATATTTATGGAGTATATAACCTTTATAAGGAATTTAATTTGGAACCATATACATTGTCTTCGAAAAGGAAAGAAGGATATATTTGTTTCCTTCATTATACAGGTTTCATTAATATTTTAGATTGGATCCCATTGAAAAAGAATTTATGAATATAAAAAACTTAAGGGTATATTAGAGAGTTCATAGGAAAAATATGACTATAAATAGAAGCTGGACATAATTTTGAAACAGACCAAAATGGAATAGAGGACGGTCTTTTCGAAACAAAGGGAGTACCTCAAATGAATATTATCATCGCCACGAAGCTCTAAAATAACCGGTAACAATCGTCATGACCTCTCATTGCCGCCGCCATCAACACCAACTGCTACACGCTCCAGGCACATGCAAAGCAAACCAAAAACAGATAATCAGAGAATATATCAACGTGCAGAAACATAGCAAAAGAAAGAAAAAAGCAAGTCAGGACCTCCATATACATTGATTGCAAGAAACAAAAGGAAAAGGAAGCATAGCAAAAGAAAGAGGCAACACACAAATTAAAATTTGGCATTTGCTTTTAATAGGGAGGATCAAATTGTAGTTTGGAAATAAAATCAAGCAAATATCTCGACATCCATGCAATTTTTATAATTTTGGATAGCTATTATATATTTGGATAACTATATTATCTCGAGCATAATGGAAACTATTACGAACAATTTTTCTTTTAAGAAAGAATATAAAGAGAAAAGGATAGATATACATTATGCTTTCTATAAGATATTTGATACCTAATCGGTTTCCTAAACACTATATATATATTTTCTCTAAAATATTTGATATTTATTGTATATTCTTAAAATTTCTTAAATATATAAATTGATTTTTTTTAAAGAAACTTGAATATTAATTTCTGACATAAACTTATTTCCCACAAGTAATCGCGTAAGCTAATAGACTTATTTCTAACATAATTTCAAATATTTTTTTAGATACTCAAAAATATAAATGTTAATTTCATATATTATCTAATATCGTAATTTATAAAAAAAAATTCTCTATAATGGATCAAAAAAATATAAATCTGATTTTTTTACCCCATAAAATATATTTTTAATAGTAAAAATATAAATATTAATTTCTAATATTATTTATTATAGTAATTTATAGATTTTTACCTTGTAATGGAACCAAAATATATAAATTTAATTTTTTTACCCCAATAAACATTCCTGGATCTTTTGATTTTTATCATAAGTGTCCGAAATTAATAGAGTACTTTTTCTTTTATATATTTTTTGGATTTTTATCACTAATACTCATAAATTAATATAGTCATTTTTATATTTTTTACCTTAGAAACGATTCAAAAAAATATAAATCTTATTTTTTTACCCACAAATATTAATATGTTCTAGATTTCAAAAAATATATTAATATGTTTACTCAGATTTTTTGGATTTTAATCATAAATGTCCGAAATTAATATAGTAGTTTTCTTTATTTTCTAGATTTTTATCATAAATACCTGTAATTAATATAGTATTTTTTTAGAAAAATTCGACGGTCATGATTTAAAAAAAATCATGTTAACTTGGTGTAATTATACGGAATAATTTTAGGCCGTCGAATCAAAAATCTTTACGATCTAGCAGTTAGACATATCAAATAATGATGACCGTTCGTCGAGTGTGTACCAACCACCTACCCAATCTACACCGCACGTTGTTAGATCAACGCATACGAATGGTTTTCTCCGAGTCAATGATAGCGCGCGGTTATGCTCACCAGCCAATAGGAGGGAGGGTAAGCTCCACCAGTGCTACTTTTATTCTGGAATGAGAGATGGGGTTCAGTTTTTAGGTTGTTGATAAAAGATAATTGGACATGCTTCACAAATCCCTATGAAGTCTTTTTAGTCGCTAAATCCTAGAAGGGTTTTAGGAAAAGGACGTAGTTTACAACTAGAACACTCAAATAGTTGTGTCCGGATTCAAAGATCACAGTTGCTTGAGGTTCCCCTTATATAGACGTTCAAAGTATATGTTGCTTTAGGTTTAAGCGAAGATAGCTTTGGAACCAAGCAAGCAATATCCACCGTTAGATGAATCTTTGAAATGTGATTGACATATCAAGATGTACACTCTGGTTAGGATGAGCCGTAACCGAACTGTGTATAAAGACATTTTTCATGGACGGTTAGCCGAAACTAACCGACTGAACTATAAGCTTAATCATTTTCATATAACACTTAAGACTTTAAGTTTGAGTCACAACCATAGGTTATAATGTGATCAATCATGTCTATATAGTGTTTTTAGAGATATATTCAAATGCTAATTATCTCACATAAATAATTTTATGTGCATCTGAAAATATTCGATAGGGAAAGTACGAGTATTCAACCTTGTTCGTGACTACATTTGTCATGGTACATGTACCGGGTATGTGTACCCTTAAGATAAATATAAGTTCTGGAACTTGCAGAACTTTTCCGGTTTGCGTACCGGGTATGGATACCACACCGGTTTAAAATCCAACAGTTCTTTTTGGTATGCATACTAGGTATGCATACCATTCCAGGTTCACAAGTCCACAGACTTTTTGTGGTATGGATGTCGGGTATGCGTACCACTAAGTCACCGTCGACAAATAGCTACCCTTGTACGTGTACTGAGTACATGTACTACAATTTTGGACCTATAACAGATTTCCAAGTTTGTGCAACTGGTATGCATATTATCCTGTATCCAGATTTACACTCTAAATAATTCGAAACATTCCCAAATAACATCAATGACACATAACACTGTTGCAGGCTATATTCGAATGATAATCTTGAATCACGATTTAGATTATGAACAATAAATTTTTCTTAAACGAAATTCATCAAGTATGAGCAAATGTTCATTAAGCTTAGTCATATATATTTCGAGAACTAATTACCAAGAGAAACTTGACTCGAAATTCTCGATATGCTTGCAATAGTATAATTAGCTATGCGACAACGTCTCACAGATAAAAGGATAAATATAACTTGAGAAATAGGTGGTTCAGTCTTCACTTACCTTTTGTTTAAGATGTTCTCCAAAAGCTTCGGTTGATTTTTGATTTCAAACGATAGAACGCAGTGATGTCTGATTATCAACTACATACTTCTATCCTAATCCAATACTTAACTAATTGTAGACTAGAAATCAAGATATAGTTAAGAAAACTAAATTTGGCAACAAGCTTGAGATAACAACACTTGTGAGTTCGACCGAGAAATGCTATAACACTTTGCATTAGTACCGGACCTGTCCACAGTTGTCTGCTTCTTGGTAAACCAAGAAATGACATTTGAACCCAAAAGATGCAGTAACCACAAGTGGATCACCTATCTGTTAGACCATTGCTCGGTCGAACTCGCAAGCGTTGCTATCTCAAGCTTGTTGGTCAAGTTTAGTTGATCAAAACTATAGTCTTGACTTCTAGTTTACTTATAGCTATGTCTCGGATTAGGATAGAATATGTAGTTGAGCTTTAGACTTCACGGCGTTCACTAATTAAATACGAAGAACTACTGAGGGGAGCTTGGAGGAATTTCATCAACAAAAGGTATGTGGAGACTAAAACATATCTATCACTCAGAAGTCTATTCTATTTTATCTCATAATGAGACTAAGTCGTATAGCTATATATACTTTTACATTATACACATTTGATATTTCGAGCTGACTTTATCTCGCTTATCTATTTCTCGAAATATGTGTTGGAAGCTTTTTGCTTTAACTATGTTCATCATATTCTTGACAAGTTTAGTTGGAAACAATTTATTTGTTGGAAACTAAATATTAAGTCAAAAGATGATCATGTGAAAATTTCCTTGAAACATCTTACATGATTTATGTGAGACAATCATTTGATGTCGACTTGGAAAGTTTCGTATTGATCATTCAATCACTTGAAAATTACTTGAAGCTAATGGTTTGTGTGAGACAACTATTTTCGTCTTCTAAAGATGTTTCAATAATTGAAATTGGAGTTTAAACAATTAACCATGTCTGGATACAACACGGTATGCATACCTAGTATGCTAACTGTTTTGTAATGATTCAGGTCCGGGAACCTTATTTGTGTACCTGGTATGCCAACGGTTTTATCTGTAAAGGTCCGAGAACCTTGTTTGCGTACCTAGTATGTGAACGGTTCTACCGGAGTTGGGTCCAGGACGGTTGTTCGCGTACCTAGTTTGCGAACGGCTGGACAGGACAAGGTCCGGAGCTGCTGTTCGCGTACCTGGTTTGCGAACACAGTGGATTAAGTTCTAAAATCGGTTAAGTATGATTCTCATACTCATGAACTAAAATATTTATGAATTAAGGGATGCAATCTTTTCAAACCGTGGATTAATGTTCATGAATTGATTCTTGTATAAGTACTTTGTACGATTACGAGTCAATCCGATTTTGTTTCAATTTGTTCATATATATTTCTATGAGATAGTGAACAATTGAACAACTCTATGTGGAACACAATTAGATTCATTTGATTATCTTTCATGTTTGATTGATCATCATATTTGATCTAGAAGTGTTAAATGAATATGGTTAAGACAAAAGTGTTCATATGGATAACTTCGGTTAACTGTTATTGAGCCAACTCAATATAAACGTTTAGGTATGGTTACCCATATCTAAATGAAGGTATATTTCATTTGTGTCTAACAAGCTAAGACCATCTAACGGTGGAGATTAATTGCTTTATTTCTAAGCAGACTTAGCTTGAATCTTAAATCAGGATGTCATCTAACTGTGAATATTGAATGCTTTGTTACTAAGCTATCTTATCTTTGATTGTAATAAACCCTGATTTGAAAGACTATATAAGGGAGAACTCTAGCAACTGCAAAACCTAATCCCGACACTTTCCTGTATCCTAGTTGTGAACTAGAGTCGATTTTCCTTTAACCTAGGTTTTTCCAAAACCATATTAGGTTAACGACTTGAAGACTTCATTTGGGATTCGTGAAGCCAGATCCAACTATTTTCTCTGTAATTGCGTATTCTGATCTAACTTGTTATATCGTATTGAGTACTATCTTCTCAAAGATTTGCTCGAGATTTATCTCCGATAGGTAAGATATAAAAAGTAGTCACAAAGTTCTTCGTCTCAGACTTTGTGATTCCGCAGTAACTTCTTCTACCACCATATAGTTAAGTTATTATGAGGTGATTGATCTTCTTTCCGGGAGTATAAGACCAGATTATCAATTGGTTCCTGTTCACCTTGATTTATCATAAGACGGGAAAAAACTTCATAGGTACTTCTATGGGAGACAGATTTATCTATCAGAATATACTTATCTGTGGGAGACAAATTTGTTTATAAATCTTCGACTTTGGGTCGTAGCAACTCTTAGTTGTGGGTGAGATCATCTAAGAAATCAAGTGCGTAGAATCCGGCGTGGTTCTAGAGGCGTAAGGAACACGACTGTACCTTAATCGGTGTGAGACTTGGTTAGGGATCAACTACATTCCAGTCCGAAGTTAACTTGTAGTAGGCTAGTGTCTGTAGCGGCTTAATACAGTGTGGTGTTCAAAACTGGACTAGGTCCCGGGGTTTTTCTGCATTTGCGGTTTCCTCGTTAACAAAACTTCTGGTGTCTATGTTATTTCATTTCCGCATTATATTTTCTATATAATTGAAAATCCCGGGATTTACACTGTCTCTCACAGCCATGGACCCACTCCTGCCCTTTTATAATCCCAATGATGAGAGAGTTTTTTCATCATCTGTCGGATTCCCTCACGGGAGAATTCACGAGATTAACCCCGGTAGGTGTAGACTCACTCTAAACCACAGATGCAAATGTGGTCATGATATGCGCACGTCCCACTAATTTTTTAGTCTCACTAGTGGGCTTCACCTACTTAACACACAAAGACAGTTCTGTGGCCATGAGAATTATTTAGGGATGGGAATCATGGGACTAAATTAATAGTCACTGATGCTTGCTTGGAGTCTAGTCTCACTGCCTAAGGTGCGGTGAGTCAGAAATAATGCTCAATCTTCCCATCTAGCCGTTTATCATTCCAGATGATAGAGTTCGCTCGTATTTTCTATAAAAGCATTAAAATGGTATCATTAGCGTGAATATCGAGTCCTAGCTAATATAAATATGGGTATAAAATGTAGCACTTACGTGCTTATCAACACCCCCACACTTATATTTTGCTAGTCCTCGAGCTAAACAGAAAATTGACCCGCTCCACAGCTGGTCATAAAATGATAAGAAAAGAAAAAAATAGACCCGCTCAACAGCTGGTCATCATTTATTTTTATTTTTTTAAGACCCGCTCTACAGCTGGTCATAATATGATAATAAAATATATAAAAATAGACCCGCTCAACAGATGGTTATAGGAAAATGATAAGAAAAGAAAAGAATAGACCCGCTCAACAACTGGTCATAAGAACCCTACAATAGACCCGCTCAACAGCTGGTCTTACAATATTTTTATTATTTTTTTTATTTTTTTATTTTTTTTCGTTTTTTTGTGTGTGTGTGAAAACGGAAGTGAAAACCTATGAAAATCTAAATGACCACTCCCCCACACTTAAACCTTACATTGTCCTCAATGTAATTGAGTCATCCAATGTAGAAATTAAGATGGGAGATTCACAATATGCAAAAAGTAAACAAATATAAATAAAACAACAACAGAGATATACCTACTGGAATATACAAACACGACTCTCCATAAATTAACAACCTGAAAACTTGAGGATCAACCCAATATACAATATTTGCAAACGACAGCTTCACACTTATGTCATGAAAACGCAGAGACGTTGAAACTATCAAAAACCGAGATTTACCCCTAAACCAAGTTTTTATTGCACAAGAAAGTGCGTAAAGATCATAAAATGGGGATACTATTTGGACTGGGTAAATATCAATTGGCTCATGCACGGTATCAGGAACAGGCAAGTCCTCTGGGTACTTGGATGCAAAGTAATCCAAAAAAACCTTAGAAGCACACAATTCTAACCCTAAATTAGGTAACTTTTGGAAGTCTAGGGGTCTAGAAACAACCTGCAAGTCGAGTGAATGATCTTGTGAGATACATTCATCTATGGAATTAGTCGAATCATCCAAAGAGTCATCTATATGTTCTGTCTGGAACAGAAAGTCACTACTAGACAGATCATCATCAGTATATAATCTTTGGCATTCCAAAACTCTCAATCTGTGTTCCAAACTAGGTGGTGTGTGTTTGTAATACTTCTCATATATAGTTTGAGATGATTCTTCACTTACCGTTTGTGGAGCAAAAACTCCATACCGTTGCCTATGCATATATTCACCAAGCGTCATCTCAGATGAGGTTGCCTGATAATTTGAACTTCTATGCTTATATTCTCCCAGTGGCATCTCAGATGACATCTCCTGAGAAAGAGTCATCATCCTCAAAAAGGTACCTGAAATAAAGTTCTAAAACACAAAACAAGTCAAAAAGAAAAAGAAATCCTAAAATAAAAATACTGTACAAAAATAAAAATAAATAAAATAAAAACTTAACTATTTACAAAATCAAAAATATTAATTACAATATTCCTCAGCTGCTCCCCGGCAGCGGCGCCAAAAATTGATAGGACAATGGAATGCCCTATATATAATAATCGCAATCACACGGTGTCTAACTAGTAGACAGAGGCAAGTACAGGTCTTTCCCACGAGGAGCGGTGGAAATATCAATAACCAATATTCCTAATTGACTAACCAATCAAGATATGAATTTCTGATTTTTGAAAGAATAAAAATAAATAATAAAATCAAACTAAACTAATAAAGTGAACTCGCGGAGAGAGCCGGTAACCAGGGTATCTGGGTTCCACCAATCAAATCATGTAAAACTCATTTTCAATTTCTAAAACCTATACTCCGTAAAATTGTTTCACCGTTGTAATTTCCTCCGCTTCTAAGTTGAGAGTTCTAGAGATTTATTTATCAATCGCAAAGCATGTCCCATCAAATATTACTAAGCATGGCACATCAATTTAAAAGCATAAATAAACAATAGAGTTATCTAACCAAAATATAGTCTCAAAGTATTAAATATCAATCTAGAAGCATACCCCGTCAAATAACCTAACCCAAGCACGATGTATCAAATGGAAAACATATTTAATCAATTCAACTATTTATGCAATAATTTACCAAGCAAATATAGAAGAAAATTACTAAAAATTTAAATCATTATTTGGAGAATTATCATCTGAGTCTACATGATCTAATTAGTTTTCACCCATAAAACCCTAGTCACAAAACTTAGCAAAACATGACTTTCTCAAAAGCCATAAACGTATTACAAGAGAGGAGAAATCAAACCAATAATAAATTACGCGTCACCGCAACCGAATCAATCTCCTTCCTCCTTCCATTTTTCGGCCAAAACCTTCACGGCTGCCCGTCTCTTTTTGTTCTCTGTTTGTCTCTTCTCGGCTCTCTGGCCGTCCGTCCTCCCCTCTCTTCTTTAGTCTCTGTTCGCTTTTATAGTGTTGCCAAGAGCCTTAAAATAAGACCTAGAAAATCCTGCCAAAGGCCCAGTCCAATACCCCATATGCAACCAGTACTGAATCCATTCTCTGACCCTTTAGCCACCGATGGCATAACTCAGGACTAACCTCAGTTCACCATCAGCCAAACTCCAACTCGCTCTACTGATGACCATCTCCCAACTCCGGCCATCTTGCTTTCTCCCTGGATTGCATTTCAAGTCCAACTAACTCCGACTAACATCCAACTCCACCAACGAATTGCCAAGACTCAGTGACCTGTCTCACAACTTTCAAGAACCGATGCTACCAAAGTAAACCCCCATGTCGAACTCAAATCAGCTGGACACAGTCTGTCTCCACTGTTTGATTCATTGAGACATCTTCTCGGCTTGCCAACAACACCCTCCACTGAACAAACTTAGCCAAAACCCAATTGCGGATCACATTAAATTCAGTCATCCCTATAGATTCAGTCACAGCACCATCTCTATCTTCTTTCCATTCCATTCGACCACATCAACCATAATACCCTGAAATCGTGAATTCAAAAGCACCTTCAAAAACTGAAGTTGCTGAAATTGAGATGAATACTCTCGAATCCAGTCACCATCATCACTGCCTAGAGCTGTTGCCGTTGTGACTACTTCGATTCCTTCCCAGACTCAGCTACAGCAAGCACTTCCTTTCTGCCTGCTAAATTGTTTACCTGGTCATTTAAATTTCATCTTTCAGGCAATGTATCGAGCAACTGAAGTGCAATTTCAAATCGTCCAACTCTTGGCACCCACTGGCGCATCTCTTATGTTGCATTCAAACCAACATACAACCAGCTCATCCAACATATCTTCCATTTGTTTGTTGCCCATTTTCCAGCATTGAGTGCTCGCTAACATCTTCCACTGCGTCTTCTTAAAATACCAACAACCACCAAACTCAGTTCAATCAACGGATCACAGCAGCTGAACCAAGATTGGCCACATCAACCCCATTCAGCGGTAGCTTCTTTGTTATGTATCTCAGCTGAGCGTCACGTCCTAACTGGAAGCTAACAGCTCCTTGCCTTGTTGCTACAGCACCTTCTTTCCCAGTTTACATCCAACCACAGCGAACCACCCTTTCAACTAACCCCCATCATTCACCACTGTACATCTAACATACTTCTCAGAATCGTTTAGAATCATTTCCACCATCGACTGCAACCAACTAGCAGAGACAACTAGTTCCATTAGCACCTGAGATCTTCTCTCAACTCTTGTATTTCAATTCACCTCCAACCAACACACTCGATCAACCTTGACAGCAGCACTCAACTTCAGTTCACAGCAAATATCTTCTTGGCAGCATAATAAAATCAGCCAACCCCCCTTCGTTGCATCTCTCTATGTAAACAACACCAGCGACCATCTCCACACAAACACATCGTACATATTACCGAGGAACCACCAGGTTAGGGGTGAGCAACGGACGGACGGTTGCGGATTAGGGGTCACCCGCGTCTAATCGGTCAAAGTTGCGGATATGGAAAATCAAACCGTGACCGGCCCAATCACCCGCGGATTTCACATCCGCGGATCAGCGGTTTATATGGGCCGGATGCGGATAAACCGCGGTTTTAGTAAAAAAAAAAAAAAAAAAAACTTAAAACAAGCAAAAATACTAAGTTTATAAACTAGAATTTTAACACAAAGGATAGTTGACAGTTAACACAAAAGAGTATTGTGCTCTTTTTTACGGAAACAAAAAAAGTACTAATTCTTGCAGACAACCAAAGTTAAACTATCAAAATGCAACAAGCCAACAACAAGTCTGGTGCCAAGCCAATGGAACTTCTGCTACCAAAAAAGAGTCCTTGGATTTGAGTACTAGTTCATTCAATCCATAATGGATATGTTTGGAATTTCCTTCAAGATTTCTGCCGCATCTGTAAAATGAGGAGTCATAGAGCAATCAGTGAACAGTTGCAAGTTTCTGTCATATATAGTGTCATTTATGCATTGTATTATATGCCAGAAACCCAACTTGACTTGGAGAAGCTAGTAGTTCAAACAAAATTGTGCCTAGTAAAGGACACACCATTCAACCTATATTGTTATAATCAACAAAGGACAACAAAGAACTGTTGGATAGTCTAATATTGAAATTCCCAAACAAAAACAAGGAATTTAGCAGCACATATATCATGACAGTGTTCTTTATGATTATGAGCGTATGATATGAATGATAATAGTTCTCCGCATTCAGAATTGCTATTGACGTCTAAAAAAGGGTGATCAAGTAGAAGGAACAATGTATATGCAAGCATAAAAGAATAAAAACAAAGAAAGCAAGGTTTGAGAGTTACCTAAGTCAATTTTTTCAATCCCTTCTATTATCTCCTCGATATTGATTGGTTTGTCTTTCAACCAATTTTCAGCACAGATCAGTGCTTGCACTGTTTTTGGTTGCATGGAACTTCGAAACTCATTAAGAACACGACCACCTGTGGAGAAAGCTAATATAAGTATATAGATAGCAAGATTGATGCATGATTATTTTTTTGTTAAATCATATATAAGCATAGTTTTGAGAAAGAAGCATCAACAGTTACAAGTGAGTTCATATAAGTTCTCACCTATATTCGCAACTCCAACCTTAATCTCTGAGGTCCGCCTATCGAATCCAAAGCCACCTTAATAATGTAGAAGTTGAGTTAGAAAATAGAACAATTTAACCCAAACTCAATACACAACAAACTAATAGTTGCAGTTCCCTGCCTAATTAGAAATTCATAGCACTTGATATCAATCTGTAATTTGTTGATCAGAGAGTTATACTTTTCAAATAGATACCCTACTCCAGTTCATCAACTAATTCCTAAAATTAAACTACAGTACCCTAACAGCATGATAAGAGTTCTACAATAATATTGCTTGTTTTCAATTCAACAACTTTCTTATGAAATCTAAGGTGATTCACAGACTGGTAGAATCAACACCTCCATCTTTATTTCAAGTTCCAATCCTACCGTGATTCAAAGCTACAAAGAATTGAAATCAATATCTAATGAACCCTAGGTTTTACAGATACAAAATTAGATGGAAACAAAAGTAGTAGAATTGTTCAATAAACCATCATACTCAAATCAATCAGCTGAAACAAGAGTAGTTAAGGTAGAAATCATACCTTCAATCTCAAACGAAGGACACCAAGAAAAAAAAGCCCTTTCACTGAGTTACGAGATTGGAAGCGACTAGAGAGAAAAGAGAAAACAATAGCCATGTTTATATATAAAACCTCTAACTTCCCATATTATCCCCAATAATTCTATTAAATTCTCTTACTGTCCACGGTGCGGGTGAATCCGCGGTTTTCAATACCCAACCGCACCCAAACCGCTAAAATGTGTGGATTTGAGAATCCCACCTGTGTCCGGACCGTACGTCTTGCGGTTTGGGTGAAATCCGTAATTTTGCGGACGTATACGAGTGAAATCCGCGGTTCCGGTTTTTATGCTCACCTCTACACCAGGTAGGCTTTGAGAAAGAGAAAGAATGACTTGCATCATAAACCAATAAACCACAGATGCAAATGTGGTCCTGATATGCGCACGTCCCACTTATTGTTTAGTTTTACTAGTGGGCTTCACCTACTTAACAGACAAAGACAGTTCTGTGGCCATGAGAATTATTTAGGGATGGGAATCATGGGACTAAATGAATAGTCATTGATGCTTTCTTGGAGTCTAGTCTCACTGCCTAAGGTGCGGTGAGTCGGAAATAATGCTCAATCTTCCCATTTAGCCGTTTATCATTCCGGATGATGGAGTTCGCTCGTACTTTCTACAAAAGCATTAAAATGGTATCATTAGCGTGAATATCAAGTCCTAGCTAATATAAATATGGGTATAAAATGTAGCACTTACGTGCTTATCATATGGGGACATGAAATTACATGAATGATACCTTTTGAGTTACAAAATTGTTTGAGAAAAACCATTAGAAACTCCCCACTATTTTCAGTTCTTATGGTAGTAACAGAATGAGACAAAGTTTTTAATTCTAATTACAAATGGCACAAATGCATGTTGAAAATCAAATTTGGAGGCCAAAGGAAAAATCCAACAATATTTTATATATTCATCAACAATATACTGAGATAATAGAAACTACCAGATTCAGAAGCAACATGACATGGACCCCGAAGATCCATGTGTAACAACTCCAAAGGTTGTTGAGAAACATTATAGGATATTTGAAAAGGAAACTTATGACTTCTACAAAGTTTGGAATCATTACAAAAGAAAATCTTATAAGAAACATTAGACAATTGTAACACACTACAAATTCTATGAAGAGTTTGAAATGATGGATGGCCAAATCTTTTATGAAGAATAGCACTATCACTTATTGTGGATGTAAGAGCATGATGAGATGAGCTGAATGAGATGGGATAAAGATCATTTTTATGTGGACCTTGAAAGAGTGTCTTCTTAGAGGTCCGACCCTTCACAAAGATATCATGAGAATCAAGAGTTAAAGAACAATTATTGTCATATGTAAATTTATAAGTAGACAGTAAGTTGTGAGAAGACTGGGGCACAAGCATAATGTTATTTAGGACAAAATAATGATCATTAAATATTCTGCTAGAATTTCCTTTTTGAGTTATAGATATATCTTCTCCAGTAGCAGTATGAATCACCTTAGAACCATCATAAGTAGTAGCTTTTTGGAAAGACTTTGTGTTAGTATTAATATGATGATTAGCACCACTTTCATTAATCCACTATCCATCATCAAATATGTCAGCAGCAGAAAACATAGCACTTATATTTGCTGGAAGAGATATAACTTGATAAGATAAATTCAATCTCTGATTACAATTAGTGGCTAGATGACCTGAAAAATAAGAAATCTGACATATTGGTCGATCACTAGAAGACCTCTACCAGATGAACTTCTTTAAAAGATACCAGGTTTAGGAAATCTTCCACGACCATAGCCTATGCCGCTATATTAATCTTGTGAATTAGAAAGAGCGCCTTTCTAGGAACCTCTATTTAGATTGACCATTAAATATTTAACATCAGTTTCTCCTTTGAGAACCTTAAATCTTTCAGCAACAACTGCTTCCTTATTTAGCAAGTTTTTATGCAACTCAATGCAAGTTATAGGGGGATTTCTATGTCTCATGTAATGACAACCAATTCTTTATCTGAAATCACCTCTCCAGATGTAACTAATTGGCCATATAATTTTTTTATCTCATTGATTAAGGTTGGAATAGATTTGTCACCTTGAGCAAGAGAAAAGAAGCTTTGTTCATTTGGATCATCACTTCATTAGGGATCTAGTTCAATCAAAGGCTTGGATATCTTTTATGTCCATACTCTTGATCAGCTTGTTGATATCTTCACCAAAGATCTTAATGGTCCAATATTCAAATTGCTTCGAGACAAACTCAGTGTTGTTCCTACACCCCTGTGCTTGAGGGGGATATTAGCACGAAGATTACAATGGTGTTGGATAAGATTAACTGAAGTGAATGATAAATGTATAAATGAATTTTCCCTCTCTCAGTTCTCGAGTGTATCTACGTGTTTCTTTCTATTCATTATATTGTACACAAGTGCTTTGTACATGTGTAATCTAAGTGTTAGTAATATCAGTTATTAGAACTATAAATATGTGTATTGATCTTTATTTTTTACTTCATGTTAGTATATAAGTTTTACTTCTCATACTCATGCCATAAAGATTGTTTCTGAGAACTGCAATGGATATGCAACAAAAGAAACTAGGGACTATTTAGCTGATCTTAATAACATGTTGCATCCGGATATTATTTTCCTTCAGGAAATAAAAATATACTTTGATAAATTAATGAGTTTTACCATACCTTTATGTTTCTAAAATTTATTTAATGTTCCTTCCATAGGTAGAGCTAGGGGCATTTGTTTATTTTGGAATGACGTATTTGAACTTGACATAATTTTCCATGACTATAGCATGATAAATTGTCTTATTCATAATGACCCTAGCAAAGCAGAATGACTACTTTCATGCATTTATGGTTCTCCGTACCCCCGGGAAGAAAATTCAAATGGAACTTCACTAAAAATTTCTGTGAAACCTACAACATCAATGTACCTTGGATGCTCTTCATGATGATGAGAGAGATAATAGCTCCGGCTCATGCTATTATACCTCTAAAATTCCTCAATTGATCTATGATATTGGGCTAAATGATTTAGGTTTTCATGAAAACCCATTTATCTGGACCAGCAACAAAAATGGAACTGGAAAATTAGATCTAGACTAGATAAGGCCCTCATTAATAATGACTAGATTCTAGACTTTTCATATTTTAGTCTTAAACACTTGCCTTTCTTTGGATCAAACCACTTCCCTATTTTCCTAGATTTATCTCCTAATGATATTCATAGCTCTAGAAACTGAAGATTATTTCAATGTTGATTGAGAGAAAATTCTTGTAAAGATCGTATTAATGAAGCTTGGTCTAAGCATGTGCATAACTCTGTTACTTATGTCTTGGAGCGAAACTTAAGTGAAACCAGATGCATCTTATCTTATTGGAACAAAACCACTTTTGACAACATCTACAATAAGATGAAAAATTTACAACAAGAATTGTAACTACCCCAGCAACCAAGTGTAGAAACAGACAATACTTTGCAGGTACAAGAAGTAGAGAAACAAATTTTTGAACGACATTAGAGAAAATAAGAGAGGAAGTCAATGGATATTATATTTATGGAACCAGACCAAAATACAAGAAATTTTCATTTATAAGCTAATATAAGAAGATCTCGCAATAAAATTTAGTTATTAAAAGGAATGGAAAATCTTGAAAATAGGTTGAACTCACACTTAAAAGAGATAATGACTACAACAACTCCACCTTATGATAGTGGTCTTCTTGATTTGCTGCCAACATGCATTTTTGATACATAAAATGAAGCTCTTACAAGTGTATCAGATAAGGAAAAAATCATTATAATATTGAAGACGATGCAACCATGGAAAGCTCCGGGTCCGGATAGCTTTCCTACGGGTTTTTTCAACCACGACGGAGCACAATCAAAGTTGAAGTTATTATAACGATACAAAGTTTTTCACTTCTAGAAGAATGCTGCGGAAAATGAACAATATAAACCTTTGTTTAATCCCCAAGTGCAAGCTACCTCAATCGCCAAGTGACTACAAACCAATAGTTCCGTGCAATTCCACTTATAAGCTGATTTTAAAGATCCTAGATTTGCGTCTAAAATATCATATGGACAAGCTTATATCTCCAATACAAGCTGCATATGTTCCAGGTAGACAAATTAGTGATATCACTCTAGCTCAAAATTTGATACATTGCATGAAAATGAAGAGAACAAAGAAATGATACATGGCATTGAAGCTTGATATGTCGAATGATTTTGACCGTGTAGAGTGGTCTTTTTTGAACAATATTACGAAGAAACTGGGTTTTAGCAAGGTGAGGTGAAATCTAATTCATGAGTGTGTAAGTGTTTCTTAAATCCAAGTCCCCTTGAAGGGTTCACCATCTCAAACTTTTAAACCAACTAGAGGCATTCGATAGGGTAATCAATATCCCCGTATCTCTTTTTGGTCACAATGGAAGTTTTTACTAGAGCTCTTGCACAAGATGAACAAGAAGGTCATATACAAGGTATCAAAATAACCTGGAATGATCCACAGGTAACACATCTTTTATTCGCGGATGATTGCCTTTTTATTTCTTCTAAAAGCAGATATTCATAATGCCAACAATAATCTACAAGTCATCAACTCTTTCAGCTACATCTCCTATCAACATATTAATTTCCAAAATTCAGCGGTTTATTTCTCCAAGCACATCCATTCTATACATTATAGAGGAGAAGTATTTAGGCATACCAATATTCCTCATAATAAGAAAACATGTTCTTTCTCAAGTCTTGTTGACAACATGAAAACAAGAATTACAAGGGTAGAAAGGGAATTCATGAATCAGAAAGGAAGGTATTTGATGGTGAAACACGTTCTCTATGTTATTCCTTCTCATAGTATGAATATTTTCAAGCTACCAGAGGCAACGATTAAAGACATGGATAAAGTTCAACGTGACATTTTGTGGAACAAGCATGAGGGAAGGGATTATATTATATCTCATGGAATAAAGGTTATAAAAATAAATCTTCAGGTGGTATGGGTTTTCGTAACCTAAGTTGTTTCAATCAATTATTACTTGCTAAAGTAGCATGGAGGCTATGTCATGTATCAGATCAACCATAGGCTATGACCTTAAAACAGATTTATTTTCGATCTACAACAACTTTACATGCTAAAAAGAAGAAAAATCGACATGGGCTTGAAAAAGTATACATGGATGCATGAATTTTGTCAGGACATACGGTTTCTGGATCCTTGGAAATGGTAGCCACATTCTCACTCGACAAGATAACTGGATAAGAAGTAAACTGACACATCTGATTCATGCCATAGATATGGAGGAAGATTAATCTTATAAAAGTATCTTTGATCTCATTGATCACAATACAAGGTCATGGAACATTAACATTGACATATTTTTTATCAAGACGATGCGTACAAAATTTTGTGCATGAGAATTGTATATGCAACAAAATATAGATTGACATGGACCTTAACAAAAATAGGTCCTTTACAGTTAATTTGACTGCTCATTTTCTTTGAGTTCAAAAAGCTTTTAAAAAAAAACTGATGATGAATGTGTGACTAAATTCTGGAGGAACTTATGGAATATTAAAACCTTACAAGAATCAAACACTTCATATGGAAGTGCGTCTCAGACATAGTACCATATAATGAGCATATAGCATGGGTCTTGGGATATCCATATGAAGTTTGTAAGATATGTGATCAAGCTATAGAGACAACGAAACACATTCTTTGTGATTGTCCTTTCTCCAACGTTGTTTGGATCCTAACTACAAGAACAAAAATGGATCAAATGATGGTTTAATAATGATTTTAATACCTTATATGAAGATCCGGTGGTGAAAATAGCTAACACAACCTGGGAAATTTGAAAATGTAGATGTTGGTACATCTTTCAGAACATCAAGAAAAATCCAATTGAAGTTATTTGTGTAGTGCAGCTTGAAAAATTGGGGGTACAACAACCTCACCCAATAATTCGCTTAGCAATCTGTATGGACTAACTCTAATATACTTTTAAGAGAATCAACTAGACAGTCAGACTCAATCTTAATAAAAAGTATATCAAAAAGTTATATCTCAATTTATCGATTCAATCCTTACTCAAGCAAATAGAAATCTGCGAGTCTAATTGAATACAAGAGAAATTAACTTGAATGGTACCAAAGACCAATGTTCAAGTATCAATCAATTTCAATCAACAACCAAAGGTCGGATTTCCCAATTGATTGATTCAACGCACAACATGTGATATTTCAATTATATAACAAAATATAATGCGGAAAAGAAATAACACAGACACCAGAAGTTTTGTTAACAAGGAAACTGCAAATGCAGAAAAACCACAGGACCTAGTCCAGATTGAACACACACTGTATTAAGCCGCTACTGACACTAGCCTACTACAAACTAACTTCGGTCTGGACTGTAGTTGAACCCCAATCAATCTCACACTGATCCAAGGTACAGTTGCGCTCCTTACGTCTTTGATCCCAGCAGGATACTACGTACTTGATTCCCTTAGCTGATCTCACCCACAACTAAGAGTTGCTATGACCCAAAGTCGAAGACTTTAATAAACAAATCTGTATCACATAGAAAATTCTACAGGAATAGATAAATCTGTCTCCCACAGAAATACCTACAAGTTTTTGTTTCGTCTTTTGATAAATCAAGGTGAACAGGAACCAATCGATAACCTAGACTTATATTCCCGAAGCACATCCTAGAATTATCAATCACCTCACAATAATCTTAATCGACTAGCGAAACAAGATATTGTGGAATCACAAACGATGAGATGAAGATGTTTGTGACTACTTTTCTATATTTCCTATCGGAGAAATTAATCTCGAGCCAATTTTACAATTGTACTCAATACGATAGAAACAGCAAGATCAGATCACGCAACTATAGAGAAAATAGTTGGGTCTGTCTTCACAATCCCAATGAAGTCTTCAAGTCGTCAACCTATAGGGTCTTAGTAGAAACCTAAGGTAAAAGGAGAATCGACTCTAGCTTATACAACTAGTATCACACAGGAGGTGTGGGGATTACCTTTCCCAGTTGCTAGAGTTCTCCTTTATATAGTCTCCAAATCAGGGTTTGCAATCTAAGTTACCTTGGTAACAAAGCATTTAATATTCACCGTTAGATGAAAACCTGATTAGATTCAAGCTAATATCTTTCAACTGTTAGATCGAACTTTGCTTGTTATACACAAATGAAATATACGTCATTTAGGTTTGTGTAACCGTACCTAAACGTGTACAAGTCGTTGGTTCAACAGTTATTAACCAAATGGTTAGCCATATGAGCACTTTCATATCAACCTTATTCATTTTCACCATAACTAGTTCAAATGACTCAAATGAACTAGTTCAAGAGTTGTTCAATTGCTTAGATCTCATAGAAGTATACAAGACACAATCGAAGTAAAATCGGTTTTGATTCACTCGAATCGATTCATGAACTTTATAGCCACGGTTTGCAAATATGCATTCCTTAGTTTATATAAATTTAAGTTCACGAATAAACCAATTTTAGAAAGTAACACACTTAAGTATGCGTACGGGTATGCGTACTTAAGTAACCGGATTTGAGTTTGTTTTGGTTTCCAAACTCCGCAGAAATTCACGGACGTGAAATTTCCGCCAGTATGCGTACGGGTACGCATACTTATGTAACCGGATTGAGTTGGTTTTGATTTCCAAACTCAGCAGAAATTCACGGACGTGAACTTCCGCCAGTATGCGTACGGGTACGCATACTTACCCAGTCTCCATCAACCATTTAGTACACACACAAGTATGCATACATTTGGTTCCCGGTTTTGGACTTATACACTAATGCGCGAACACATTATATTTTTATATCCAATGATGGTTACATTTTCTAAACTCTTTATTTCAATCAATTAAACATTCTTAGAGGATGTTAAATAGAGGTTATTCACACACTATTTTTCATCAAAGCATTTTTCAAGATATTGAAATAATCAACATGACTTTCGTCACTTGTAAAGATGAACTTGGCCAAAGCGAAAGCTTACCATCACATATTTCGAGAAAAAGATAAGCGAGATAAACTCGGCTCGAAATAGCAAATGTGTATAATCGAAGTCTATATAGCAATACGACTTTTGTCTCAAGATAGGAGATAGAGTAGATAGACTTTTTGAGTGATAGATAAGTTCAAGTCTCCACATACCTTTTAGTCGATGAAGTTCCACCAGTTCCTTGAGTAGTTCTTCGTCTTTGTATGATGAACGTCGTTGAGTCTAGAGCTCAACTATACTTTCTATCATATTCCAAGACTTAGCTATAAGTAGACTAGAAATCAAGAATTATAGTTTTGGTAACTAAACTTGACAACAAGCTTGAGATAAAAACGCTTGTGAGTTCGACCGAGCAGTGCTCTAACAATCTCCCCCTTTGTCAATTTTAGCGACAAAACTATCAATACATACAAAAAATAAACTTTGCAGCTTCTCTTCCACATGCATGATCTCCTTGGTTCTTCAATATTACTCGAAATCTTCGTCACTTCCAAGTACTCCAATGATTCCAAAGGTTGTATGTTCAGCATCATCGTTGTTGAAAATCCGTAGCCATAACAATGAGAAAACAAAAGCTCTCAATCATTGTTACATGGTGTCATAGTATTATTACACAACATCAAAGTTAAATTGTATCACAACTTTGACAATAATACTATGGTGATATGTATCACTCCCCCTTAGTCAATACTCCATCTCACATGGAAACCACTCCCCCCTTACATAATGATTGGAAAACCATATGGATTTGTAGTGTGAACTACACATTAATTCTCCCCTTTTTGTCAATAAAATTGGCAAAGGTGCGAAAACTAGTGGGATCCTAATGAAATTTCCATAGAGACATTTCATGACCAAAAGAAAGCACATATCAACTTTTTAGATGCAATCATATAGCCAAAACTAAATGCATTCATCAAGGAGTTTATAAAGATACAAGATAACCCCTTCAATATTCCATAGCCGCACTCCCCACAAAGATTTAGCAATAAAGCACAAGTTCAAATAAGTACTCTCCCCCATATAATGTCATTACCGAAAGAACAACAAGAGCGACCTTACTTTCACAAGAAAAGAAGGATTTCCTTGGACAACAATAACTCATATAAGAATATGAATTTGTATCCAAAATACTCAATTGAATTAACCACAAGTGAACCCATGATTAATTCAACCGGAAAACTCAACTAAATTAACCACAAGAGAACCCATGATTAATCCAATTGGAAATGCTCAACATAAGAGAACTTACGGAGCCACATAGTATATACATAAAAGATATGGATCAGGGAAGATCAATACTGCGGAATAGACAAAGATTCATTCTATCTTCCATCACTATTTGCATAATGACATACAATAGATTTAATCTTTGTAAACAAAAGCTCATCATTTCTTCCATCAATATTTGCATAAAGACATAAAAGGCTTATCTTTTTTTTTTGTCAAAAGTTCATTCATTCTTTTATCAATACTTGCATATCGACGTATGAAAGACTTAAATTTTGACAATGTATGGGACAATCATAGTTCACGGACGCAAACACACATATCCCATAACAAATTGCAATATATAAAACCATAAGATTAATACTGCAAAATCATCTTCCAAACAAACTTTAGAATTTAAACAAATAAATCTAAAAACATTGAAGATGAAAATCGTTGGACATAGCTATGTGTAATCACAATAATGGCTATTCCAAACTCTAGTTATTCTTCTTAAAAACACAAGAATAAAATTCTCATAAGAAGCTTTCCTAGACATTGAGACCTCTGAAAAATTCTTTATCGTCCCCGAACTCCTTGTCGTCAACAGCCATAGGAACATATGGTTCATGAAGAAAAGAGTCAATTCCAACAAACCTTCTAGGTTGAAGATGTCGAACCAGGGCCTTCTGAATCTCTAAAGTTCTCAAAACACAAGACTTTATTTGCTAAATCTCATTTTTTGTCTCCTTCAACTCTTCAAGAACATCAGAAAACTTCTGAGAATTTGAAGGAACAACCCTTGGCTTCCTCACATTCCTTCTTTTTATTTTCAAAGTTGGAGGTAACGAAGATCTATCTTTTTCCTTCGTGATTGATGGCTCAACAATCATATTAACATCTTTTCCATCATAAGACATGATGCTTGGAGTATCCATATGAGAGGAAATCATAACTTAAGTCTCAACAAGCAGTCTTAGGATAAAAAGAGTTTCAGGGAAGGAAAAAGGAATGTAGGGTTACGGAACCTTTATACACTTCAAAGGATTCACGTACGCACAACTCTTACCTTATAAAAGGCAGAATTGTCAATTTTAACCCTCTTTTATTGATTAAACAGGAAAGTCCTTTCAATTATCAATTAGATATGAAAAGCGACATTAATTCAGACTTTACAATGCTCTTAGAGCAAAAACAAAATAAAGACAAAAATCAACTAAAGAGTTTTCTTTTCATAAAGCCCGAGGTGTGCAAAATCTTGTCTCACATGAGACAAGATGCACTAACCAACACAATTTAAGTTATGCTGGGATGAACAATAATCTATCCAGCATATCCCTTTTTATTGGAATTCATAGAACCCTGTTTCTCATAGTTTTTAGACCATAACTTTCTTTCCAATGGTCTTGTCTTATCCTTGGAAACTAACTTATTTTACGAAGATAAAATGTTACGTACCTCTGCGATCTTTTGAACAAGTTTGAGCTTGTTTGCTAATCGATTTGCTCTTCGTTGAAGTTTGTTGACATGTCTTAATTTGTGTTTATACTTGTAACACTTTGATAGCTCATGACCCTTGAGCGAAAAATATAAGCATGTCAACCTGGAATATAATTCAGGTATCCGAGATATGCAAGCTGCTAGACACAAGGTAGAACCTGAAAAATTAGACAAAGAGTTTCCAACGGAAAGGTCAATTTTTTCTTCCAGATCGGTTGAGTTTTCTTCTGAAAGAATATTAAGATTGATGTATGTATTGCTACAATTATCAAAATCAATATTTTCACAAAGAAGTGCAACACTTGACTTTTTGTCTTCATTAGAATCATAGTTGTCAGACATTTCATCAAGAGTTGCAGCAAGACCTTTGTTTCCAGTGTATTTCTTTCGATTTGGACACTCATTTGCAAAATGACCAAAACCTTTACACTTGAAGCACTATGGCATATCCTCGTCATCAGCCTCGTCAGCATCCCTGTTTTTAGGAGGAATGCGATTGTGAGGTTTAACTGATGATCTGGGTTTGTCTCTGGAGTACCGTTTAGTTCTCTTCAATAGAAGATCTCTAAACTGTCTTATGATCAATGAGACTGACTTGTCAAGATCTTCATCTGATGAATCAGTCTCAGAAAGATCATCTTCAGAGATGCAAACACTTTTACTTTTCTCAAGTAATTTAGTGTTCTTCTGTGCTTTAAAAGCAACATCCTTCCCAGATTTGGATGTATGCTCATGATCAAAGATCTTTAACTTCCCAACCAGAGTGTTTCTGGAAAGAGCATCAAGGTTATTTCCTTCAACGATGGCATGCTTCTTATAATCGTATCTAGATGGCAGTGATCTGAGAATTTTCATCACAATGTCCTTTTCAGGAATAGTCTTACCCGATGCATTAACAATTTAAGACACTTTGTGATTAAACTCATCAAATGAATCTTCATCTGCCATACGAAGGTTTTCCCAAACGGAATTTAGGTTTTGAAGCCTGGCTTCCTTTTTACTGGTATTCCCTTCAAATACGGTTTCTAAGATATCCCAAGCATCTTTAGAATTAGTGCACGTAGTCACATGGTGTTGAAGATCTGGGGTAATGGCATGTATGATAGCATTCAAACCGTCGGAATTTTGCTTTGCAGCAAGTATATCAGCAGCGTCATATGCACCAATATCTTTCGATACGGTTGCATCTCCTACTGCCACAACGGGAGCATCATAGCCATTAACTACATAAACCCATGATTGAAAATCACGCGCTTGAAGAAAGGCACACATAGAAATTTTCCACCACAAGTAATTTGAGCCATCGAAGACTGGTGGTACGTTTATAGAGATAACACTTCTGTCCATAGAGTCAGATCGCTACAAACACAGACTTATAAGGTCTTAAACATGTTTGCCAGCTCTGATACCAATTGAAAAAGTGGGGGTACAACAACCTCACCCAATAATTCGCTAAGCAATCTGTATGGACTAACTCCAATATACTTTTAAGAGAATCAACTAGACAGTCAGACTCAATCTTAATAAAAAGTATATCAAAGAGTTATATCTCAATTTCTCGATTCAATCTTACTCAAGCAAATAGAAATCTGCGAGTCTATTTGAATACAAGAGAAATTAACTTGAACGGTACCAAAGACGAATGTTAAGGTATCAATCAATTTCAATCAACAACCAAAAGTCGGATTTCCCGATTGATTGATTCAACGCACAACCTATGATATTTTAATTATATAACAAAATATAATGCGGAAAAGAAATAACACAGACACCAGAAGTTTTGTTAACGAGGAAACCGCAATTGCAGAAAACCCCCGGGACCTAGTCCAGATTGAACACACTGTATTAAGACGTTACAGACACTAGCCTACTACAAACTAACTTCGGTCTGGACTGTAGTTGAACCCCAATCAATCTCACACTGATCCAAGGTACAGTTGTGCTCCTTACGTCTCTGATCTCAGCAGGATACTACGCACTTAATTCCCTTAGCTGATCTCATCCACAACTAAGAGTTGCTATGACCCAAAGTCGAAGACTTTAATAAACAAATCTGTATCACACAGAAAAGTCTACAGGAATAGATAAATCTGTCTCCCACAGAAATACCTACAAGTTTTTGTTTCGTCTTTTGATAAATCAAGGTGAACAGGAACCAATCGATAACCTGGACTTATATTCCCGAAGAACATCCTAGAATTTTCAATCACCTCACAATAATCTTAATCGACTATAGAAACAAGATATTGTGGAATCACAAACGATGAGATGAAGATGTTTGTGACTACTTTTCTATCTTGCCTATCGGAGAAATTAATCTCGAGCCAATTTTACAATTGTACTCAATACGATAGAAACAACAAGATCAGATCACGCAACTACAGAGAAAATAGTTGGGTCTGTCTTCACAATCCCAATGAAGTCTTCAAGTCGTCAACCTATAGGGTCTCGGTAGAAACCTAAGGTTAAAGGAGAATCGACTCTAGCTTATATAACTAGTATCACACAGGAGGTGTGGGGATTACCTTTTCCAGTTGCTAGAGTTCTCCTTTATATAGTCTCCAAATCAGGGTTTGCAATCTAAGTTACCTTGGTAACAAAGCATTCAATATTCACCGTTAGATGAAAACCTGATTAGATTCAAGCTAATATCTTTCAACTGTTAGATTTAACTTTGCTTGTTATACACAAATGAAATATACGTCATTTAGGTTTGTGTAACCGTACCTAAACATGTACAAGTCGTTGGTTCAACAGTAGTTAACCAAATGGTTACACATATGAGCACTTTCATATCAACCTTATTCATCTTCACCAAAACTAGTTCAAATGACTCAAATGAACTAGTTCAAGAGTTGTTCAATTGCTTAGATCTCATAGAAGTATACAAGACACAATCGAAGCAAAATCGGTTTTGATTCACTCGAATCGATTCATGAACTTTATAGCCACGGTTTGCAAATATGCATTCCTTAGTTTATATAAATTTAAGTTCACGAATAAACCAATTTTAGAAAGTAACACACTTAAGTATGCGTACGGGTATGCGTACTTAAGTAACAGGATTTGAGTTTGTTTTGGTTTCCAAACTCAGCAGAAATTCACGGACGTGACCTTTCCGCCAGTATGCGTACGGGTATGCATACTTAGGTAACAGGATTGAGTTGGTTTTGATTTCCAAACTCAGCAGAAATCCACGGACGTGAACTTCCGCCAGTATGCGTATGGGTACGCATACTTACCCAGTCTCCATCAACCATTTAGTACACACAC